>JAZKJV010003311.1:0-318040 GCA_037367405.1 Ottelia alismoides
TTTCACGGAGTCTAAAATGATGTCTCGCACAAGGCGGAGACAACCGAAGTCGCTTGCGGTGACTCGCAATGAATCCTGGACTAAAATCAACAATTAACCCACACTATAGATCAACAATTAGAGATAAATGTGGAGGTTAAATTTATTTTTAACTCTGCACAAAAGATTGTATAGGACAAGTATGCAGAGAGTTCGAACACAGGGAGCAAACAGGGTAGAACAATCAAATGTGTGTGAGTGAATGTGAGTGATGTCTACACTATGCAAAGCAAATGATTTTTGTGGGTTTTTAATTTATTTTTTTAATTTAATTTTCAATTTTTTATTTGGCTTTTAATTTTTTAATTTTTATAATTTTACATTTTATATATTTTTTTAATATTGGAAGATAAAGACAATGTAATAAAAAGGGTGATAAACTATTTATAAAAAAGTGCAAAAATAACAAGAAATTCAGAAATAAAATTTTTTTGGTAATTTTATAATTTTCTACTATTTTTTTGATTTTTGGGTATTTTTCAAAATATTTTTGGTATTTTTAAACACTGAAATAAACCAAAACAGTGAAAAGGCTACTGGCTGGGGGTAAAATGGGAATTAAAAATAGCAAACAGCCACAAAAATTTTCCAAACTATTTTTCAAATTAAGACAATAAAATATAGAAGAACCAGGAACTGATTTTATAATTTTTTGAGTTTTCTAGGATTTTATAGATTTTTTTGAAGTTTTTAAGTATTTTTGAATTTTTAAGGTTTTTCTTTGAGAGTTTTAGTGATTTTTGGACCGACACTAAAATAAGTTAAAATAGACAGTATATAATTTTTTTGGAATTTTTCGAGGTGTTTTAATATTTTTTTGATATTTTCTAAGATAGACAGTAAATAAAAAGCATGTTTTTGATTTTTAATGAATATTAAAAATGAAATAAAATCAAAAACTAAAAATATGGCGTTAAAGTAAAATAACACAGGAGCTTAAGTTTAATTTTTGAGAATTTTTCCATTTAAAATGATGCCCTAATTAAATCAAGCAAGCACACTAAAATATCACAGCCTGGCAGGGGTAAATATGCAAATATCCAAAACTCCAGGGGCATACATGCAATTTTCCTCAAAAATTAACGCTGAATATTTAATTTCGAGGACCAATTACAAATACACAGACCCACAGGGGTGTCGGCGCAAAAAGCCCACCAGGGCGCGTGACCTATACGCGCCTGGCGAGGACTTAAATGTAATTTCCACAAAACCTGAGGGTGTACATGCAATTATCCCAAAAGTTTAATTCTTAAACTAAAAGTTCCGGTATCAAAACGAAATATCAGATCTCCTGAGGGGTTCCCCGCAAAAAGCCCTGCACCTCACGTGTACAAGCCACGTGAGTTGACGTGGCGCGGACTGGAACGCAATAATGAAAAGCACTGGGGGTGAAAATACAAATGTCGTAAAAATATACAATGTCCTCTAAAAGTTTCGGGACTTAATACAAAATACAAAAGTTGGCAGGGTGTCAGGCAAAATTACCCACGTCGGGGCGAGATCGGACGGCCCTGGGCCATCCACTTGACGCGTGGCGCACTGTGGTCACGCGATGCCCTTTCGCCTTCAACGGTCACGATTAGAAGATATGGCGATGATGGACGGCCGAGGGCGCGTTGATCCGATGGATGCTGCCCTCCACGAAGAACAGGTGGAGATCCGACGGCGATGGGGCTGCTAGGACGAATGCGAGATGAACTGGTCCCCGGCGAGCTTTGGTTGATCGATGTTCCCTCCTCCGGTGACCTGCAGCTCCCCAGATGGTTGTCGATGACTCCTGCAGGTCCCCTTGACTTCCTGGTGGCGTCAAAAGGTGCCGGCGTGCACCGGCGTCCTCGGACGAAGGTGGCAGAGCGGCGAGCTCCAGATGCCTCCGTTGAGTGTCAAAATCGCTCCAGGCGTGCTGAAATGCCCCAGGTACCTGCAAGAGGGTGTGATATGATCGGGGGCAAATTGCCCCGATCACGTGGCGAAGTGAAAGGGAGGGTGTACTGCGGCAGATGGCGCGAAAATGACGGTGGCCGGAGACGGCTCCGGCGACTATCGATTGAGCGAATCGACAGGCGATCAATGGTGAATAGGATGGCGTGATGAAGTTCTGTTTATGAGGAATAAAATGAGCGAAGAAATGAAGGGGATAGTTACCTCAAGGGGACAGGACCCGAGGTGGAAATACCTCCACGGCGAGGTTCGCCGAAGGTGCGGAACGCGCCTAGAACGGAGGGCTCTGCTCTACTTGGACGGTTGCAACCCGATGCTGTCACCAACAGGTCTTCACGCGAGCCAAAAGGAGGGAGAGTTCTAGATGTTTTGCGGTTCAAAAATTGAATCAAAGTCAAGGGGTTCCTTTTATGTGGTTGACAAGGCGGCTCTAAGATCGAAATGCCAGGAGCGACGTGATGATCCATTGATCGAGATAGACCACCGGCGTGTATGACTGATGCTAGGGGAAGAAAAGCCTAGAAGAAAGTTATGCGAAATGATGCAAGACGGCTCCTCGAAAAAATCTCGAACATGGTCAAAATCTGCAGGTCTGACAAGGTCCAGGTGTTGGGCAGAGAGTTGACCGAGGTCAACTCTCCAGCCCTCCTGGTTGGTCCACGTGGACCAACCAGGAAAAAACTTGAGAAAAACATTTCTAAAATCAAAAGAAAATAGTAAACTATTTTATTTAATTATGGTTACAAAATAAAAAATGCTTATAATTTTATAAATTATTTTATGGTAGTTTTTATTTATTTTTGTTAGGTATATTTTTATAAGTTGCTTTTATACCCCTATATAGGTATATTATCTATATATTTGACTATTTGATTTTTAATTTGTGATTTTAATTTTATTATTTTTATCTTTTATTTTATAAAATTATAAAATACTTTTATACATGTAAATATATTTTTATTTCATTTACTGATATGTTTTGTATATTTAGTAAAATATAAATAGGTATTGTATAGGTAAGGGTATAGGTAGTATACCTATGGATCAAATATGTAAGTATTTTATTTTAAGTTTTATGTAGGTTTTTATTCCAATTTTAATGTACATAAGTATTAGAAGTAATAATTACAAGATTATAAAAATATAAAAATACAAAAGTAATGAATAAATAATAAATTGAATATTTTAATCAGTACAATTATACAATAGGGGTCCAAAACTCAACTTTCAAACCGTAGCTCCGCCAAATGCGAAACCACCGCCATTAAATAGCTTATTTTATTCTATATACAGTTAAAGGTGAGTTTGCTGCATTTGGAGTTTTCATTTATGAGATACAGGTCTGGGAAGTTGGGATTCTGGATTTTTATTCAGACCATAACTTTTTATCTGTATATTATTTTTCAGTGAAATCAATTTTGTATTTTCTTTATTTAATTATATACAACTTTCATGTACAAAGTTTCTTTATTTGATGTATAAAAAGTGGAACCAAAAATAGGTCCCAAAATGAATAAAGAATGAATAAAATCATATAGGTATTTGACCCTTATCTCCCCCTACTTTATTCCTTGTCGACCTATTCATCAAGAGGCCTAGGTCTCGGGGTTTTGGGTCATAAAATATTTACAATATTTTATTCTTTTTCTTTTCTTTTATTTATTCTATAATTTTGGCTTTAATTACACTATTTTATACACTAATTGGATGCACATGCATGAATGCTAAGATGTTATATTTAATGTTATTTACAGGTATTTGCTAGGGATTTGGTGCCAAAATGATAGAATAAAGATGATGAAATGTGGATTCATCAGCGGGTGAGGTAAAACAAGGTTTGCAGGATTAATAGATTTTTTTAGTTTAGACGGGAGAGGTGAAAAGATGCTGGCGAGATAATTAGAAATGTGTTTTTAAAGCATTTATGGATGTTTACTTGATTAACGTCCGCCTACATTTGCAATCTATCGATGTTTGTGGTTGAATGTAGATAGAGATTAAATATGCCAATGTTAAAAGTAACGTCGCCCAAGTTTGGATCTTGGTTGACTTTCTTGATGCAAGAATGTCGACCAAAATATTAAATATTGTAGTGACATCAACACCGTATACTTGTGAAGGGATCCGACGACTATGAAATATTCATTTTCTAAGCGTAGATTATAGAACTAGGATACACAAGTAGTTAGAATTTCAAAAAACGTTATGAGTATTTTCTTACAAGATTTTTAGAAAATTTCTCTACATGTAGAGTTGTGATTTAGAATTAGTAAATAAAAAAATGGCACATTCAAAGTTTTGCATACGAAGTAAAAATTAGACTATGAAAATGTTCAAATCAATTAGCTTCTTTCATGATTTTACATTATATTATAAAATGTAAATTGTGGTTGAAAAGCTTATATTTAACTAACTTTAACTTTAAACTAAGATTAAAGGTACAATATGCAATTATCTAAATTATATGCATATAAAGGATGTCACTTGCTTCTATATAATACATAGTAAAGTATAGTAATAGAACAAAATTGATCTAAGATAATGAACCATTTGAATATTCATAGCCATATCATCCAACGTTGATTTCATAACAACTTTTATTCACTGTCTATTTTCTTGTAATTAGAAATAAATATATTTATTGCTACATGTTAATACAATAATGATTGTATGTTAACATTTTTTACAATTTATCCTAATTGTTCATAAGTTTAGGGATGATAAAAGAAGAAATTAATGGATAATTATTATTAATTGATTTGTGCTAGCAATATGACATGAACATAATATTTGTTATTAATTTAAAGAAAAACATCAAATAAATTTTTTATATAAATGTATATGTTGGATATGAAAATGAAACTTATATTACTCATTATCATAGGCCAATTTTACTATAGTGTAAGAGTAACTAATTATGCATTATGTCTAATTTATTGTAACAGATCCCCTTAAACATGAAATAATTACAAGATTTGACAATTATAAGTTTGACAAAAATGTGTAGATTTTTGAAGAGACTACAAGAACATTTTAATTATGGGATTTTTACCCGACAGACTCTATAATATTTGTTAATTACCTCCACGATCTTTGAAACAACCTAATTCCTCCCTTGACCCTGTAAACTTGTTCTGTCTTACCCCGCGAACCTTATCGTTAAATTGACACATCTTGAGTTAACTTGCTTGGGTTGAAAACGAGTGAATTAAATCATGTGAAATCCAGAGATTAGGTTTTATTCCCTCCTCTTCCCACCCTCCCCTCCCTCCTTCTCCTCGGCTACGACACCCTCACCCTCTCCTTCCTCCGCACTCACCTCCTCGCCCACCCCTCCCTCTGCCACGTCCTCCTTTAGAACCACATCCTCGCTCGTGCCCTCTCCCTCCTTCGCACCCACCACTCCCTCCGCCGTGTCCTCCTCTGGAACCGCACTCCCACCTACGCCCTCTCCCTCCTCTGCGCCCACCTCCTCGCCTGTCCCTCCCTCCGTCGCATCCTCCTTTGGAACCGCACTCCCACCCGCGCCCTCTCCCTCGTCTGATCCCACTTCCTCGCCCGCCCCTCCCTCTGCCTCGTACTCCTCTGTAACCGCACCCCCGTCCGCACCCTCTTCCTCCTCTGCACCCACTTCCTTGCCCGCCCCTCCCTCCGCCGTGTCCTCCTATGGAACTGCACCCCTCCCCTGCCCTCTCCCTTCTTCGATACCTCTCCATTGATCCCTCCCTGCATCATCCATTTCGATCTTGCGCATAACCTTGATGACGTCTTGTGTCCTACCGATATGATCTGTTGTGCCATGGGGTCCACTTAGCCCATCTTGAAGGGCGAGCTGGTGAAGGACGAGGCTCATGTGGACCTCATGGGGTCCTACACGCTCGAGATGAGGGAGTGCAATGATTAGTTGGTGAGACAGGGGAGGGTGTTCATTGACTGAGATGCCACAGTGGTGGAGGCTGGGGAGGTGGTCGGGGTTGTGGTAGGGGGGTGGTGATCGACTAGGTGGAGGGGCTGTTTGGGGTAGGAGGGCGTCTTCTGTAAATTTGGTAAAGAAACAGGGTAATATACATCTATTTTAAATGGAATCTAGTTACATTTAACAGACAAATGGATGGGGGTTAACTGCAGGGTCTGGGGAGGAATGAGGTTATTTCAAAGGTCATAGAGGTAATTGACAAAGATTATAAGGTCTACCAGGTAAAAATCCCTTTAATTATCATGTGTAGATATCTGGTATTTTTAGCATATCCAAATTCTAAAATAGTTAAATTTTAAGTCATAAGTAGCATTAAACACTCTCTACTAGTTATTACTATTATTGCAATGCTAAAAGCTAATGATCTTATTTAATCATTTTATGTCATTGGTAAACTTGGCATAAATAATTCAAAGATAATAATGGGATTTATTCATATATCATTATTCACAATGGTAGTGTTTGTACATGAAAACCCAAGGAATCGATGCATACCTTAGGTCCAACGCCGTCCTTGAGGGTAATTTCTTAGTGTAATGTCCCAGGTCCTATCAACTTTAGGAGACCATTTTTATATGTATACAACCTTTAGTTTAAAAAAAATAGTATATGTCCTAATGGAGCTTTGTAGAAACAAATTTCAGTAAAACAACTCACCAAAAAAATGAGCCTTTATAGAATCGATTTTTTCTATTAAACAACTCACTGAATAATGGGCCCTTATGTAATCGAAATTTCTATTAAATAACTCGTTGAAAAATGAGCTCTTATGGAATCAAATTTATTATGAAATAACTCATCGGAAAATGGACCCATATAGAATCGAATTTTCAGTGAACAACTCAATGCTAATGCTCAAAATTTAATGGAATTATATAAAGGCACATTGTTCACCAAAATGATTTATAAGGGCCTATTTTTTTTGTTTTGCCTAGAGTCCATGAAATGTTAGGAACGACATTGCGTAGGTCTGATACATGCCTTGTAAAATCGCAGCTTCTTCAACATTATGTGCCTTTGCGCTCATTTGATGTGATGTTGACGTCTCTACGCGAGCGGATAAATCTCCGGTGAGATCTCTCTCTCTATCCTCCTTCTCTCAAGAACAATGGACGAATAAGAGGGAATTGGGTTGGAGTTTTGTTTGTTGATGGACTTTTAATGTTGCCACAAATTAATAATCTAATATATTTAGTAATTCACAATCGAAATTTCAAATATGGGTGATTTATGATGGCGTTTTGAGACTTCGGAGTGAAATTGGAAGTTGGATATTTTCAATTTTTTTCTAATTTCTTTTGGGTTTTTAAATGTAATTATGATTTTAAATGGGTGGATAATATATGATATAATGTTTTAGTTATATATTCCTAATTTGAAAATATTATTTTATAATTTTAGTTTGTATTGTTTTATGATTTTTATTGAATTTGTTACGAGAGTCTAAAATATTTATGAATTTAATTATTAAGGTATCTGATATTAATTAATTTGGTATGATTTTTTTATGGATATAATACTCTATCTTGTACTCTATGTACGCTATGGAAAATTTTTAATAGTAGATATATTTACTAAAACTATATATGTAGATAATAGTTAATAATAAGATGTATGTTCTTAGAAAATAGTAGGTTGTGAAATGAAAGTACTCTAGCAAAGTTAAAGCACTAATAACGTTTTAAGAAAAGTATTTGGATTTTCAAATAAACAATAAAGGGATTTTTACACCCAACATACATACTTTCAATATTACGTACATAGCCTCCTATAACTGCAAATTACACCTACAACCTTAAATGGTGCTAAACTCTTTAGCTCATCATACACGGATTCTGAGTGTAATATGTGATTGTAGAAGGTTATTTACATAATTTTGGAAGTATACAGGATAAGAGGAGTAAAAAGTCCCAAAAATCAGAACGGCCCGGAAGATCCGTTGCCCGTTTACAACTCCTACGCGTTGCCCGTTTGACCCTCGTATCGTCGGCAACCATAAATAGACGCCATCGGCTTTTCTTCCGGGAAAAGATTTGGGGTTTGATTTGTTCGTGGGCACAACCGCGAAGAAGATGAACTCGCCGGCCGAGAAGAAGAGACGTGATGGGATGCATCATCGTGATTGTGTGTGGTCGGATCTGCCGTCGGACTTGTTGGCGCTGATCTCGGCCAAGACGCCCACTCCAGGCGACCACGCCCGCTTCTCTGCCGTGTGCAGATCCTGGAAGGACGCTTCCTCCGCAACGCAGCAGCGCGACTTGCCCTCTCCGGCGCACTTCTACTCAATCCGTGGCCAACTGAGGCCTCTCCTGCCGTTCCTCCTCGACAGCCACGGGGTGCAACACGGCCAGTTTCTCCTCGTCGACGCCCCCGCCCCTCTTTGCCATTGCATCGGTTCCTCACGCGGTCTGCTCCTCTTGTACGACTCCTGGTATCGTCTCTTCCTGTTCGACCCCCGAACGGCCACCTCCACGCGCGTCCCTCAACCCAACTTCCCCGAAGTTCTGCAGATTCTCCCGTCGGAATCCGGCAAATGCGCCACGTTCTTCTGCCCTCGCGAAGGTGTGGGCTGCGACAAGTTCTTGGGCCTACCTTTTGCCTGCCCAACCACGTTGACGCTCTCTTCCAGCACCTCATCCGAATGCGTGGCCTTGTGCTACTACTACAAGCTTCGCAACTTCATCTACTGGAGATCGGGTGATGATTGCTGGACCCTTCTTCCCTGCCAGGAGCCCCTCACGTTCGCCGATTCAGTCTACTACGAGGGCCGGTTCTACATTGTGGATGGCCGGTCTTTCAAGGCCTTTGTTTGTGACATAGGACCGTCGACGGCCGCAGTCCGGAACATCCCGATCGTACGATCCTCCATCGAGGCAATCTACAAGGCCATCGGCACACGAAGGGTCGAGGGGTATTTCTTGGTGGAGTGTCATGGAGACCTACTCTTAGCGGTTTGGTCAGCGCCCGCGAGTGCCAAACATCGTGATTACATACGCCTCTCTGCATTGGACCTATTCAAATTGGATACGAGGGAGGAAGAGGCGGCATGGGTGGAGCAAAGAGATCTCGGTTGCCATGCCCTGATCTTGGGTCCTAACGAGTCCTTCTCTCTCTCCACCCACGACTTCCAAGGCTTCGAGCCCAACTGCTTCTACGTGAGCGCAGGCAGCAGTGGTCGTGGGGGATGCGACTACTTTGTTTATCGATTAGACAGCGGAACCGTTGAGATAGTCTATCTTGATCAAGTCCAATGCCAAGAATATGACTGTGAGACCTTCTGGATCGCGCCACGCGTTCGAAATTAGGAAGCCCGTCAATTAAGTTCAGGCATTGTATTTGTTCTCTGGAACCATCAGTTTATTTGTTAGAGATTACTCTTTGCCAGAGTGCTTTCTAAGAATCTTTATTTATTGTTCACTACCACAATTAGAATGATAGATTATTTTTTGTATTGTTCCCAAATCTTAGCCGTTCTCCTTCAATTCAATAATTTTATTTGGATCAAATTATTCACTACTACAGTAATATGCATTTTGCATCGCATTCTATGTAAAGTATTCCTTCCAACATTTTGCACCGTCACTTGAAGGTTAATTGCGGACTTTTGAATTTTCAAATGAATAATATTTATTTCATATGTGATCGAATCGATCCCTTAATATTGTGGGTATAAGTGCAACAAGGAGCGTTGTGGGACCTCCATTTACTATTAGTTTATACCAGATCTGTGATAAAGCTTTAAAAAGTCAAGAATGGAAACATGGAAGTTATAAGTAGGAATAATTGAGAAGAAACAAGGTGTTTGAGCTCCCTAACTCAACATGGGAATATCAAACAAATGGCATCATAACATTACATAAGTTTTAGCCAACTTGTTGTCATGTTGCAGAAAGAAGATTATATCCCTAAAGGCCTACATTTCAAGCATACGGCGTCACACATCTTTTTTCAAGTGATCCAAATAAGATGTCTTGTCAAATGACAGAAAAGGTGGATAACGGCGCAGGGAATGTCGAGGGGCCTCCTCTCCTCAACGACCACGAGACCGGCGTAGGGGATGAGGATGAGGCTCCTTGTGGTGGATACCGGCGCATGACATGACGAAGGGCCTCTCGACGGTGGCTAGACCGGCTTGGGTGATGACGACGTGGATCTTTGTGGTGGATACTGGAGTGTGGGGTGGTGATTTATCGAGATTAATTTTATCATCGGGTTTTTAGTTATGAAAATAATAGAAATGTCGTTGTCACTCAAAAATTCCCAAATCATTCAAAAATAATTCTAAGTGTACAATTTTTTTCTAATTATTAATGTTGTAATAACTCACATGGTCGAACACAAGGAGATAACTATTTTTAAACTAGGGTTAGTAATTCTAGGAATGAATAAATATTTTATTCTTTTTTTCTGATTTTTATTTTGTTTCTAATGTATTTTGTGAATTTTTATGGATGTTAATGAGTTCTTTTTTAAATTAATTTTTAAATATTTTATATTTTTTTATAATTTCTGATTTTTAGTTTTTAGTTGATTTTAATTTTGCAAAATCATAATTCTTTTTAGTTTTTAAAAATCAATTAAAAGCAAGATATAAATAAAATAGAATAAGAGCCTTTTGTATTTTCAAAATATGTGGAAAATACTCAGAAATAAACAAACGAAAGTTTCTATATTTTAATGTTTTTTTTACTTTTTATGTTGATTTTTGAGGTATTTATATATATACTGATTTAAGAATGAAACCAAATTTTAATTAAATGAGAAACTATTTTGCGGTTTTTAAAATATAGAGTACATAAAATTAATCTAAAAATTAATTTTATACAAAAGAGTTTTTATTAAGATGAAACAATACCAAGTATGTATTTTTGTTATTTTTCTGTTATTTTATATGATTTTTATAATTTTTCTTGTATATCTAAATTTTTAGTGTTTTCTGATTGAGTTTTTTATTTTTATATATGTGGTAGAATACAGTAAAATATATATACAATATTTTCTTAGAAATCAAAGATTTTTTGAAATTTTCTGATTTTATAAATTTCAAATAGTGAAATTAATAATGTTTTTGTATTTTAATAATAGAAAATATATTTAATGTTCGAAATACTTTTTTTACTTTATAAAGTATTGTATATGGTATTTTTGAGCATTTTTATTATATTTGTATATTTTGTATTTGATTTTTTTTGAATTTAATAGCTATTTAATTAGTATACTATAACATGGGTAGATATGTAATAATCACGGAACTTAGGGGGTGTGTGATTATAAGAAATCTGGGGATCAAACATTCAAAAGAACAAGTGAACACGTGATGGAAGACCTGCCCTCAATCTCCACCCGCACCTCCTCTTTGGAACCAACAAAAATACGAGGGAATGCACACAATTATCTCGCCACACGCGTGCAATCAATCCTCACTTTTATGTAAATGTTACATCTTAATAAATATCAGATGTCCAATCCGAGGTTTAAATAAATCAGACCAGATCGGTTGGATCAGGAATCGAACTCGACTCGATCGGTTCATCCATTTTCATGATTAAATTTTAAAAAAAAGAAAATAAAAAATCGAGTCCATGTAGTGGTCGGACGGGGTTGACCTGGGTGATTCGATCTAGTTGACCCATGTTGAGCCACTTTTGATGGTTTGATAAATTTTCAAAAAACAAAGGTTTCAATAATTAAATATAAGGCTTTTTTCACTAGTGTCCTTTTAACATCTGCCTTATCAGTTTTGCCCCTCTCTTTGTTGGAATATTAATTTTCCCCGAACTTCTTAGAGTAGTTTTTTGCAAGCAAATATACATAAATAATTACTATATTATATTCATATATAATGTTAGAAATGTGGCTAACTTTTGTAGAGTTTTATTTGAAATAAGCAATCATGTTATTCTATTCAAAGACTTGACATTTAAAATGATTATTTCTAACATATACATACATAATTACACACACACACACACACACACACACACACATATATATATATATATGAGTTTAATGGGGCTGCCCCATGGCTGCCCCCGCACCGTTTTCGACATTTTTTAATTTTTTTTGAAACATATCGCCATGTATATTCATCCTTATATCCCTCTTATATGTCATTCGAATTTCGTCATAAATAGAGACTCCTACGGCCTCCATCCAGACAGTCATTTTTTAACGGTAACATGATTTTTTAAATCGACACCATCTCAATGGAGGTCGTACGAGTCTCTGTTTCTGACGAAATTCGAATGACATATAGGAGGGATATAGAGATGAATATACATGATGATATTTTTCAAAAAATAAAAATAAAAAAACCGCCAAAAACTGTGTGGGGACAGCCATTGTTGGCTGCCTTAAGGGAGCAACCCCATTAAACTCTCTCTCTCTCTCTCTCTCTATATATATATATATATGGAAAAAATGAGGCTGCCCCCGCCCCATTTTTCCTCAAATTTTTTTATTTTTTTTCGAAAATAACACCATGTATATTCATCCCTATATCCCTCCTATATGTCATTCGAATTTCGTCAGAAACAGAGACTCCTACGGCCTCCATCGAGATGATGTCGATTTAAAAAATTCTGTTACCGTTAAAAAATGAATGTCTGGATGGAGGCCGTAGGAGTCTCTGTTTCTGACGAAATTCGAATGGTATATATGAGGGATATAGGGATGAAAATACATGGTGCTATTTTTCAAAAAAAATAAAAACATTTGGCAAAATAAGGTGGGGGCAGCCATGTTGGCTGCCCGTAGGGGGGCAGC
Source organism: Ottelia alismoides (assembly GCA_037367405.1). Classification (NCBI taxonomy): domain Eukaryota; kingdom Viridiplantae; phylum Streptophyta; class Magnoliopsida; order Alismatales; family Hydrocharitaceae; genus Ottelia; species Ottelia alismoides. The sequence goes on from JAZKJV010003311.1 coordinate 12,722, forward strand.
CCGTAGGGGGCAGCCACCTCCCCGTAGGGGGCAGCCCCTAGGGGCAGCCAACATGGCTGCCCCCACCCCATTTTTTTGGCATTTTTTTAATTTTTTTGGAAAAATAATATCATGTATATTCATCCCTATATTCCTCTTATATGACATTCGAATTTCGTCAGAAACAAAGACTCCTACGACCTCCATCCATATGTCATTTTTTAACGGTCGCGGGATTTTTTAAATCGACTATGTTTGGATGAAGGCCGCAAGAGTCTCTGTTTCTGACGAAATTCGATTGGCATATAGGAGGGATATAGGGTTGAATATACATGACGATATTTTCAAAAAAAAATTTGCCCAAAAATGGGACGGGGCAGCCCCATCAACCCATATATATATATATATATATATATATATATATATATATGGAAAAAATGGGGCTGCCCCCGCCCCATTTTTCGGCGTTTTTTTTATTTTTTTTGAAAAATAAAACCATGTATATTCACCCCTATATCCCTCCTATATGCCATTCGAATTTCGTCAGAAACAGAGACTCCTACGGCCTCCATCGAGATGATGTCGATTTAAAAAATTCTGTTACCGTTAAAAAATGACTGTCTGGATGGAGGCCGTAGGAGTATCTGTTTCTGACGAAATTCGAATGGTATATATGAGGGATATAGGGATGAATATACATGGTGTTATTTTTCAAAAAAAATAAAAAAATTTGTCCAAATAAGGCGGGGGCAGCCACATATAACCATATATATATATATATATATATATATATATATATATATATATATGGTATGTATGTATGTATGTATGTATGTATGTATGTATGTATGTATGTATGTATGTATGTATGTATGTATATAGTACGTACGTACGTACGTATGTATGTATGTATGGGATTGGGGAGCCTACACTAATGTGTAGGTAACTTTCCTACACCCATAACTTATTCCTTAATTTTTTGATTTTTTTGAAATGGATATTTAGGAGATTTACTTAGAATATTAAATGAAATAAGTATTTCAAATTTTATGTAAAATAGACATTCCTAACAGCTCCATCGGAAGGGGCCGATTTCAGCAAATCTTAGGTCGTTAAAATTTGACTGTCTTGATGGATAAGTTAGAAGTCTCAGAATAAGTTGAAATTTGAATGACACGATGGTGACAAATAGTTACCTAAATTCCCCAAGGATCCATTTCAAAAAAATAAAAAAATTGAGAGGAAAAAGGGTGGGTGTAGGAAAGTTACCTACACATGGGTTTGAGATCCCTTTTCCCTATACACACACATACACACACATACGATTTTATCGTGATCATAAACCGATTCGACCGGTCTGACCGATAAATTACGCATGGTCCGGTTTTTCTCAAATTGGTAGAAATGATAATGTCGTGCTAACATCTTCACCCGACTAACCGGTTTATTCAATGTCCGATTTGATTTTTTAAACCTTCGTCCAATCTGTTATGCATGGAAGACACGCGTGTAACATAAAATCTACGATGTGATGGTTCCCAAATGGCATGGCAACTACTTCCTACGATGGAGTGATCAGTTCCTCCCCGTCTGAATCGGATCGACGATGACCATTTCCATTGCGCAACTGCTGCACCAGAAGAGGCGGCCCTTCAATCCCACGCCTTCCACAAATTACGGCTCCTCCCTCCCTCCCAATTCTATGACTATATATGTGTACGTGTATGTCCACTTCCTGTTCGCAGATGCAACAGTTCCACAATCTCATCTTCTCCACATGTGGAAAGAGAATAGCTGATTGAAAGGGCCTCTCGACATGAAGAGGCGGTGAGTGATGTGCACCCAGACGCAGATCCTCTGTCGTAAGTGGATTGCAGCAGAGTCTGCTGCAATCCACGGATGAATGAAATGTGGCGGTTAATGATCCAACGGTCGAGGATCCCGCTCCGAGCCCCTCCTCTCCTGAATCCCTACCCTCGTCCCCGACCCTCTCGCCCCCGACCATCGCCACCTCCCCGACCCTCTCTCGCCCGCCCTCGATGAACGCCGCCTCCCCGACCCTTTAGTCGACCATCACCCCGACCCTCTCGCCCCTCGTAACTCTCACTCTCCTGACTTCGCCCAGAAAAAGAGGATGAACAAGACCCATGCCGCTCACCAGGATAGATAGAAACCATCTTGAATCTGATCGACCGTCGCTGCCTCCCCGACCCTCTCTCTCCTCTCGTCCCCATCGTTGCCCACCCCCGAGCACCTCCGCCTCTCGCTCTCTTGTCTACCATCGCCACCTCTCGTCCCCCTCGCTGCCTCTCACCCTCTCGCTTCGCCGCCACCATCTCCCGTCCTGTCTCCTCCCCGCCGCCATCCTCTCCCTCGACATCAACTACTCTCGCCCCCGTCTGTCGTCGCAACCCTCTACCGCGACATTGAGCCCCTTCTTGACGCCTCGCCGCCAACCTCTTCCCCAACCCCGAGCCCCCTCTCGCCCCCGACACTCTCCCCCTACATCAAACCCTCTCGCTACTGCCGTCTCTGTTCGGTCGTCACTGCCCTCTCGCCACCAGAGGAGGATGCATCCTCCCCCCACTCCAATCCCTGTAATCGACATCCTGTAGCGTGAGGCTCCCCCTGCCCGCAGCCTACCCAAGCATGCTTCCAACCTCTCTCGGATCACACGTTTTTTCGTCGCCGGCCTAATCAAGAAGTAAAGAGTATTCAACTACTTGAGATTTTCATGTCATGTTATTTCATATTGTGTGGGTGTTTAAATTTATTTAATTTTTAGAACGGCGACCTCTACAAGCAACACTCGTCGTAAGAAGATTTCGGTTGATGGCGATAAGAGATTTTCTCCATCCACCACAATGATGGAGCTATATGTAAGATATATATATATATATATATATATATATTTGATGCAAATGAGTAAAATGTAGTTGGTTTTATCATTTCGCTAAAGAAAACATTACTAATAGGGAGGAACGTTGTGAAGACCATATGTTCAATTCGGTGGTATTTGTCCTCCATCGAAGAAATTTCCCCTAAAGATATTCATTATCGACGTATAAGCAAGACACATTTTTGTAGACTATTGAACATCCCTGAAATTGATGTCAATGCTTATCTACTGGATGAACTTCTAGATAGATATTTGGGGGATAACAAATTTGATATTGGAGGAATTCCACTAGAGTTTACTTGTTTTGAGTGTGATGCATGTCTTGGTCTACCATGCAGTGACTATTGCATTGAGCTGACTGGCTGGGTCAAGAAGATTGGATGGTTGGAGGAAAAGTTATTCGGCTCGGAAGGAGGAAGACTTGTCTAGGGATTTTTTGGCCAGCAAAATGAAGAGCTTGGTAGATTTGGAAAACGAGGATGATGTTGAATATATTTTGTTCTTTGTGGATTCTGCTAATGTGTTCATCATATCTGTTGTGTATTGCATCTTACACATGTCCAAGGCATGCCATTGCTTACTTAGCGTATTTGGATGACGTTAAGTATTACAATTGGGGTGGTGTAGTTCATCATCTTCCTTATGGCCAAATTAGATGATGTCTTGAACTCCATTAAGAAAAGAAATGAGGATCGAGTTGACCAGTCAGTGGGATATATGATCGGTTGTGCTGCTGCTCTACTGGTAAGTAATTATCGTCCATCCATACAACCTATGAATGATTCATGTTTTTACAATTAATATATAATGCAGGTTTGGTGCTATGAGCACACCACTATTTAGACTCCCACATTCTTCACCACATCTATTCGACTACAGAAATGGGCTAGTAGGGGTAAAGAAGATCAGAGAGTAAGGGCCATTGCTACTCTGCAATCGGATGAGGTATATTATCATTTTTATTTAATTAATATTTTTAGATCTTATCTATTAAATTACATTTTAATGTACAGGTAATTGGAGAGGTAGAGTGGTCTAAACAAGAGAAGAAGTTTGTTTATCCGATGATGCATGATGTTCCGTCATTTAGTCAGTTGATGAGGTGGATGGATATCCCATCTGCATGTAAAGTCACTTCAAGAATTGCGGCGGGCTCATCATTAACAGGTGAAGAGAATAAGCACCTGAGAGAGCGCATTGAGGAATTGGAAAACCTACTGAAAAAAACAAGGACGATGGAGAAGGGAGATGTGAGGACCGAGGGAAGCCTGGAAATGCAGAGGTAACCATACATTTCAATCATGTAACTAATGTATCAGAAACTTGTCGTTAACTTTACCTTTAATATATGTATTCAGTTGTATGAGGATATAGTCTATCATACATCTTCGGGCAATTACTGCACGGCGACTAAGTTGGAAGAAGCAAGAAAAGGGGGATTTGTGGTCGATGATGTAAGTTTAAAAAAATATGATATTATGATAGCTTTTTTAAAATACAGTGAACTGACATAGGATCTTTCCTTTTAAAGTTGATTGATGCGTACGTAGACATCCTTGCTATTGAGAATCACAACATGAAGACCCGTCACAAGTGTGGTTTCTTATCTGTATATGCACAGGTAAAGTGGCTTTCATTACCTTTTTTTAAGATCTTATCTAATGGCGTGTGATTTCGACACAGAACAAATTTCGTGGGGATTCAAGCCATTCTTCTCACGATGAGGTATTGGAGTTTGAAAAAAAATTATCGGGAAAACATGAAGAATCTTTCGCTTTATTTTATGATCATTTTCTCAGATGCACATTGGCATCTCGTTGTCATTGATATGATCGAGAAATGTTGTAAGATGTACAACTCTAGGCTGGGCATCATGGGGAGAAGAAAGCCGCACTTTTATTGGTAAGTGACTCTTGTTAATCATGTCGTATACATTCTGTTAACCTTTCTCGTCTAATACAATTATACGTCACTTAGGTTGGATGGGCAAAGCGGTATATGGCTGAAGTCCTGGCAATGACGGAGGTATTAGAATGGAAGATAACGAGAGTGGATGGCATACCTCATCAAGATGATGGTAGTTTGGATTGTGCGATATTTACAATGCAATACATTGAGCACCTTGCCCGTCGGAAGAAGATGTCATTCAAGCAAGCGGACATGCCAACGTTAAGAGAGAAGATTATATGCAAAATATACAACGAAGGACAGAAACATAAATCTTAGAACATTATATGTCGTTTTTGTGTAATATATGTGTTACGTTGTAATATTGCATGGGTTATTGATACATTGGCTGTTACATTTGAGCTTTTACTTTTACTTGCTTCATATTGGTCTTGCGTATCCAAAACGTGTATTGTATGCGTTACGTTGTAATTTTGCATTGGATTTTGATGCTTAACTTACAACGTTTTGAGTGAACATTTTGAAGTACCTCTAGAACAGGATTCCAACATCAGTGATCTAAACTTGACGAAAACACAAGCAAAAAATCGTAACCAACACAGTCGTAAACAAAACGGTGAGATGGCCACAAACATGAAAGTAAATTCAAAATGAGCACAGATATACAAAAGCGGATATATTCATACCAAAACTCACACAACGAAGAATCCTATACAAAATCCTATTCATATCAAAACTCCCACATATATACAAAAACAAGCACATATATACCAAAGTGGACACTTCCATACAACAGAGAGCACGACCATACCAAACCTCGTACATATCTACAAAAACACGCATATATATACCAAAAGACCATATCCAAGTATAGCCTTTTCCATACCGAAACTCGCACATATATATACCAAAGTGGACACTTCCATACAACATAGAGAACAACCATACCAAAACTCGTACATATCTACAAAAATACGCACATATATACCAAAAGACCATATATCCAAGTATATCCTCTTCCATACCAAAACTCGCACATATATACCAAAATGGACACTTCCATACAACAGAGAGCACGACATACCAAAACTCGCACATATCTACAAAAACACGCACATATATATCAAAAGACCATATATCCAAGTATAGCTTCTTCCATACCAAAACTCGTACATATATACCAAAGTGGACACTTCCATACAACAGTGAGCACGACCCTACCAAAACTCGCACATATCTACAAAAACACGCGCACATATACCAAATGACCATATATCCAAGTAGAGCCTCTTCCATACCAAAACTCACACATATATACTGAAGTGGACACTTCCATACAACAAGGACCAATTACATTTATAGCCTTAACGGCCTAGTAGAGTAGCACGTTGGGATTTACTTTTATTCTCATAGAGAGTATCGCTTCCACCCCCTTTATCAATAGCACCACCAATCAGTGATTTCACTCCATCCCCTACCTTAGGGAAGATCTAGTTAGCCATGGTATGACATCTTTTCATCCTTCGGTACTTGGCAGAGTCGTAGACTTGGGGGAAGCTGTTTAGTTTCTGGAGGATCACTCTTGCAGTGCCAGTAGTGAAGACACTTTAAAGCACATTCTCCATTACAACAACCATATCAGGTACACCATAATAGAGTGTCATGTCAGTCTGCTCTCTTGGATAATCACATGGATCGGTTTTCTATCACATGATCCGAGACTTTCAACGTCCCCCACTGTAATAGGGTGAGATAAGGAAGAAGTGGGAGTTAACCATCGAGGATGACTTGGACTCCTTACAAGCTATAAAATGTGGGATTTAGTCCCACTACATAAGGAAAAGAAGGTTTTGCATAACAAGTGGGTATAAAACGTAAAGAAGTAAATTAATGGTACCACTAGATACAAGGCTCAATAGCGAGGAAGGGATGTTGAACTTAAAGCATGAGTTGGTTTCACATAGTTCCTTGCACTCGTTGTAAAGCTCTCAACCATCATAGTGCATCTTAGCATTGTTACAACCGATGATCTACATTTGGAGCATCTATTATGATAAAGTCTCTCTATGGGGATCTTGAAGAGGACATACATAAGAAACAACAATAAGACTGCATTACTAGTGGAAAAGAAAACATAGTATACAAGCTTAGAAAAAGCCTTTATGACTTGAATCAGAATTGAGATAATAATACAAAAAGTTTGATGATTCATGATAAACATCTGATTCTGCAAGTGTCACACTGACCAATGTTGCTACTTCTAGAAGCTTGGTATGTCTTACATCATTATATGCTTATATGTAGGTGACATGGTTATTGCAAGCTCTAGCGAAGAAGAGGCAGCAAATATCAATGCAATGTTGTCCAAGGAGTTTGAGATGAAGGATCTTGATCCAACAAAAAAATCATTACAATGCAAATTAACAGAGACATGAAGAAGAAGAAGAAGAAGAAGCTGATATTGACTTAGTTAGAGTATATTGGGAAAGTACTGGAGATGTTTAATGCAAAAAATGAAAACCCTACTCAAACATCTTTGGGGAGTCACTTTAGACTTTTAAAGGAGAAAGAAGCTGATACAAAGGAGGAGTATGAGTGCATGTCCTATATACCCTACCAATTTGTTGTTGATAGTCTAGTCTAGCAACTATTTGTAGACCAAGCATCCCCTATATAGTGGGAGTTGTAAGCAGATTCATGGTGAATCCTGCAAGGAGATAGGTAAGTTGCAAAGTGGACTATACGATATCTGAGAGGTACCTCTAATATGCTATTTTGTTAGTAAATAATGATATTTATATTTGAGGTTCGTAAACTAAGATTTTGCAAGAGATATCATTGGTTGGAAAAAAGCACAATAGGAACAATCATATTATAAGGAGTTGAGCTATCAAATGGATCTCAAGACTGTATAAGATTGTGGCCATCTTGACCACAAAATTAAAATATATGACAACAACTGAAGAATGTAAAGAAATGATAGTTGAAGGGTATGATGAAAAAATGAATAAAGAAAGTGAATATTGTCAAATTTTCAACGACGATTAAAGTACCACCACATTTGGAGCAACTAGAAGATGCATAATTTGAGTTAAAGAAGATCCACACATTGAAAAACTCTGTTGATACATTCGCCAAGTCTGTTACGATGGACAAGATGAAGATATGTTCAACTTTTATTGATCTTCAAGCATAAAATAAAGCTCACACCAACACCATTGATGATGATCCAAGCATGGAGGCTGCATGTACTACAGACCAATGTTTAAGAATTATGGAGAGGATTGATGATGCGGTTGATATCCCTCTAGCCTTCAAACTAGTCGAAAGCTGTTGGGTTGTATTAGCAAGATATCTAATACACCTCTTGCATCCCGATTGGCTGAGAGGTGAAGGGATGGAAGGTTGAGATGCATGATCCCCCTCCTGCTTCCTGATTGGCTGAAAGGTGAAGGGTTGGATTGTATAGATGCTTGCCCCCCCCCCCCCACTCATGCATCATGACTGACTGAGTGTTGATGGTGGGGATTGTTGAGTACCATTAGAATTATTTTACAGAAAGAAAGGGACCTTGGGGCCACCCAATGTTGTGTCTGAAATCATTCAAGCAATAATAAAGAGAATCTGGTGTGAGCAAGCAGAGCACCTAAGCATTGTGTAAGTATAATCTACACGAATGTGCATATTATGTATGTGTGATGTGTGCGCTTACGTCCATGCATGCTAGTGTGATTATATGTGTGCCTATGTGTGTAAACCTGCATCTATGTTCGTATGTGCATGTGTGTCAAAGAGAGATAGTATGAGTATATAAGTGTATAGATGTCTATATGCGTCGTAATGTGTATAATATGCAAGAATGTACATGTTTGTCTGCATTTGCATGAATTTGTATTTGTCCATGCGTAAATGTGTGTATGTGTGTAATATGCAAATGAGTAGTAAATAGGTGTGTGCACGAGCATAAGTGATAAAAATGTGCATGAGAGTATGCGTAAGTGTGTGTGTGTGTGTGTGTGTGTGTGTTGGAGGGTAGGGGTTGGGGGGGAAAGAGGGGGTGGGGGTTGAGTGAAAGTGTGTGTGTAGCGCCGGTGCACACATCATAAAAGCAGAGAGGATCCTTTGTTGTTACAACGCATGTTGTATTGCAGGGGATCCGTTGGATGAAGATCGGATGACCCAGGATGCGTGCCAACCATCTCGCCCCCCTAATATAAATTTATTTTCAACTATATATAACATAGTTTTATATCTTCTTCTACTGCATTTGGTATCATTATTACAATAAAATTGTACATTTATATCATATGTATTCAATCCATTACATGTATATTTTAGATAATATGAAAAATTAAATATTTCTAATATTAACTTTTTTGCGATCAGTATTCGTTTTATATTAGTCGTGTACCCGCAGGAACCTCTCGCTTACAACTACGGATATAATTACAAGCGTGATGAAGATTCTTTATTCATCGTGTACGCCCAATGATGAATACTAATACGCCCAATGATGAATACTCATTCATCACTCTTTATTCTTATATTTTAGCTACAAAAACCTTTGCAAATGCATGTAGATATGTGTAAATAGAAATAATTACCAAAAGCATGCATTGTATAAAAACCTATAATTAGCATGTTTTTGTGCAAAAATAAAAGAATAAAGATTAAAAAGAAAAAGAGGGAAATATTTAGAATAAATATTGAGCAACCTAACCCAAGGGAGGGCTCAGCATGGGCCTGACCGCATAAAAGCCAAAGTAGAGGGAGATAGGGGCTCACATGTGTAAATATTTATGTAAATAAATAAAAATATTTTTCCTCACAAAAATAGCCCAAAAATATGCTTGTAAATATTTGTACATATTTAGAAATATAAAAACAAAAGAAAAAGATAAAAATCAAAAAGAACAAAAACACAACTTTCATCATGTACATAAACCACTCTTATATATTTATATAACCTTGTAAATAAATAAAATTAATTTCTAAAATTTTTGTAAATATCTTATATTATATAGTGCAAATAAATAAGATAAAAATAATTAAAACAAAAATCAAATAAAAATAACAAAATTAAAAACACAAAAATATATTGTAAATATACCATGTATATGAATGTATATATGTATTTATTTTACTTAAGTATATAAGTAATAAAAATAAAATAAAAATACCTTTTTATTCCTTATTTTATAATGAAAATAAATAAAATATAAAATAGGAATAAAATTGCATTAAAATAATAATCAAAAATTAAAAACCCTATATAGTGTACATATACCTATATATTACATATTATGTATATACCTATTTTTATTTCTAAAAATTAATTAAAATTCATTAAAAATAGAAAAAAATAAAACAAAAATATTTCATGTTTTGAGTTTTTGCTAAAACGGCCCCTAGCTACCCTAAATTTCACTCCTAAGATCTAGCCACGTGGCCGATTCCTGTTGGCCCTGGGGATGTTGACCGCCCGGTCAACTACCCCCCCCCCCCAGGACCATTCCATACGGATCCTTAGCGGGTACCCGAGTTCTCGAAATTTTCCCATCCATACCCGATCACCATCTCCCGAAACCCCGGGTCCATTTCGCTCACGTCACATCCGACTCCTTCGTCGGGGTGCCCGTCTCGGGGTCCGCGCCCCGACAAGCTTGCCCGAACCTCTCTTAGCCGGACCCCAAGCCATATATAGCCGCTGCTCCGCCACCTCATTTCACTATCTTTGGCCATTCGAATCCTTCACCTGTGAGCTCCAGAGAGTGCGCGAGAGTGACAGCTCGCGTCCGGTGCTGTCGAAGCGAGGAGAGGAGGAGAGACCATCGATTCGGCGAGCTACGCCGCCGCAGCTCCGCCACCAGCAGGAGTACCGAGCTTCGGAGGGAGACGCTCCTCGAGGCAACGACCAGGAGCTTCCCCAGCTCCTCCCCAGTCTCTTCGTCAACCCAGGTATCCATTTCGCTCCGCCTTTTCCTTTAATTTTCGATTACGCCCAAATCGCCACTCCGCCGCATTCCATCGATTCCGACCATCCAGTAGATAGATTCGATCATCGGACCCCACAGACACCTTCGCTCCTTCCGACGCACCTTCTTCACCCCTCCATCCAACCCAGCTCGCACAGGAGCTGGGAGCCGAGCTCCTCCGTCTACCCCCTTCACCGGAGCTCGCCATTTCGACCCACAGCTCACCGTCACCCCGCCTAACTGGGTCGAGGCACTTTGCCCTCGACCCGCGAGTCTGCTGGAGTGTTTTGCAGGGTCATCCGAGTCCATCTGAGGACTTGGACCGTTTGGACTAGCAGCTTGGTCTCCGCCGACCTTGCCTGGGCTCCTCGGAGCTTCGTCGAGCCATCGGAGGCCACTAGTCGACGTGGGAGCCCACAGAGCTTCTTCTCCGATCTTCAGAGGCCCGCGCGGAGGCCGGGAGCGCGCACAGCAGGCCGGCGAAGGTCGCCGGCCATCAGTTCTTCCACGACCTCCAGACACCGTTCGATCAGCCCTCCTGCTCCAGATTACATCGCGACCGTTCGTTCGTGGAGCTGCAGATAGCGTCGGATCAGAGGAGGCCTGATCTCAGCCGTCAGATCTACACGTGGCTCGTCCCAGACCGTTGGATTAGCCCGAGAAGCTCAGCGCTGGAGTGCCACCCGTTCTCACCCGTTGGATCCGCTACGAGGCGCACATCCGGATTCGACATTTAATAAGGGGTATTTACACTTAGGCCCCTCTCCTTTATGCAATTAGTCTTTAGCCCTGTAAATACGTAGCATAGTTGTTTACTTTTTGTGAAATTTACACTGTGGACCCTGCACTTTAGTTTCCTTGCATTTATGCCCCTGTGCGTTGTATGACGCGTGCGTCGTCACGTATTTCTCTAGCTTATTTGCATATCATACCCCTGTAGTTCTGGATGTTAACAGTTGAATGAAACTTTTAGTTTATTTGCATTTATACCCCTGTGCGTGATATATTTCAACATGTGCGTGAGATTTTGGGTATTTTGCGAATAGGACCCTGGACTTTTGGTACATGTTACCAATAAGTCCTTGGAACTAATTTTCATTGCATTTGGGTCCCTGAGTGCCCCAGGCACGCGCGTGGCGTGTGTTTTCCTGGGTTAATTGCACCAGACCCCCCAGACTCTTGGGTATTTGCACTTTGGTCCCTATGCAATGTGCCCTTTCTTTCTTTTTGAATAAAATAGCAAAATACCTCCAAATCCAACGAGAATTGGACACATGGCTCCTGCCATGGTGTAAAATTTTTGAGGATTTTTTAGGACATTTTTGTTTTCATTTGATATTTTTAAAAATTCAAAAACCTTTATTTTTCTCACTGCCTAACTTTAAAATTCACAAAAAAATATTAAATAGTGTCTAAAAATTACAAAAATATTGTCTACTATTTACCTTGTTGTGTTTGATTTTCTAGCCAATTTTGGCTATTTTTCATTACTGAAAACAACTAAAAGCTTAAAACCCCTAAAATCTTATAAAAATTCTAGTAAATAAACCAAAAATTTAAAAATAATAAAATAGGTGCCTAAATTTTCCTTGATTTATCCTCTTTACAGGAAAATTACCTCTCAGCTAATTTGGGGCTTTTAGATATTTATCTAGGCCTTTTTAGCTCGGCTGGACAGTACCTTTGATTTCAGCCACTGTTTGATTTTTAGAAAATTAAATAAATATCAGAAAATTCTCGAAAATTCATCAAAAACATTAAAAATCATAAAACTCATAAAAATATTTTTGTTTGAATTTTTGGTTGATTTTTAGTGCCTTTAATAAATTATTGAAGTGTGTGTTTATTTCCTTTTCTTATTTTCTTAATACATTCAAAATCCAAAAAAATTATAAAATAATTAAAAACCACTAAAAATATTTTCTTCTTTTATTTTATTCCTTTTCACTACTTCGAAGGCCGAGAGGCCAACCCGTGCTCCTTGTGTTCGACCCTGGTCGCTATACCAGGTTAATCCAATAGCGAGACCGCTATCGTGTTTTTGATCGATTTTATCTATATTAGTGGTCTGATTTTTTCTTGATTGAGCCGAGTCTGATCGCTTGGGTCACAACGACCGATTTAGAACCTATACCCTAGCCTTCAGGTCGCCTCGGTGATGAATACTCATTCATCACTCTTTATTCTTATATTTTAGCTACAAAAACCTTTGCAAATGCATGTAGATATGTGTAAATAGAAATAATTACCAAAAGCATGCATTGTATAAAAACCTATAATTAGCATGTTTTTGTGCAAAAATAAAAGAATAAAGATTAAAAAGAAAAAGAGGGAAATATTTAGAATAAATATTGAGCAACCTAACCCAAGGGAGGGCTCAGCATGGGCCTGACCGCATAAAAGCCAAAGTAGAGGGAGATAGGGGCTCACATGTGTAAATATTTATGTAAATAAATAAAAATATTTTTCCTCACAAAAATAGCCCAAAAATATGCTTGTAAATACTTGTACATATTTAGAAATATAAAAACAAAAGAAAAAGATAAAAATCAAAAAGAACAAAAACACCACTTTCATCATGTACATAAACCACTCTTATATATTTATTTAACCTTGTAAATAAATAAAATTAATTTCTAAAATTTTTGTAAATATCCTATATTATATAGTGGAAATAAATAAGATAAAAACAATTAAAACAAAAATTAAATAAAAATAACAAAATTAAAAACACAAAAATATATTGTAAATATACCATGTATATGAATGTATATATGTATTTATTTTACTTATATATATAAGTAATAAAAATAAAATAAAAATACCTTTTTATTCCTTATTTTATAATGAAAATAAATAAAATATAAAATAGGAATAAAATTTCATAAAAATAATAATCAAAAATTAAAAACCCTATATAGTGTACATATACCTATATATTACATATTATGTATATACCTATTTTTATTTCTAAAAATTAATTAAAAATCACTAAAAAATAGAAAAAAATAAAACAAAAATATTTCATGTTTTGAGTTTTTGCTAAAACGGCCCCTAGCTACCCTAAATTTCACTCCTACGATCTAGCCACGTGGCTGATTCCTGTTGGCCCTGGGGATGTTGACCGCCCGGTCAACAACCCCCCCCCCCTCCCCAGGACCACTCCATACGGATCCTTAGCGGGTACCCGAGTTCTCGAAATTTTCCCATCCATACCCGATCACCATCTCCCTAAACCCCGGGTCCATTTCGCTCACGTCACATCCGACTCCTTCGCCGGGGTGCCCGTCTCGGGGTCCGCGCTCCGACAAGCTTGCCCGAACCTCTCTTAGCCGGACCCCTAGCCATATATAGTCGTTGCTCCGCCACCTCATTTCCCTATCTTTGGCCATTCGAATCCTTCACCTGTGAGCTCCAGAGAGTGCGCGAGAGTGACAGCTCGCGTCCGGTGCTGTCGAAGCGAGGAGAGGAGGAGAGACCATCGATCCGGCGTGCTACGCCGCCGCTGCTCCGCCACCAGCAGGAGTACCGAGCCTCGGAGGGAGACGCTCCTCGAGGCAACGACCAGGAGCTTCCCCAGCTCCTCCCCAGTCTCTTCGTCCACCCATGTATCCATTTCGCTCCGCCTTTTCCTTTAATTTTCGATTACGGCCAAATTGCCCCTCCGCCGCATTCCATCGATTCCGACCATCCAGTAGATAGATTCGATCATCGGACCCCACAGACACCTTCGCCTCCTTCCGACGCACCTTCTTCACCCCTCCATCCAACCCACCTCGCACAGGAGCTGGGAGCCGAGCTCCTCCGTCTACCCCCTTCGCCGGAGCTCGCCATTTCGACCCACAGCTCACCGTCACCCCGCCTAACTGGGTCGAGGCACTTTGCCCTCGACCCGCGAGTCTGCTGGAGTGTTTTGCAGGGTCATCCGAGTCCATCTAAGGACTTGGACCGTTTGGACCAGCAGCTTGGTCTCCGCCGACCTCGCCTGGGCTCCTCGGAGCTCCGTCAAGCCATCGGAGGCCAATAGTCGACGCGGGAGCCCACAGAGCTTCTTCTCCGATCTTCAGAGGCCCGCGCGGAGGCCGGGAGCACGCACAGTAGGCTGGCGAAGGTCGCCGGCCATCAGTTCTTCCACGACCACCAGACACCGTTCGATCAGCCCTCCTGCTCCAGATTACATCGTGACCGTTCGTTCGTGGAGCTACAGATAGCGTCGGATCAGAGGAGGCCTGATCCCAGCCGTCAGATCTACACGTGGCTCAACCCAGACCGTTGGATTAGCCCGAGAAGCTCAGCGCTGGAGTGCCACCCGTTCTCACCCGTTGGATCCGCTACGTGGCGCACATCCGGCCTTCGACATTTAATAAGGGGTATTTACACTTAGGCCCCTCTCCTTTATGCAATTAGTCTTTAGCCCTGTAAATACGTAGCATAGTTGTTTACTTTTTGTGAAATTTACACTGTGGATCCTGCACTTTAGTTTCCTTGCATTTATGCCCCTGTGCGTTGTATGACACGTGCGTCGTCACGTGTTTCTCTGGCTTATTTTCATATCATACCCCTGTAGTTCTGGATGTTAACAGTTGAATGAAACTTTTAGTTATTTGCATTTATACCCCTGTGCGTGATATATTTCAACATGTGCGTGAGATTTTGGGTATTTTGCGAATAGGACCCTGGACTTTTGGTACATGTTACCAATAAGTCATTGGAACTAATTTTCATTGCATTTGGGTCCCTGAGTGCCCCAGGCACGCGCGTGACGCGTGTTTTCCTAGGTTAATTGCACCAGACCCCCCAGACTCTTGGGTAGTCCCTATGCATTGTGCCCTTTCTTTCTTTTTGAATAAAATAGCAAAATACCTCCAAATCCAACGAGAATTGGACACATGGCTCCTGCCATGGTGTAAAATTTTTGAGGATTTTTTAGGACATTTTTGTTTTCATTTGATCTTTTTAAAAATTCAAAAACCTTTATTTTCCTCACTGTCTAACTTTAAAATCACAAAAAAATATTAAATAGTCTCTAAAAATTACAAAAAAAATGTCTACTGTTTGCCTTGTTGTGTTTGATTTTCTAGCCAATTTTGGCTATTTTTCATTACTGAAAACAACTAAAAACTTAAAAACTCCTAAAATCTTATAAAAATTCTAATAAATAAACCAAAAATCCAAAAATAATAAAATAGGTGCCTAAATTTTCCTTGATTTATCCTCTTTACAGGAAAATTACCTTCCAGCTAATTTGGGGCTTTTAGATATTTATCTAGGCCTTTTTAGCTCGTCTGGACAGTACCTTTGATTTCATCCACTGTTTGATTTTTAGAAAATTAAATAAATATCAGAAAATTTTCGAAAATTCACCAAAAACATTAAAAATCATAAAACTCATAAAAATATTTTTGTTTGAATTTTTGGTTGATTTTTAGTGCCTTTAATAAATTGTTGAAGTGTGTGTTTATTTGCTTTTCTTATTTTCTTAATACATTCAAAATCCAAAAAAATATAAAATAATTAAAAACCACTAAAAATATTTTCTTCTTTTATTTTATTCCTTTTTACTACTTCGAAGGCCGAGAGGCCAACCCGTGCTCCTTGTGTTCGACCCTGGTCGCTATACCAGGTTAATCCAATAGCGAGACCGTTATCGCATTTTTGATCGATTTTATCTATATTAGTGGTCTGATTTTTTCTTGATTGAGCCGAGTCTGATCGCTTGGGTCGCAACGACCGATTTAGTACCTATACTCTAGCCTTCAGGTCGCCTCATCAGAATGGTGCCGTTGCCGGGGAGCACGGCTTAGTAGTTTTGTTTTTATTTTCATTTTTATTTTCGCGGCTTTTCGCGGCTCTTTCGGAGCTCGCGGCTTTTTCGCGGTTTTTGTTTGTATTTTCTTTTTGTTTTATCGTGTTTTATTTTCTTTTTCTTTTTTTTGTTTTTTGTTTTATTTTGAGTGTTTATTTTATTTTGTATTTTTGCATATAAACCCTCATTGTCTTTCATTTATTTTTCTTTTTATTATTTGATTATTTTTATTGGTCTGACCACTTATCTCTTTTTCTTGCAAGGGCCTGAGGACCGAGGCGGCCGATTTCGAGAAGCCGGTGCAACCGAGGAACTTGGAGGCAGCTCCCTTCTGTACGGAGCCGCAGGAGAGAGCAAGAGAGAGTGGAGTGGGGGAGGATTAGTTAGACTTTTTACTTTTATTTTACTTATTATTGCAATAATACAGGGACTCAGAGACTGGACACTTGTGGACTCTTGGACTTAGCGGGTCTATTTCGCCGAGCACCGGTGTGCTCGGGGGACCCTTAGGATTTTCGCGGCTTTTTACGCGGCTTTGTTTTCTTTTTTTTTACTGTCTTTTCCGGTGTTTACGCGGTTTTCATCGATCCCCTAGACTTAGGATTTTCTGCTTGCTTGTGCCGTAATTAGTAGGGTCCCCACACTTAACTATTTGCCTGCTCCTATAGTACGCTTAATTGGACTCACTAATAATCAATTAATAAAAATAATCGACTCATCTCCTTCGTAGCCTACGTGCCGCAGCTCACCCTGTAAAGTGCTTTCTCCTACCCCCGATTTGTCGGGCAGAGGAGGGGTGGGCCAAGACCGGACCCTTTGGCTTGAAGGTCGGTGACCGATTATACGGTTCTGTGAGTAGAAATTGCTCATCTAGGACTCGGTTTTTCCCGTTGCATCATTTAGGTAGTTTACTTTCCTGTCTTTAAATTCTGCGCGGATCACTTGCATGTAGAGTGCTGGAGGCAAGGTACGTATTTCTATCTCAGCATGCATCATTGATTTCATCGCGCATCGGTTTTTTCGTCTTCTCCCCCCTGTTTTGGACTAAATAACCAGGAGAACCGAAAAATTCGTTAGGCCTTTGTTTTTTTTATTTGAAAAATATTAAAAAGAAAAACCATAAAATTGGGACTGGCTAAGACTATTGACCCTAAAAGACGCTCACCATAAAAAATTTGACTTGGGGAGAGCAACCCCCTCATTGTTTGATTTGGATGCGCGAGAGAGTGACCTGCACCCTAGGTAGAGCCCTCTGGTGCTATTCCCGACTGATTACCGACTCTTCCGTACGGGCCAGTCGGTTGGGGTAGCATCGGGTATCCTAACAGGTCACGTAAGCGCTCTGATATCTTGTTGTTCACCTAATAAAAATTGACAAGATAATTTGACCGAACTTTCACAGTCTTCAGCTCGCGTTGCGTTGGTGAACCGGGGGTTTGCATTCTGATCATAGTTTCTCCAGATCTCATCCGCACTACTCGCCAGATCAAGATGATGGGTAGACGCTCTCTTAGGCAGCCTTTGGCTGCACCGCTTTCGGGCACGTCTACCCAATCATCTAGGTTGGCCCGCGAGAGCCGAGACCAGCTCTCCGAGCCCGAGTACGACTCCGCCCTGTTCTCCCTCGACCCCCTTTCTTTCGGACCTGAGCGACATGAGCCCGAGGAGAGATTGATAGATTTGACAGCACCTGAGTTGGGCTCATTTGATTTTGCAGACGTCATGGCCGGTAGTTCAGAGGATCGCTCCAGGACAGAGCACATTGTGATGGATCAGGGAGCGATCAACTCCACCCTGATCGCCTCGTTAGAGACGGTACAGCAGCAGCTGAGAGATCAGGGAGCTTTTATGATTGAGATGAGGAGAAAGATAGAGCGACTCAGAGCAGAGAGAGATCAGCGCGAGCCTGAGGATGGACCAGATGCAGAGGCACGAGCCGCAGCAGCCGCAACAGTCGCAGCAGCAGCAGCAGCCGCCGCCGCCGCAGCGGCAGCCGCCGCGACAGGAGGACCACCGAGACCGATGCGGGAGTTACACAACCCCGGATCGACACTGATGCATCATTGGATAGTGGTGCCGGCTATCGTGGGGGACTTTAAGTTCCCCCCGAACACTCTGCAGCTACTCCCCCGTTTTCACGGGCTAGCCACCGAGGAGCCCCATCTCCACCTCCAGGAGTTTTTGATGATCTACAGTACTGTCCACGACCGCCATGTGGACCAGGATACGATTCGGATGATGGCCTTCCCGTTTTCACTGGCAGATAGAGCAGCCACCTGGCTGAAGCACTTGGGGAAGTTTGTTTACACCAGGGAGCAGCTCCGCACCGAGTACTTGAACAAGTACTATCCACTCGGGCGGACGAATGCAGTGAGGGCCCCGATCAGCAACTTCTCCATGCTCCCCAACGAGCAATTTCACAAGGCATGGGAGAGGTTCCGAGAGCTCACAGACCGATGCCCGCACCACGACATTTCGAAGCCGAACCTTGTGCAGAGCTTCTTCAGCGGGCTGACACCAGAGCTCCAGGGTCTGGTGAATGCTTCTTGCGGTGGGTCCTACTTCGCCAAGGACCACGACCAGGTCTGGGCCATCTACGAGGAGATGGCCGAGAATTATATGGTGATATCCCAGACCCGGTTGTACACTCAGGGGAGACCCCAGCAGCAGCCAGGACCCGTGCAGTACCAGAGGATAGCACGGGTCGATGCAGGTCCATTCAGTTCATCCGCAGTTGCAGCAGCACAGGCAGAGTCGTCCGCTGCGGATATGGGTATCATCAGCGAGAAGTTGGACCGCATGGAGCTGATCGAGAAGAAGCAGTGCCAGGGAATCACGCAGATGGAACAGATGGCACATACTCTGAGCGACATGAAGACCCAGCTCTTGTGTCTCTAGGAGGCACAGACGGCTTCTCAACCCCGTCTTCAGTCGCGAGGCGACAATGGCGGTAGAAGCAGCTCGTCCCAGCACTCCAACACCTTTCAGCAGCCTAGACAGGTTCACCTTGTACAGGCGGAGCCGTACCAGCAGCAGCAGCCCACCTACCAGACACCACCATCTCCAAACTTGCAGATGGTGGTATACCAGCCGGATCAGCTTCTGGCAGTACTCCCGCCAGCCCCATACGATGCAGAGCCGTTGATGGATGTCAACGGGATTTGGTATGACCGCCCCCAGCCTGGGATCCGACGAGACCATCCCGGATTCAGGTGGGGGAGTGGAGGTACCCAGCCCCAGCAGCAGCCATCCAGTCAGGGAGGGCAGTATGGCCAGCAGAGAGATCACCAGCCGCAGCAGCAGCCCCCAGCTCACTAGCCATATCAGCAGTCATCCTTCGTTCCTCGTCCCTATCAGCAGCAAGGACAGTCTTGGAGACGTGAGCAGCAGGCTCACCCACCACAGCACCAGCAGCATCCTTCCTCCTACCCCTCTTACCAGCAGCACCAGTTCCAGCAGCCTCAGCACCAGAGAGGCTACCCGTCGGGTTCCCATGAGAGCCCCGCCTTGGACGACATAGCCCGCCTCCTCATGGACCAGCAGGCTACGTTTAGACGGGAGATGGACGAGTTCCGCCAGGAGATGCGGGACCTTGTGAGAGGGAAGGCCGCCATTCCTGCACAGATAGAGCCGAATCCGAACAACCTGAAGAGGAAATCTGAGCAGGTAGTTTCCACTGAGTACGCCACTCCTAGTGATCCATTTGTTGATACATCTTCGGATCTATTTGATGCTGATTTTGTTGCACTTAGGAGCGGTAGGACACCAGCAGGCGGCGGCGCCTCATCTGAGCTATACCACAAGGATACCTCCGGGGCGCCACATGAGGAGGAGGAGAGCGGTACTGAGGCCGCTCCAGATGATGACGGTGGTACTGATGCCACCAAGGATGCTTATTCCACCGGCGGTACTGAGGCCGCCGCTTCACCAGTTCGAGGAGGTGGTACTGACGCCACCAATATAGCCGAGCCATCTCACGGTACTGAGGCCGCGAGACGTCCAGTAGCAGAGCCAGCCCGAGGTGGTACTGAGGCCACCGGTGTTCGTTTTGATAGAGATATTGTGTTCCCTTCTGTTGATGTATCTCAGAACACTATTGTGAATAAAGGAAAAGGTTTAGTTTCTTCTGGTCCCACTGTGGTGCTTGATGTATGTGCGGATCCGGCCGTCGAGCCGTCTAGGCCTTTTCCTAGTCCTTCATCTGCGAAGGACCCTGTGATCCCCTTCCCTAGATCCCTTCAGATGGGGAAGGGGAAGAAAAAAGAAAAAGACCCAAAAAAGAGAGAGCAGGAGGAGTTCAGCCAGAGCATGATCGACAGATTTCACATCCAGCTGACCCTTCAGGAGGCTTTGCAGCACATCCCCCTTCTTCAGCGATCTTTGAGAGATAGGACCACAGTCAGGAGGAGGAGGAGGAACCACACTTCAGAGATTCATGTGCTGACGAAAGTCACGTGTTTCGCGATCCAGAACCGTCTGCCAGCCAAGAGGCCAGATTCAGGGGCCCCGTATGTCAGATGCCAGATTAGTGAGCAGAGGTTCGACCGGACTCTATTGGATAGCGGATCGTCTATCAACCTCCTTCTGGCAGCCCTTCTCGACCGCTTCGAGTTGGGCACTCTTAGACAGAGCAGGACAGTCCTTCAGTTTGCTGATCGATCTGTCAAGAGGTCGGAGGGGTTGTTGCGAGACGTTATCATCACGATTCAGGACCTGAAATTCCCTGTGGACTTCGTAGTGTTGGACATGGAGATCCCTGATTCAGTGGCCGATACCCCCATCATCCTCGGTCGTCTGTTTTTGGCCACAGCCAAGGCGGTGACTGATCATGACAGCGGGAAGGTATACTTTCGCGTCGAAGGCGAGAGTTTACAAATAGAGACGGTCGAGGACTACAGAGCCAGAGAGAGAGAGCACGCTCAGAGGCTATCACAGATTCAGAGTAGCTTACCGACGCCGAGCCAGACATCCACCAGGACTGTGATTTTGTGATCACAGACGACGAGGCAGCTTGGGCAGATCCTGCAGCACAGGCCATCCTCTCATTTTCAGACACAGCTGATGCCGAGATGATAGCAGAGGAGAGTCTGGAGAGCACAACCCTGGTCCAGGATACCACTGAGGCAGCAGAGCCGGTTCTTGACCACGACATGGTTTTCAGTGATGGTGGTGCTGAGGCCACCTTGTGTTACGGTGGTATTGATGCCACCATGTTCGATGCAGATCCCTCGGATTCAGAGTCTGATTGGGCAGATTGCGAGGATCAGATGCCAGACTTGAGTCCACCTGAGCCTACAGATGAGGAGGAGGTTGATACAGAGCAGATCAGAGACAGCACAATCGAGCAGCCTTCTCCAGACCCAGTTTGCAAGAGTTCGCTTTCTTTCTCCCAGGCAGATTTGGCAGACTTAGCGGCATTGACACACTTTCTTACGCAGCCAGATTTGTCAGCACCCAGCTGTCCAGAGCTGAAGCCGCTCCCTACTTTGCGGAAGTATCGATTCCTTGCGGGCGAGCCTGAGATGTACCCAGTCATCATCTCCGCCGATCTGACTGGAGAGCAGGAATCCCGTTTGATGGGGGTTCTTGAAAAGAACCGCAAGGCAATCGGATGGAGCGTAGCAGATCTCCAGGGGATTAGTCCATCAGTGTGCTCCCACCATATCTATCTCGAGGAGGGGGCGAAGCCGTCGCATGAGTTCCAGCGGCGACAGAACCCCAACCTGAGAGAGGTCGTGATGAAGGAAATATCAAAATGGTGGAGTGCAGATTTTATTTATCCCATTTCTGACTCCAAGTGGGTTAGCCCCTTGCATGTGGTGCCCAAGAAGACGGGCATCACGACTGTGATCAGTGAGTCGGGAGAGGAGATTGCTACACGAGTACCCACATCTTGGAGGGTCTGTGTTGACTACAGGAGACTCAACCAGGCCACCAAGAAGGACCATTTCCCCCTGCCTTTTATTGACCAGATCATTGAGAGACTGGCAGGGAAGAGCCATTATTGCTTCCTGGATGGGTACTCGGGCTACAACCAGGTGGCCATCGCTCCTGAGGATCAGGAGAAGACCACCTTTACCTGTCCCTTCGATACATATGCCTTTCGACGCATGCCATTTGGGCTATGCAATGCCCCTGTGACTTTTCAGAGGTGCATGTTGTCGATCTTTTCGGACATGGTAGGGGAGTGTTTGGAGGTCTTCATGGACGATTTCTCGATCTACGGCGACAGATTCGACTCCTGTCTTGACTGCCTAGACCGAGTACTCTAGTGATGTATTGAGTACCATTTGGTTCTATCTTGGGAGAAGAGTCACTTCATGGTGACTCAAGGGACGGTGCTTGGCCATATCATCTCCAACAGGGGCATGGAGGTGGATCCGGCCAAGGTTGATGTCATTAGAAAACTCGCACCGCCGTCCAACTTGAGGCAGCTACGGTCATTCCTGGGGCACGTTGGATTTTATAGGAGATTTATTCAGGATTTCAGCAGGATTGCCCGGCCGTTGACTGACCTCTTGACGAAAGACACCGAGTTCCTTGTCGATGACAAGTGTCTTTCATCCTTCGCGACTCTCCAGCAGTGTGTGATTGAGGCTCCTGTCCTCCAGCCGCCTGATTGGTCTCTCCCATTCGAGATCATGACGGACGCCTTCGATTTTGCCGTAGGGGCAATGCTGGGATAGAGGAGGGATGGAGTTCCATTTGCCATTCACTACGCTAGCCGCACATTGGATTCCGCCCAGCGGAATTACACGGTCACAGAGAATGAGATGCTAGCCGTAGTGTTCGCCCTAGATAAGTTTCGATCTTATATCATTGGATCTAGAGTGACTTTGTATACTGATCACACCGCCATCAGGTACCTCATGGCAAAGAAGGATGCCAAGGCCAGACTTACCAGATGGATCCTTCTACTCCAGGAGTTCGACATTGAGATCAAGGATAAGCCTGGAGTCAAGAATGTGGTGGCGGATCATCTCTCCCGTTTAGAGCAGCCTGAGGAGTCTGAGCAGATTGACCCCATTCGAGATACCTTCCCAGATGAGGCGATCCTTGCTATCGCCTCACTCCCGTGGTACGCCGAGATTGTGAACTTTCTCGTTGCTGGGAAAGTCCCACAAGATTGGCCCAGGCAGAGGCTTGAGACCTTCCTTGCGAAGGCCAAGTCCTACCACTGGGAGGATCCCATCCTTTACCACGAAGGAGGGGATAGCGTCTGGCGTCGGTGTATTCCTCAGGAGGAACACCATAGCGTCCTCACTTACTGCCACAAGCTTGAGGCAGGAGGACATCATTCTGGGAGGAGAACGGCACAGAAAGTGCTCCAATCCAGCTTGTGGTGGCCTACACTCTTCAAGGACTCTGATGAGTTCGTGAAGAGGTGTACTGACTGTCAGAGGATGGGCACTTGTGGACAGCGTGATATGATGCCGATGCAGCCCATTCACTTCTGTGAGGTTTTTGACGCATGGGGCATCGATTTCATGGGTCCATTCCCTAAGAGTCAGGGATTTGAGTACATTCTGTTGGCCGTAGATTATGTTAGTCGTTGGGTTGAGGCTATCCCCGCCCGAGCCGCTGATGCGAGGACTGTTTGCAGATTTTTGAGGAAGCACATCATCACGCGGTTCGGGGTTCCACGAGTTTTGATTTCTGATGGGGGGTCTCATTTTATCAACGACCAGGTAAAGGCCCTTTCTAGCGAGTTCGGTATAGACCATCGTGTTGCTACACCTTACCATCCACAGACAAATGGTCTAGCCGAGGTGTCGAATAGGGAGATCAAGACTATATTACAGAAAGTCGTTCACCCTGACCGAAAGGATTGGTCACAGCTTTTGGACTTGGTCTTGTGGGCATATAGGACGTCTTTCAAGACACCATTGGGCACATCTCCCTTTCGCCTCGTTTATGGCAAGCCATGCCATTTACCTGTTGAGCTGAGGCACAAGTCACTTTGGGCAGTTACCGATATTCTTATGGATCCAGATGGTATGAGAGACCAGAGGAGGGCAGAGTTAGCAGCCCTGGAGGAGCTTAGAGATACAGCATTCTCAAACAGCCTACATTATAAGGAGAAAGTGAAGGAGTGGCATGATTCTCACATCAGCCACAAGCATTTTGAGATTGGACAGAGAGTGTGGCTGTTTGATGCGAGGCTACGTTTATTTCCAGGGAAGCTACAGAGCAAGTGGAAGGGACCCTACTTGGTCAGAAAGGTACATGACAACGGTATCATTGATATATCTGAGTTGTCTTCTGAGAGTACCTTTCGAGTGAACGGTCAGCGGCTCAAGCCATTTCTAGATCATGAGCCGCGGGTCGTTGATCTTGCCCCTATTCATTTTGCGTGAGATGTGGTCTTTGACTCACATCTAATGAATCTCATGCCTGAGTTCACTGATCTTCCGCCTTGTATAGATCCAGATGTCCATATCACTACATTCTTTAGTCCCACATCCCTTTCTTCATCTTGTGATTATGCTATACTTAGGGTGCACTTTACCCTAAGTATAGGGGGGATGTGAGACCTTTTGGGTATTTCTGTTGTTTCCTTCTACCCCTATTTTTGCTGCCTATACTTAGGGATATTTCACCCTAAGTATAGGGGGGGTAGACCCTGTACATTCTCCACTCGGTTCTCCCTTAGTGTACAGCCTGCTATACTTAGGATTACTTGATCCTAAGTATAGGGGGAAAACCCGAGACTTCTTTTGACTTTTCTATTTCATTCGTCTTTGTATATAGCCTTCCTTTTCACTTCCCTATACCTAGCACGAGTTATGTCTTCTTCATCGCTCTTGACTCTGAGGACATCGTTTGAGCTAAGTATAGGGGGGTGTGTATATATTTCATATATACTTTAGCCATAACTCGTACTTTGTGTGAGTGTGTTAATAAATAAAATGGCTAAAAACCACAAAAATTAAAAATTTTTCATGTACATAAACATTCTTTTATTTGCACATACATAGCTATTGTACAAATTATTTTTGTAAAAATGATTTCAAAAATCTTTTGTGTAAAGCTTGTGTAAATATTTTCTTATCAAAATTATGTATATAGTACAAAATTTTTTTCCAAAATGTTTTGAAAATCAAAAGTTTGCAAAAATCTTGTGTAAATGTGTGTAAATATCTTTTTGCGAAACTTGCACTTCATGCATCATTCATTCATGATTTCAAAACATTTTTCAAAAATTTTGCATGTTTGTAAAATTTGTGTAAATAAGCATCTTTTGTACATATGTATATAGTTTTTCTGGATGATAGTTGACATTTAAACTAGCCTGGAATCAAATTGAGAAATGGAGCCTGATTAAGATCTTAATCCACCTAACTTCTAAGAGGAACCTTATAGGGCTTAGGTTTAAGGCTTTTCAGGTCCATGGTGACTTAATTCTTTGAGTCCACTAGGCTATGATCACATGTCATCTCAGTGAGCCTAAGTAGAGCACTTAACAACAACACATGACTCATATAGACAATGGCTTTACTTGGACACCAGCACTATGCATCGAGCTCTCTACAGATGAGGTGGTGAGGAGGCAGTCTTCCTTGACTTGGGGTAGCATATGAGGGTAGTACTTCTAGGCAGAACCTCTCTTCTTCTTTTAGTGAAGGAAGTGCGTCTCAACTTGGTCTGGTTGCCATGAGGTCTAACGACGGGAGCTGTGGGTTGCAATAAAGCTTCAAAAGAGGGATAGTCTACGGGCTCAAGAGGAAAAACTCCTTGTACATATGCTGCACATGTATATGTTGTATAGATGCACTCGAAAAAAAATGTGCAAAAAAAAAAAGAAAATAACTCCAAAAAAGTGGTGGGTATGATAGAAAATGATAATCCCACCGGAGTATGTATATAGAGTGCAATAAGCAAAGCTTGGTTTCACGATCCACCTGATGTAGCTTGCAGCAGGGAGACTTGGCTACACTGGTCAAGCTCCCAAGGGTACTTGGCTACACTGGCCTTGACCCATTGTCTTCTTCCTCCTCTTCTTGAGCCGGTTGCACTTGAACTTAGAAGGGAATACCCCGCTCCTCGAGGAAAGAGTGGCCAGATTGAGGTCATAGAGTTACCTTGTTGGGAAGGGTTGTCAAGTTGCCATTTCTGAGGTGGAGAGCTTAGACCCCACATTCACAGGACAAGGAAAGATTCATGGTCTTCAGGGTTTGTGATTGATGACTTGTTCTGATCTGGAGCAGTGAGGAGTCTTGAATATAGATTAGTGGAACTTAGAGGCTGTTGAGTCTTAAACTTAGGTCCAAATAAGGTTCCGACACATTAATAATCCAAAGATCTGATCGAGCTCCATACCTTAATTTAATGAAGGCAAGTTTAATAATCAACCTTGATCCATGTACATCCTCTTTTTCTGTTTCTTTCTTTCTTTCTCACTTCTTTTTCAAATAAGTGTTTGCTAAGGGACTAGCAAAGTTAAGTATAGGGGGGTGATGAATACTCATTCATCACTCTTTATTCTTATATTTTAGCTACAAAAACCTTTGCAAATGCATGTAGATATGTGTAAATAGAAATAATTACCAAAAGCATGCATTGTATAAAAACCTATAATTAGCATGTTTTTGTGCAAAAATAAAAGAATAAAGATTAAAAAGAAAAAGAGGAAAATATTTAGAATAAATATTGAGCAACCTAACCCAAGGGAGGGCTCAGCATGGGCCTGACCGCATAAAAACCAAAGTAGAGGGAGATAGGGGCTCACATGTGTAAATATTTATGTAAATAAATAAAAATATTTTTCCTCACAAAAATAGCTCAAAAATATGCTTGTAAATCTTGTACATATTTAGAAATATAAAAACAAAAGAAAATGATAAAAATCAAAAAGAACAAAAACACCACTTTCATCATGTATATAAACCACTCTTATATATTTATTTAACCTTGTAAATAAATAAAATTAATTTCTAAAATTTTTGTAAATATCCTATATTATATAGTGTAAATAAATAAGATAAAAACAATTAAAACAAAAATCAAATAAAAATAACAAAATTAAAAACACAAAAATATATTGTAAATATACCATGTATATGAATGCATATATGTATTTATTTTACTTATGTATATAAGTAATAAAAATAAAATAAAAATACCTTTTTATTCCTTATTTTATAATGAAAATAAATAAAATATAAAATAGGAATAAAATTGCATAAAAATAATAATCAAAAATTAAAAACCCTATATAGTGTACATATACCTATATATTACATATTATGTATATACCTATTTTTATTCCTAAAAATTAATTAAAAATCACTGAAAAATAGAAAAAAAATAAAACAAAAATATTTCATGTTTTGAGTTTTTGCTAAAACGGCCCCTAGCTACCCTAAATTTCACTCCTAAGATCTAGCCACGTGGCCGATTCCTGTTGGCCCTGGGGATGTTGACCGGCCGGTCAACTACCCCCCCCCCCCCAGGACCACTCCATACGGATCCTTAGCGGGTATCCGAGTTCTCGAAATTTTCCCATCCATACCCGATCACCATCTCCCAAAATCCCGGGTCCATTTCGCTCACGTCACATCCGACTCCTTCGTCGGGGTGCCCGTCTCGGGGTCCGCGCTCCGACAAGCTTGCCTGAACCTCTCTTAGCCGGACCCCTAGCCATATATAGTCGTTGCTCCGCCACCTCATTTCCCTATCTTTGGCCATTCGAATCCTTCACCTGTGAGCTCCAGAGAGTGCGCGAGAGTGACAGCTCGCGTCCGGTGCTGTCGAAGCGAGGAGAGGAGGAGAGACCATCGATCCGGCGAGCTACGCCGCCGCTGCTCCGCCACCAGCAGGAGTACCGAGCCTCGGAGGGAGACGCTCCTCGAGGCAACGACCAGGAGCTTCCCCTGCTCCTCCCCAGTCTCTTCGTCCACCCAGGTATCCATTTTGCTCCGCATTTTCCTTTAATGTTCAATTACGCCCAAATCGTCGCTCCGCCGCATTCCATCGATTCCGACCATCCAGTAGATAGATTCCATCATCGGACCCCACAGACACCTTTGCCTCCTTCCGACGCACCTTCTTCACCCCTCCATCCAACCCAGCTCGCACAGGAGCTGGGAGCCGAGCTCCTCCGTCTACCCCCTTCGCCGGAGCTCGCCATTTCGACCCACAGCTCACCGTCACCCCGCCTAACTGGGTCGAGGCACTTTGCCCTCGACCCGCGAGTCTGCTGGAGTGTTTTGCAGGGTCATCCGAGTCCATCTGAGGACTTGGACCGTTTGGACCAGCAGCTTGGTCTCCGCCGACCTCGCATGGGCTCCTCGGAGCTCCGTCGAGCCATCGGAGGCCACTAGTCGACGCGGGAGCCCATAGAGCTTCTTCTCCGATCTTCAGAGGCCCACGCGGAGGCCGGGAGCGCGCACAGCAGGCCGGCGAAGGTCGTCGGCCATCAGTTCTTCCACGACCTCCAGACACCGTTCGATCAGCCCTCCTGCTCCAGATTACATCGCGACCGTTCGTTCGTGGATCTGCAGATAGCGTCGGATCAGAGGAGGCCTGATCTCAGCCGTCAGATCTACACGTGGCTCGGCCCAGACCGTTGGATTAGCCCGAGAAGCTCAGCGCTGGAGTGCCACCCGTTCTCACCCGTTGGATCCACTACGTGGCGCACATCCGGCCTTCGACATTTAATAAGGGGTATTTACACTTAGGCCCCTC
Source organism: Ottelia alismoides (assembly GCA_037367405.1). Classification (NCBI taxonomy): domain Eukaryota; kingdom Viridiplantae; phylum Streptophyta; class Magnoliopsida; order Alismatales; family Hydrocharitaceae; genus Ottelia; species Ottelia alismoides. The sequence goes on from JAZKJV010003311.1 coordinate 41,976, forward strand.
TCCTTTATGCAATTAGTCTTTAGCTCTGTAAATACGTAGCATAGTTGTTTACTTTTTGTGAAATTTACACTATGGACCCTGCACTTTAGTTTCCTTGCATTTATGCCCTTGTGCGTTGTATGACACGTGCGTCGTCACGTGTTTCTCTGGCTTATTTGCATATCATACCCCTGTAGTTCTGGATGTTAACAGTTGAATGAAACTTTTAGTTTATTTGTATTTATACCCCTGTGCGTGATATATTTCAACATGTGCGTGAGATTTTGGGTATTTTGCGAATAGGACCCTGGACTTTTGGAACCTGTTACCAATAAGTCCTTGGAACTAATTTTCATTGCATTTGGGTCCCTGAGTGCCCCAGGCACGCGCGTGGCACGTGTTTTCCTGGGTTAATTGCACCAGACCCCCCAGACTCTTGGGTATTTGCACTTTGGTCCCTATGCACTGTGCCCTTTCATTCTTTTTGAATAAAATAGCAAAATACCTCCAAATCCAACGAGAATTGGACACATAGCTCCTGCCATGGTGTAAAATTTTTGAGGATTTTTGAGGACATTTTTGTTTTCATTTGATATTTTTAAAAATTCAAAAACCTTTATTTTCCTCACTGCCTAACTTTAAAATTCACAAAAAAATACTAAATAGTGTCTAAAAATTACAAAAAAAGTGTCTATTGTTTGTCTTGTTGTGTTTGATTTTCTAGCCAATTTTGGCTATTTTTCATTACTGAAAACAACTAAAAACTTAAAAACCCCTAAAATCTTATAAAAATTCTAATAAATAAACCAAAAATCCAAAAACAATAAAATAGGTGCCTAAATTTTCCTTGATTTATCCTCTTTATAGGAAAATTACCTCCCAGCTAATTTGGGGCTTTTAGATATTTATCTAGGCCTTTTTAGCTCGGTTGTACAGTACCTTTGATTTCAGCCACTGTTTGATTTTTAGAAAATTAAATAAATATCAGAAAATTCTCGAAAATTCACCAAAACATTAAAAATCATAAAACTCATAAAAATATTTTTGTTTGATTTTTTGGTTGATTTTTAGTGCCTTTAATAAATTGTTGAAGTGTGTGTTTATTTGCTTTTCTTATTTTCTTAATACATTCAAAATCCAAAAAAAAAATAAAAAAATTAAAAACCACTAAAAATATTTTCTTCTTTTATTTTATTCCTTTTTACTACTTCGAAGGCCGAGAGGCCAACCCGTGCTCCTTGTGTTCGACCCTGGTCGCTATACCAGGTTAATCCAATAGCGAGACCGCTATCGCGTTTTTGATCGATTTTATCTATATTAGTGGTCTGATTTTTTCTTGATTGAGCCGAGTCTGATCGCTTGGGTTGCAACGACCGATTTAGCACCTGTACCCTAGCCTCCAGGTCGTCTCATCACCCAACTCGTGGGCGGCACAACAAAGATCGATGCGGCTGGCGGTGCCGCTGCAGCAGTGGGCTTCTTCTCCTCGACCTTCTTGTCCTCGATGTTGCCGACGCTCTTGAGATCGGTGGACCCCATCTTCTTCCTCAATGTTGAGACCAACACTATAGAGTCGACATCTTCTCTGACCACGACAATCTGTGTCTTGGCATCCCCATTTATGCTCACCGAGATCACACCTGCAGTAATTTGACCATTAACGTCTGTCCTTAAGTGTAACGTCCCGGGCTTAGGTCCCGGTCTGTTATCGAGGAAAACTAGCCCTGACAACTTGTTGGGTTCGGGCCTAATTAGACCCGTTGACAACCACCCATAATGCTTAAGCCCAAGTTATCAACTAGTAATCCCCACCACTTATATACCACACCCACACTTCGTGACTTTTAGGTATAACACTATGTTTGGGTTTGGGGTGTTACAACCTCCACCACTTATATTCACAACGTCCTCGTTGCGACATGGCCTATCACTTATTCTCAGTGATAGTGGCGGTTGCACGCGTTGGGTAGCCATTTCCTCCAACCTCTTTGTAGGGGCGGCTCCACCTCTCGGGTAGGCCTTTCCACTATCAGATAGAATTTGGCTCTGATACCATTTGTAACGTCCTGAGCTTAGATCCTCGGTCTGTTATTGAGGAAAACTGGCCCTGACAACTTGTTGGGTTCGGGCCTAATTAGACCCGTTGACAACCACCCAAAATGCTTAAGCCCAATTTATCAAGTAGTAATCCCCACCACTTATATACCACACCCATACTTCGTGAGTTTTAGGTATGGCACTATGTTTGGGTTTGGGGTGTTACAAAAGTTATCAGGGTCAGTTTTCCTCGATAACGGACCGGGGACTGATGAACGTAAAATTCGCCTCGATAATAATGATGAATTAAGTCGTAGCATAGGAGGCGAATTTTGTTCAGCAAAAACCACAGTCTTTGAATGCTGTGGAGTATTTATACTTGGCAAGTGTACCAAGGTCGAACACAGGGACACAGCTGCTTAATTATGGCTTTTGAATTTTGATTCATGAAGTTCAATGTCAATTAATCTCAATTCCAGGTCCATATGCATTTTATGAAGCACTATGCTAAGTGATGATATGATGCATGTATTTTTATCGGTTTTTATGCAAATTAAAGTGATGCATGGGCAAACAATGCAAAGGAACATGCATGATGAATCAAATGCTACAATTATACCCTAAAATAAGAGCAACACAATATAGAATGAAGTTAGAGCCATTTTGAACACATCATTAAAAATCGGTCATGAAATCAAGCAAAACAAGTAGAGCTAGGTCCCATTTTTGACATAAAAAATCACTTAATTTAAAACATTGTCAAATGAGACAAATAAGTATGCTAGATTGTAGAAGACAAAACAAGGATCAAAACGACACTAAAATCATGCAATTTGGACTTACGATGCTCAAGTTATGCTAAAAACAGTGCAAGGGCATAAATGTAATAAAAATGCAAGAAAAATAAAGGATAAATATTGCATTTAGGTCCCTGGAGGGACCTAATTGCAAATAGTCAAAACCGCCTGGGCCCAGATGCAATTTTCCCAATGCGCGCAGGGGCATATTTATAAATTCTGAAAACCTGGGGACGTCCCTATAAATAACCCCAGGCGCGCACGTGAGGCACGCGCCTGGAGGACCAAAATGTAAATATATAATCTTGCGAGGCCTTCTCTGCAATTTACCCAAGCCCCCACGTGCCTCGCACGTGAGGTTCCTAGGTTCGGGCGCCACCACAGGTTCGGGACACGTGGCCTCTTCTGGAGATGTGTCTGGAGGCTCGGATGACCCGAGCCTATAGGTCGGGGAAGAGGCTCGGGTCGACCACGTGGTTCCATCTTGGCCGTCCGATCCTGGTAATCGGACAGTAACTGTGCATTCCTCTTCCCCAGCGGGCCACCGGAGAAGGCTGGGTTCCGGCGGACCTGCTGGAGCTCCTCCGTGGGCCATACGCCCACGTGAAGGTCGGCGAAGATATCTGGGCGCCTGGCGAAGACCCTGGAAGTACGGCGAGGCTCCGGAGCTGGTCGGAGGTGAAGGTCGGTGAAGACTCGTCGGAGGAGAGAAGCTCGAAGGAGAGCCGATGCCAACTCCGGCCATTGAAGCTTGGAACACCTGCAAGTGTTAGATAACCGAAGTGTGCAGTGAATGGTGAGTGAAGTGAGATGAGTGGGGGCCAGGAAGGTGACGAGAGCGGCGGCCCTGGGCTCCATCTCCGGCGAAGCAGAGGAGGAGGTGGCGGAGAGTGGATAGGGTCGTGGAGAAGGGAAGATGGAGTCGGAGGAGGTTGGCGAGGGTGAAGGTGCTGTTGCGAAGCTGTGGCGATGGCCAAACGAAGGTAATGGTGGTTGTAGATGGAAGGAGAAATAGGAGAAAATAAGGACGAAGTCTCCTTGCCGGAGCAAGGAGTTGGCGGAGGGGAGCAGCTTGGGCTGAGGACCAGGTGGTCCTCGGGTCGTTGCCCGCGAGGCCAGCTGAGGTCCTCGGAGCTCAGGGGTGGTCGGAGAACCACCGATACGCGGCGGAGATGCCGTGGGTCGACACCGGCAAAAAGCCATGATCGCCTCGACGTTCCGCCCCTCCGTTGTCACCGGAGGGGCGGAGGAAGCTAGGGTTTAAGCCAAAATGGTGGACGAGTGGCTACGGTGGCTGGGGAGGGGTTTTTATAGGTGGAGGAGATCGGAGGTTACGGTGATGGAGGGGCGGATTCGACGGAGGTTTTTATGGCTATGGAGTTAATGGAGGCGAGTGATGGAGGTCTCGCGAGAATGGCGGAGGAACGGTGGTTGGGTAGGTGACGTTATGACGAGGAAGTGATGGCTGGATCGTTGGCTGGAAATGGAAATGGGGGGAGTCGTCGCGAGTTGTAACGCTTGGAGAAGGACACGGCCGGAGGAAGGAGATGATCGATCAACCGTTGGATCGAGCAATCCAACGGGTAGGATGAGGGCGCGAATCAGAGGGCTGTGATCAGATCCTTGAGGCGGTGATGAGTGGTTCAGATGAGGAGCTGGGTCCATCCAAGGGCAAGGGCGAAGAGGGTGACGTGGAGTATTGGGGAGCGTTGGATGATGGATATGATCAAACGGTTGAGGTACAAGGGAGACGTGGCGCAATGAGGGGTGTTGGATGGAGGGTAGGATCGGAGGGCTGAGAAATAGGCGGGAGCGGATGGTTGGGATTGGATCTCAGGAGAGATCTGACGGCTGTGAGATAGAGCGTGGGTGGACGGTTGAGATGGGGGCGATTGGAAGGGGATCTGACGGCCCAGATGGGGCGCCAGATGGCGGGAAGGAGAGCGGGCCACGTGGGCGGCCCAGAGGGCGCCACGTGGCCCAATCAGATTAATTCAGAAATAAAAACAAAGAAAAATGTAAAAGAAATAGTTAGAGGCCGAATTTGGAAAAAGTCAAAACATGAAAGTTGCTCGTCTCGACGAGATCTACAACTTTCATGTTGGGCAAAAAGCCAAAAGAGGTCATCTGTACAAAAGCTATTTTGGGGGTATTTTTAAGGGGATAAAAACACCGATTTTGTGGTTTTGAGTTGTTTTTGCATTTTTTAGTGGTTTTAAAGGTCAGTGAGTTATAGACAACTTATCTACCTAATTTTTAGGGGTTTTTGATTGATAAAATATTTACAGAAAATTAGGGTAATTAAAAACAAATAATTAAGGGTTAATTATACACAATATTGTACATGATAAAAATAGAGAATTAGAGGATAATTTTATTGGCTTGTTTAAGCAGGGATTTTAATAATGAGTTTTTAGCATGATGAATATGAGATTCATCAGGGACCTAAGTCCGGGACGTTACAGGTATGGCACTATGTTTGGGGTTGGAGTGTTACAACCTCCCCCACTTATATTCGCAACGTCCTCATTGCGACATGGCACATCACTTATTCCCAATGATAGTGATGACTGCACGCTCCGGGTAGCCTTTTCCTCCAACTTCTTTGTAGAGGCGGCTCCACCTCTCGGGTAGTCATTTCCACTATCAGAGGGAATTTGGCTCTAATACCATTTTTAACGTCCCGGGCTTAGGCCCCCGGTCCGTTATCGAGGAAAACTGGCCCTGACAACTTTGTTGGGTTCGGGTCCAAATGGATCCGTTGGCAACCACCCAAAATGCTTAAGCACAAGTTATTAAGTAGTAATCTCCACCATTTATATACTACACCCACACTTCGTGAGTTTTAAGTATGCCACTATGTTTGGATTTGGGGTGTTACATTAAGTTAATCAATACTGATTACAAAGTGAAAATTAGATAAATATCGGGAAAATCGACACTACAGGAAGTTGCAGCTTTGGAGAAGACAACTAACGACGGTTATATTATGATCGTCTCTAATGAAAGCTTTTAGGGACGGTCATGACATAACCGTCCCCAATACCACATATCAGGAGACGCTATGTGAGTTGTCGTCCCCTTTCGTAATAACTTAATAGGGACGGTCAATAACGACCGTCCCCTCTGCCTAGGGGGCCCATTGGGGACGGTCCTGACCGTCCCGCATACGCTTCTGTTGGCGTCGTCTCCGATCAATGGACCTAAGTGGACGGGCAGAGGGGATGGTCAACAAGGACCGTCTCCTCTACCATGCGAGGGTCTTTGGGGACGGTTATGACTGTCCCCAATACGCTTCTGTTGGCGTTTCCTCCGGTCATTTATCCTAAGTGGCCGAATAGAGGGGACGATCACCATGGACCGTCCCCTCTGCCCTGGCAGGTTCTTTGGGGACGGTTATGACCGTCCCCAATACGCTTCTGTTGGCGTCGCCTCCGATCATTTATCTTAAGTGGGCGACCAGAGGGGACGGTCACCATGGACTGTCCCCTCTGCCCTGGCAGGTTCTTTGGGGACAGTTATGACCGTCCCCAATACGCTTCTGTTGGCGTCGCCTCCGGTCATTTATCTTAAGTGGGCGATCAGAGGAGATGGTCACCATGGACCATCCCCTCTTCCCTGGGAGGTCCTTTGGGGACGGTTTTGACCGTCCCCATTACGCTTCTTTTGGCGTCGCATCCAGCCCATGGACCGACCAAAGGGGACGGTCACCGAAGACCGTCTCCTATGCCCATCAAAAGGAACAGTCTTTAGTGAACCGTCGTTGATCGTCTCCAATGGGGATGGTTGAAACGACCGTCCCCATTGGTTGGATCGAAAAAAAACCCCTTCGACCTGCGTTCATTCTCACTTTCCTCTCCTCTCAAGACACCACCCATCGTCGCCCCCTGCCGCTCCGGCGTCGTCTCCGGCCTCTCCGTGGTTGCCGACCTCGTCAATATCATTTTCTGGTATCTATCAACACTCCTTTATGTTTATTCTTGTTTATTTTACTTGAAATTCTTGTTAGGAATGTTTTTCCCTATGTGAATGAGTTTTTTTGATGATATGTTAGGGTTGCTTGATTTGTTTAATATAATAGGTTTTTCTCCATGTTAGGGTTGCTTGATTTATTTAATATAATAGAGAAATATGATTTGTATAGGATGAAATATCTTATTGTCTATTAACATGATTTGTATATAGGATGAAACATTGCTTGTGTATATGATAAAACATTACTTGTGTATAGGATGAAACATTGCTTGTGTATAGGATGAAACATGATTTAATATAATAGAGAAACATTGCTTGTGTATAGGATGAAAAATGATTTGTATAAAACATTGCTTGTTGTATATTAAATATAATGTTGTTGTGTATAATATATATAGAAAATCTTGTTGTGTATAAGAGAAACACTTGATTAGGGTTTAGGATGGAAAAACTTGTTGTCTATAATAACACAATGGTGGATTTTATTCTGATTGTGCAGTAAAATGGATAAATCATGGATGGATAAGAGATACGATGATTTTCAACAATATAAGAGAGGAGTGATCGCGTTCTTGGATTGGGCATTTCAAATAGAAAGAGTTAACAAGAAATTTGGTGGTCTTTATTGTCCATGTGTGAGATGTAAGAATATTAAATGGGATGTTAGAGAGGAAGTCTATAACCATCTTATACTCAACGGATTTTGGTTACATTACTCCATTTGGACTTGAACATGGAGAGGTTATAGATTTGCGAATGGATGACGATATGGGTGTAGATGCAGGAGTCACTACACAAACCTTGAATAATGTTGATCACGAGTAATTTAGAACTAATGAACGACTTAAGAAGAGCTGAGGCACAAGACATTGGTTTAGATGATAGGTTTTCGAGCAGTCTGCTAGATGCAGAAGATATATTGGCTCCTGGGGTGGAATTGACGCGTTTGCAGTTTTTATTAGAGTTGTTTAATATGAAAGTAAGGAACGGATCAACTGCTGCAATGATGACAGATGTGATGGCTTTAATACGGAAGTTATTGAATAATCCTCAGAATTATCCTAAGGATTGAAAAGAGGCGAAGCAACGATTCCGATCGCTTAATCTGAAATACAAGAAGATCGATGCTTGTGTTAATAACTGTATGCTTTTTCGAGAAGAGAATTCTGATTTAGTTCTTTCTCCATATTGTAAGGCTTTCAGGTATAAAGAAGAAAAAATGATTTAAAGAGAAAGAAGAAGTCGGTGAAAATATTACGATACTTCCCATTAATTCCAAGGCTGAAACGTCTTTTCATGTCAGAAAAAACTGCAAAGTGGATGACGTGGCATTCTTGTTCAAATAAACGAGATGGTAATGGAGTTATGAGACATCCATCCGATGCAGAAGAATGGATAAAATTTGATCAGAGATATCCGCATTTCTCTAGTGATGAGAGAAATGTTCGATTGGGATTAGCTTCAGATGGTTTCAATCTGTTTGGTAATATGAGTCTGAGTTACAGCATTTGGCCCGTGATTTTGATTGTTTACAATCTACCACCGTGGATGTCAATGAGTTCATCATTTATGATGATGACACTACTAATTCCTGGTCCTAAAGGTCCTGACAACGCAATTGATGTGTACCTACAACCGTTAATTGATGAACTAAAAGTCTTATGAACTACTGGAATACCTACATATGATGCATGTAGGAAAGAGATATTTACATTAAAAACTACACTGTTGTGGACTATAAATGACTTTCCCGCGTACGCAAATTTGTCTGGTTGGAGTACTAAGGGAAAACTCGCATGTCATGTCTGTCTTAAAAAAACACATTCGACATGGTTGTCTGAAAGTATGAAGCATTGTTATTTGGGTCATCGTCGATTCCTTCCACCGAAGCATAGATGACAAAGGGCAGATAGTAATAAGAAATTTGACAGCTCACCTTATGGGCAACGACTTGACTTAGCTCGTATAATTGGCAACACTATTTGGGAACATCAATTACTTGTACAAAGCAGTTGTTTAGGATAGACAACGAAGAAAAGTGTAGCCGGTGGTTGGAAGAAACAAAGTATTTTTTTAGAGAGTTACCATACTGGAAACACTTACAACTTCGTCATAATTTGGATGTCATGTATATTGAGAAGAATATTTTGGAAAATATTTTGGTAATGTTAGATCTTTCAGGTCAATCAAAAGATAATTTAAGGACGAGACGAGATTTAGTTCAACTTGGTATACGCGAAGAACTACATCCATTTGAATTAGACAGTGGACGGATTACTATACCTGCAGCAATATATACATTATCCAACGCTGAGCGTGATAAAATTTCCAGCTTCCTTAAAAGTTTGAAGGTATCTGATGGGTTCTCATCACAGCTGTCGAGGTATGTAAATGAAAGAGAACGTAAGATAACTGTATTAAAATGTCATGACTGTCAAGTTTACATGAAAGTGTTACTCCCATTCGTTATTCGCGGGATTGTTGACGATGTTGTCCTACAATCATTAACAGAATTGAGTGGATTTTTTAGATTATTGTATTCGAAGGTTTTAGATCCGTTGATCTTGAGAAGACTTGAAGAAGATATTGTTATCACATTATGCAAATTAGAGCAGATATTCCCACCAGCCTTCTTTGACGTAATGGTTCATTTAATAGTTCATCTAGCAGGTGAAGCAAGGATCAGTGGGTCGATTCAATATCGTTGGATGTATCCAATAGAAAGATACCTTTAAAAATTTAAAAATATGGTCTTTAATAAGGCACAACCCGAAGGATGCATTGCTGAAGGTTATCTTTGTGAAGAGTGTATTAATTTCTGTGAAATGTATATGGAAGGTGAAAGTGTGTGTTTCAACTGTTATGAACGAAATGATGAAGGCGAGGTCGTAGGGGAAGAGGTAAATTATGGGTCTTTCATTCATGTGGCAAACATATATTCAGTGGTATCTGTCGCGTAATATCCGATGAGGATAGAGATCTCATACACTACTATGTTTTGATGCAGTTGTTAGAAATTGACAAATTTTTTGATGAGTACAATTCATTATTTAATGAGATGCATAATAAATCTGAATTCCTCAAATGGTTCCGTTCACGTGTGAAACATTTAAGGGAAATGACAGATGATAGGTGGAACATTAACCTTGACATTCTTGGACGTATACCATATTCTCAAGTTATGTCTTACAAGAGTTATATTGTGAATGGCTACGGATTTAGAACAAAGTCCGCCGAGCCTTTCTTGGGCTATCTTCTTTCTCCTCGGCCCACAGAGACTAAATGCTTGCTTGAGGACAGTGACGAGATGAAATCGAAGCAAATGTCGGGTGTTATAGTAAAAACAGATTTACCTTCAGGTTTAGACGGCTATTATGGGGAAATACTTGACATAATAGAGATCAGTTTTACTCATGAATGTCGATGTGTTCTTTTATGTGCAATTGGTTTGATGTCGGTCGCGAGGGGATAGGATATCAAAGAGATAGAAATGGGATTATTTCATTGAAACAATCTAGGAAATTGCAAATAAATGAGCCTTTTACACTTGACAGTCAGGTAGAACAAGTTTTCTATATTCCAGACAACTTCAGTGATGGATGGATCATACCCGTGAGAACAGTACCAAGAGATTTTTTTGATGTCAATGATGATGATGAATTCCTAAATATAAACGAGGCATATCAAGCTGAAATACAAGAACATCCAACAGATATTGTAGATGCGGATTTTTAAAGTGTAAGTTTACCATCATTTATTTTCCAATTTTTTGATCTAATATGTGAATTATATCATTGTTGTTATATCTAGTTTAAATGTTTCATAATATGCACATATGCCTCCACATCCTAGACGCATTCGGGATGCACCGTCGGCACCACAGCGAGGGAGTGAGACCTCCGATCCTGACGGATCGAGTAGCTCAGGCAGACGTAGAGGCTCATCTCAGTGCCGAGTGTTGGATCGTCTTCGTCCTAGTGAGACACTCAGTGTGTGGATAGTTGGAGGTGATGCAGTGGGGGAGAACTCAGTTGTTTTCCAGAGTTACTTGGGACAAGTGTGCAGAGCCAGGATCCCTCTCCACATTACAGACTGGCGTTTAGTGGAGCGGCCAATAACAGATATCATTCTTCATGATTTGGAGGTATTTATAATAATAACAAACTAAAGTTTTTCTTCAGTATATATATAAGCTTATTTCTGTTTGCTTCGATTTCTTTGCAGTCTAGTTTTTCCTGGGATCGTGACCCGGCCACTTATGCTCTGATTTTAGGACATGGTGCGGAGTTGTTGCTAAACATCGAGGTCGTCTGAAGGCCTGAGTGAGTACTTTTCTTTATATTTAAGTATAAATTTGTTTTTCATCATTTAAGTATATAAGTAATTTTCTTTATATTTTAAAGTACTTCGACTCGGAGCTTCCATTGAAAATCAATTTGGCAACTTGTCCTCCGAATGTACCCGCTGAACAATGGAGGGCGATGGTTTATATTTGGATGGGAGAAGAACATACGGTATGTGACATATATATGTGCATTTTATACATATATCATTTGGAATTATTTTATTAAAATTGTTATCATTGTATAGGGCATCTCAAGGAGAAATGCTGAAAATCGGAAGAAAGGTTTCAAGTCTACCCATAGAATGGGGAGAAGAAACACAAATCAACTGAAGGATGACTTCGTAAGTAATCTACTTTATGATTAGTGTTTAAATTCTAACCATTATATATGTATTAAAATGGTATCCTAAGTTTAGTAATCTTTTCACATTAGGAAGTGGAGAACGAGCGAGTGCCCCGCCGAATGGAAGTCTTCGAGAAGTCTACGAGCCGCGATGTGGGCGGGAAAGTTCATTGGGTGGATCATGCCTATGGTCCAATTCATGTAAGCTATTCATAACATTTTTGCATCTTTTTTACAAATTAAATGAATTTGAACTTACTTAAATAAATTTGTAGGAGGAGATGGTCAGGCTCACAACCACTGGCTCTATAGACAACACTGGAACGAGTCATCCGCCTCTTACTCCTGATGCGGCCTTCCTCCAGACGACCAGTCCAGAGCATCAGGGACGTGTCCGTTGTGGTGGTCGTGGTGCCACCATACGGAATTAGTATGTAGTAGGGACTGGCTCGACCTCTCAGAAGACACAAAGGGAGAGGGAATTAGAGAGTCAAGTGTCTAGCATGAATATGGAGATTCAGGATTTGCGCCAACAAATGACGATTTTCAATGCATTCATGCACGCACATCAAGGTACAGCGTCGACTAGCCACCCAACAGAAGATGATAATACCACTGCGAGGCTAGGCGACGACGATGACGGCGAAGAAGAAGAAGATGATGATGATGACGATGAGGACGACGACGATGAGAACGACGACTAGGACGATGACGACTAGGATAGTTTGGTTACTTTGTAGGATACTGTAGTATATTGTATAACTATTTTGGACAATTACTTTGCAAAGTAGATTATGTTGTTTGAATGCATATGTTGTAGGACGACGAATTTATGAATATGGAATGCATTTTTTTGTATGGTGATCGTAATATTTATTATGAAGAAATATTTATTGTAACAGGTACTACATTATAGTGACATACAGGGTAAAATGAAGATCAAATAGGGGGCAATGGAAAACTTTTTTGTTAGCAGATGAACAGAGGGGACGGTCATTGCGACCGTCCCCTTAGTTCTTAGAGACGGTTATGACCGTCTCCACTTCCTCCCGTTTGGGACGGTCGTGACCGTCCCCCTGAATGACTTTAAGAGACGGTCCTGACCGTCCCCAATAAGAGTCTTTAAGGGACGGTCATGCATGTCCCCTATACCAAACTTTTAAAGACAGTCACGACCGTCCCCTATATATGAGTATAGAGGACGGTGCAGACTACCGTCGCTTATACCAAATGTGACGCCACTTTTGACGGTCATTTTATCATTCGCGACGGATGTTGACTGTCGCCTGTTCTACTCTTTCTTGTAGTGCGACTATGAGCTTGAGGGCCGTGGATCTCTTCTTGGTGTCGTCCATCTGAACTCCGACCGCTACCTTTTGTTGGACCAATAATCAAAGTAGGAGACCGATTAGTTGGACGAACAGAGAGTGGAATCCATACACGGATTATGAAAAGACTAGTAGAAAAAAAAAGGATACCTTTATGGTTGGGTTTAAGTACAACTGTATAGAAGAGAGAGAGAGAGAGAGAGAGAGAGAGAGAGAGAGAGAGGGAAGAAGAGGAGAGGCAGTAGTGATGGAGATTTGGGGTTGTAGTAGAAGAGAATGTGTGCAGCTCTTTATATACAGAGAGAAAAATAGAGAGGTACAACTCTTTGATTATAAATACAAAAATATTTTTTTTGAAAGATAAATACAAAAATATTGGTTTGTGCAATGGGAAGAGTTGAACCATTCGACTCCGTGTGGAAAGCCTTGCGTGGGAAGATTCCTTGTACTGCGCCCTGCGTCTTCTTACAGGAAACTGCCGAAATCCACTGTGGACCAAAAGCTTGGAGTGAGACAGCACCATCCCTGATTTGTATTATCTATTATCAAGCTTGATGAATACTATATTCGCGCGACACTACCATCGTGAGTCATCGACACGCTTGATGACTTCCATAATATTATTTAATCTTCTCTAGTTTGAAAGTCCTTTTCTCAAATAATGTGTATGCAAGAAGGTGTTTGTTTTGTTAATAACATGAGTATGTCATTAGTTTTTTTTGCCATATTTCCATGAATTGTGAATGGGTAAAGTCATGATATTATACGCAAGGAGAACATACATAAGGAGAACACAGAGCATAACTGTCATCTAGGTTCCTATAATTTAATTATGTACACGACATATCGGATTACATTACAAATTTTTGATATGAATGATAATCATGTGATTGTGATCCTCCTTAATTTTATACACAGTAGAAGTATTATCGTGATTCTTACACATTGTTGTGACTACGTGATCTTGCACATTTTACTTTCATAATTAGTCTCACGCCATATACAATTGTTTGCTTAGAAAAGATTTTCCTTAGAATTGTAATTACAAAGTTTGCCAATAAACAAGCAGTAAACATATCTTTTTATATATGCGCTAGATAATGGATGACAATAATGATAATTTTGGTGATGGGAATGAAAGTTTCCTTGACTATCGTGATGCTCTCATTGAGATCGGCACTAGCAGACACAAGAGACCCAATCGGTTTATATCAAATATATGGAATAACTTTAAACTCATTGATTCGAATGATAAAGGCGAAGAAAATTACGAGTATTTGAAATGTCATCAGATTTTATCATTTGGAACGTAATGTGGGATCAGTCATCTGAAGAGACATGTCGAGAAATATTGTATACCGTGTAGAAGTAAGAATGAAGTTCAGCAATTATTACATTTTTCAGCATCTGAAATGCCAGTGGCTCACTCAGTAATTGAGAATATCAAGAAAAAAGTCGACAAGAACTGACTTGAGTTTTTATTAGACATGAATTGCCTTTCCGCTTACTTGAGAAAGATGATGTCAATGCATTCTTGGTAAATCTACAATATGATTCAAACATATTTCTCGGTTAACTTTGAGAATGGATTGCCTTAAAATATACGATACAAAGAAGATCAAGTTGAAAGATGAGAATTAGAAAAAAGTCCCATAGAATTTGAATTACCACAGATTTATGGACATCAATCCAAACTATTGGCTATATTGCTATCACCAGTCACTACATTGATGAGCCTTGGACGCTTACGAAAAAAATTCCGAGTTTTTGCATGCTCCCCTCACCGTACACCGGTGACAATATTTCTGATATGATTGTTCATCGATTATCTGGATGAGGTATTGACAATTTATGCATTATAACAGTGGACAATGCATCTGTTAATGATGTGGTAGTTAGCAATTTGATTGAGCATTATTCTCTCAAGTCTTGTCTTATTCTCAATGGGAAGATTTTTCATGTTCGATGTTGGGCACATATTTTAAATTTGGTTATTCAAGATGGGCTAAATAAAATTAAAGAAATTATTGCTAAAATCTGAAATTTATGAATTACGTTGAGCGCTCACATCATTGAAAGGAGGAGTTTGAGGAGGTTGCAAAGCAAGAACGAGTTGCTACAAACAATGGACTCATTTTGGATGTAAGTACACGATGGAATTTCACATTTTTAATGCATCATTGAATTACTTGACAGTTTTTATACACATGATGTATCTTGATCCCTACTTATTTGACATCCCGAGCATTAGAGAGTGGAAGAAGGCAAAAAATATTTGTGGAGCTCTGGAAGTATTTTATACGAAAACTAATATTTTTTCTGGGCATCGCTACTCTACCTCTAATTTATTTTGGGATATTTACTTCCACAACCCTGGGTAATTTCATAATTACCTCAGAAGCCTCTATAATCACAAATTACACTCAGTTTTCCCCAATAATGCTTAAATCTTACACCTATAACCCTCGTGTTAACTTCCATCCAATTTCCCGTTAACTATAACAATATCCATAAAATATTTTACATTTTCTACCGTTTAGGTTTCATTATTTACAAATGAGTTCCCTTCCTCTCCCAACCCCCTCCTCCTCCTCCAGCATCCACCCCTTCCTTCGCACGCCGACCACCTCCAGCCCCGTTCCTCCTCCAGCAACTAGCCCCTCCTCCCCTTCATCCATATGCTGACCACCTCCAGCCTCCTTCCTCCTCCAAGACCTACCCGTCCTCCCCTTCCTCCTCCGCCAACCACCTCCAGCCATTTTTCCTCCTCTAGCACACACCCCCTCCTCCCCCGCCGACAACCTCCAACCCACTTCCTCCTCCAACACCCACCCACCTCATCCGCTCGCCGCCAACCCGCCTTCTTCTTCCATCACACCCCCTCCTCCCCTTTCTCCACCACCGACCGCCTCCAACCCCCCTTCCTCCTCCAGCATGCACCCCCTCCTCCCCTTCCTCTGCTCATAGACCACCTCCAGCCATACTTCCTCCTCCAGTTCGATGTGCTTCTCACTCGCCCTCCACCGTTATCACCCAACATCCCTGACGACCACCTCCAGCACCTACTCAAGTTCGCGCTGACCTTCCAGGTTCTCGCGATGCTCGCCACCACATGCACGACGTGCACATGTGTTGGTTCCTCGACAGGTCAATGTGTGATGGAGACATTGGGGGAGGTGGTCAACAACGGGGGGAGGGGGAGGAGGAGGTGGTTGGTGTGAGGGGAGGGGGTCTGGAGGAGGAAGGAGAGACGAATGGTGTGATTTTTTTTCTTTTTCTTTTAATTTTCATTGATCCTAGCCATTAGATCGTAGATTGGTTAGATTAACTCACTCTTATGGTTGAGTTAATGAATCAAACTAATGTATGGTTATGGGTGTAAAACGAAGCATTATTTGGGGTCCTAAGTATAATTCGTGATTATAGAGGGTTCTGGGGTAATTACAAAATTACTCAGGGTTATGGTTGTAAATATCTCATTTATTTTTAACCAGATCTTTGTAGTCAAAAGGGAAATGAATCTTTTACTTGCAAGTGATGACTTCTCCATTAGAAGTATGGCAACCAAAATGAGTGTCAAATTCAAAAAGTACCAGAAGGAACGTGCATGCAATTTACCTTTGGCGATCGCAGTCGCCTTTGATCCTCGTTATAAGTTTGAGTACATTCGATTTTTCTTGTCAAAAGTCTATTCAGATTCCGAGGTTGATGATTTTATAAGTGAAGTAGAGACAACTATGTACATAATATATAAGGAATATTCTATGCAATTTCAATCCACGATGGATGTTGAATGTGCACAATCTCAATCTCCTTCTCTGGTTGTTGGTAATGCTTGTGGATACTCTTCGGAAAACAAGGGAGAAAATTTTATAGCTGAATGCCATAAGAAGAAAAAATAAATGATGGGCTTGGAATTGGAAAATCAGATATCGAGATGTATTTAGTTGAGAGCTCTGCGGATTTTGATGATGAGAAAGATAATTCTTTCGATATTCTACATTGGTGGAAACCAAATTCAAGCAAGTACATAATCCTTTCTAGATTGGCTCAAGATTTTTTTGGCGATTTCAGTGTGTACAATTGCTTTCGATTCTGCATTCAACACATAGGGTCGAGTTTTGGCTGCTTACCGTAGTCGGTTAGACCCAACTGATGGAAGCTTTGATTTGCATCGAAAATTGGTTATATGGTTTAGGAACGTTAAAGGAAGAGGATGATGAAAATGAGGATTTGGTCATTACGGGTATGTTGAGTTTTATTAATAGTTGAGGAATTCTTTTATTATAATTGATTTTCAATTATTCACAATTTTTTTTAATCTCAGTTGTTTGTTCAGATGAATGACATTAAAGTATTTATCGATTTATGATTGATTGACGTCACACTGGTATGTTCATTTCACATATAACTAAATTCTCTCCTATCGTTCAATATCTAATGTGCAAGGGATTGCAAAGGATTGCAAAGGAGCTAACGAAGCTCCCATGCTCCAGCTGAGATTTGTGTTCCTGCAAGCAAATACATTCTCTAGTTCCTAGAGCTCAGCCAAGGAGTCAACAATTGGGGGCGTGAATGTAGAGTTTTTTGAGGAATGAGTATGATGTTTGATGGGTTCTGTTTCTGGATTCCAGATCTGGGAAAGGTGGACAGGGCTTCCGTATGGTGATGTATGGAGTTTGAAAACGATGGTAGTTCTGAGAGGTAGAAAGCAGTGGAGAGGTCTCGAGAATGATGGTGGTTTCAAGTTTCTATTTGTTTCAGATCAGAAGTAGAGAGTGAAGAGATTTAGGGGAATATTAGCAGCAGATAATGCAAATAAGAAGAAGTAGAACCAAAGGCAAAAAAAAAGGAGGGGTTCTTTACCCGGAAATGGGTTCTTCACATGGAGGCGGAGCTGACGAATTGGTTCAGATTTTAGCTTAATCCGTATCCAAATACAATTTGATCGGAATTCTCTTTTTCTAAATCCAATCCATCAAATATCTAGATCCAATTCGATCTAATCCATCGGATTGGTTCTGATTATTTGCATTTACATTTTTCTTCTCAATAGTCCACTCTTGCACGTTTATACTTTACAACACATTAGTCCTCGAACATTCGAATAATGCCTTAAAAATCGATAATATGAATGGATGTAAAGAAAAGAAAATCGCATAATCGAATGAAAGTTATAAATTCCATTAACCCATTATAAAAAGTTGAAGACCGCACAATCAAACTAAAAGATTGTATTGAATTTGAAATTTAAGTTATTTGATAATTAATACTTTAGTTTATTTTTTATAATTGATACACCAAATGATTAAAATAAGAGTAATACAAGTTACTAAATAAGTATACAAAGAAAAATTAGATAAATAAAAAATGTGATCTCTGTGATTGGATATTGATAAAGTTCATGATTAACTTATAATGTTAAGCTATGTCAAAGCCCAACTATTTGCAAGAATATACTTCAAGGCTCTATATTATATCATTAAAAAATAAAAATCGTAGAATATTCATACTTGATTAAGTATGCGAGACAAAACTATCTTAAATATATCCCACCAGTTAGGAATCATGACTTTCATTTAAAATGGACTTGAAATCGAATTTATTTGTAAGATTATATCTATATTAAAAATATGTCAATTCTACGAAGACTATAAATAAAAAATATATATCAAATTAAAAAATGAAAGGAATTGAAATAATGCTTATTTCTTCTTAGATGGGTGAGACATGTTTGAATGTGTAATAGATCCAATTTCATCCCTAAAAATAAGGTAGCAAGCTAAAGCAAGTAAAAGGTAAGAAACAAAAAGGTCAAAATACCTAACAAGTATGGCATGTAACTATCCTGAATTTATTTTCTTTTAACAAAGATCATAACAGTGACAGTATACAGAGACCAAATGGTATCGTGTGGGAGGAGATTATGTTGTTTGAGACGGGCGGTGACATCGTGAGGAAGGGGTCGGTGGTGTTGTGCTGGAAAGGAAAATCGTTGTGGAGGAGGGTTGCATCATCGAAATGGATTGAGAGGGAATCCGGAGGAATATTGACGACCAATAGTTAAATGAGTGAGAGGGAACTAGGAGGGGAAAAACCGAACATGGATTGTGATTTTACAAGTTATAGAAATACTTTATTATTTTGAAGGTTTAACATTTACCTTTCAAGAGAGAAGAAATGTGATATCAAACAAACTTGTATCTATGATTGATATGGGAAAAATGATATTAAATTACATTGATTATGTCCTTATAGAGAATTTGATATAGGCACACATTGCTATTATATATGTTTGTTTGCTTATTTCTATGTATGTATGTCTGTATGCATGTACATGCGCACATGTGTGTTTATTGATTAACTGATTGGATCAGATCGAATTTTGATAAAGATTCATTCCAATCCATACTTTAACGTATTTAAAAAATTCTCATCCGATATGATCCATTAGAAAGATAAAACCAAACTGAGTCAATCCAATCCAATACCATCAAATTGGATCATATATATTACGGATTTTTATCTGATCTATGTGTACCTTAGCTGCTAGGTTGCTTTGTAGTGTGGCGGAGTTTGTCCCGAATCTTAGCAGCGGCTAGGTGCAACTGCGACTCAGAAGACAATCACCTTAGATGAAATAGCTAGAGTCGTCGTTGCTCATTTCACATCGACATTGTCACCAACGATGTCCAAGGGGTTGGGCTCTCTCTCCTTCCCGTTTGTCGGATGAATCTTACTATTTTACTGTGGATGGGTTTTTGGTGTGCGGTACGAGGAATGGTGAATGTGAGAGCACATGTGGGGAGTGGGAGAGCTTCGTTGGGCAGTTATGGAAGAGATGGGGTCCTCTTGATAGTCGGTTGGGTGTAGGGTTGTTAATTGAACTGAACATGTTTGTATTTGATTAGAGTTCGTTGGATAATAGTTCGAAAAATGTTCGTTCATTTTTAAATGAACTGAACATGAACTTTAATATTTAGTTCGATAGCTTAACGGACTGAACATCAACATAACATACGTTTGTTCAATAAAAGCTCGACTTCGATATAAATATATGTATGTATTTGTGTATGTATCTTAGTATTTATACAGATTATAACTTTTGGAGTTAAAGCAATTATGATATTTATTGGGCTTTGTACTACTTTAATTTGAATAATATCTTATTTCAGCTGCTTATTGAACCTTATTATCGAACTCTAGTTGTGAACGTGTCCATATAAACAAGTTTGACTTAAGTTAAGTCACTAACAAACTATTATCAAACCGAACTCGAACATTAATTTTCTAACTCGAACATATCCTATCAAATATTTATCGAACCAAACTCGAACTTTCAAACTTTCTTATCAAACCAAACTCGAACAAAGGTTTGCTCGTTACAGTTCGGTTTGATTATTAGTCCTAGATGGGCGTAATTGAGCAGTCAAAAGTGTTTGGAAGTTGAATTTTTGTGTGAGAGATCGTGGGGTATAGAGAGTTGACCTTGGTCAACTCTTAAAAGATAGAGATTAGCTGCCGTAAAGAGAGAGTAGGGATGCTTTTGTTGAGTTGGATTAGTGAGGACGACAAACCCTATGGAAACCTGCCAACTCAACAGCTGACCGGTCAAAATGACCAAAAAGAAAGGAGATAATAGAAAATTTATAAAAAAAATAGAAAACTCTAAATGGAAAAGTAAAAAACATGGAATTTTTTAGATCTCCATGAGATCTATAACTTTTATGAAGACATCAAACTCTAAACATGAGGTACATGCAACTAAAATATTTTTGAAGGGATTTTAAAGTACTAAAATACTAATTTTTGAATATTTTATATTTTTATCTTTGATTTTTTAGTAAAAAAATTATTTAAAAGAGAAAATAAAATAAAATAAATACCAAACATATGTTTAAACACATATATTTGTTTGATTTTTAATGATTATGAAAGAACAACTAAAAACACGAAAGGAAAATTATATATATTATACAAAGTTGCAACACACCATGCTCCCTTCATTTTTTATTTTAATTTTAATATATTTTATTAAAACACAAAATAGAGAAAAGGAATTAAATATTTATTTATTAATTAAAAAGGATTAAATATATAAATGAATTAATAAAATAAAGTTAATGAAAATTTTAAAAGTACAATTATGTCATGAAGCCGACATTTACAAGAAATCGACGATTTTATGAAATAATTTCATTGGATAGATAATTTTATAACTTCAACTTTGAAAGTGAGTTTGGTAAATTCGGAGTTCATATGAGATTTCAGCCAAGAAGTTGGACTTTACGACTTTTTCGGTTCAAGATCGAAGAATATTTATTCAGAATGGGAATTGTTTTGCATTTTTGTATTTTTATATACATACATATACATATAGATATAGATACACACATATATTAGAAGAATAATTAAGTCAAAAAGAGTTAGTATGGATTTATTAAAAATCATGGAGGTTTAGTTATTCTCAGGAGATTTTACAAACAACTTCCGCTCTTTATCTTTTCGTGGTTTTTTTAATCATTTCATGAACTTATTTGATAAATATACATTATTATTATTCTATTTTATTGTAAGTTGTATTTTGTTAAGTTATTGTAGTATTTTTTTCAAGATTTCAAATTAAGATTCATATTTTAAAAATGATTACAGATTCAGCAGAGAGTCCCTTTAGATTGGCTAGATGAGTTAGCTTCCAAGCCTAATGATTATGACGGGGTGATGTATTGATGGAACTATACCCGAAGAAGTTCCCTCCCCTTTTTCTTAGGTCAAATGCATGGTGGAGCTCTCATTAACTGCAAAAGCTTAAGCGGATCTTTCATAGCGACGTTGTTGCTGTTATCAGAAGCTTCTCTAGATACTTGCAAATGATAGAAGGTTCAAATTTCTTGGACCTCGACAAGGGAATTAGGCTCGAGATAGGAGAAATAGGGATGACGCTCCAAGTAACGGCTTGATATTGGAGATTAGTTTTAGCCATGAGATTGGATGGAGATGGATAAATATGAGAGGTAGAAGGAAACTAGAGAGTAAGATAATGGAGTTCGAAGACTTGGATTCATATCTTTGGAGGATGGGAAGCTTCGATACAATGCATGGATGAGGAATAAAGTCCCCATCACTATTTGTGGATGGAGGAGGAGGTGCAGTCTGAAGATAGATAATGAGCGAGAGAGGTGAGGGCGAGTGTGTTTGATTAGAGTTGGGTGCTGATATGAATGGGAAAGAAGGAAGAAAAGTATATAGTAGCAACAATGAAGAAGAAGATAGGGGGAGAAGAAGAAAATAGAGTAAGAAGGGAATGAAGATAAAAAGGCGGGAGTAGAGGGTACAAGAGGATAAATTCATTTCAAATGAGGAGAGGAGTACCAAAGATTGTAGGAGTTTTGATGGTTCTTAACCTCAAGGAGACCAATGAATGGCACTCTGAAATTGGGCAACACATGTAAGAGCTTCTTCGAGGCTCGAAGGGACATTGGATCTTGATGCAATGGAACTGGTGCTTGTCTTCGCCTCCAAAGTCTGCTTCTAACGTTATCAACAGGTGGAGGTGCTTGAAGTCGAAGCTCAATATACACTCTCATTTGGCATATAGTAAATTACGATTGTTTGGAGAAGGGTTTTGTACCCATGGTGATTATGCTAAAGTGAAGCAAAGATAATAGAAGTCATGAGGTGTTTGACTCAGTTATAGTATCGATTAGGATGTGGGTAGGTGCCCGTTTTTCCCTATCTTGTATTTTAATGATCAATGATACTTGGACCCATGTCAAAAGTGACGTATTATTAGTTCACAACTTGCTCATGGAATGTACAATAGATCTTCAATGCTCTAATCAAAAATTATAAAATTCCTCATAAGAACAATGAATCAAGATGCCATCAATCCCATAAAACCTCATCTTCACATGACACTACAGGAAGAACCTTCATCATGCTTGTAATTATATCCGTAGTTGTAAGCGAGAGGTTCCTGTGGGTACACCGCGTGTTGATGAGGAGCGTCGACTTGATACTGATACACCCAACTTGTGGGTGGCACAATAAAGATCGATGCGGCATTAAGACATTTGATTTTGTTGAAATACCTGATAGCCCTTCCCCAAAATTCAGCTTTTGCAATTTTTGACTCGTGTAATATACCATATCATGAAAATCATCTTGAAACAAATCCATTCCTCCCCACCCCCTTTCCTCCACAATTATCGTGCACCCTAAGGCCTTGTTGGTTTGGTTAGAAAGGAATTACAATGGAATGTAATCAAGACAAGAATGTAATTAACAATGGAAGGAAAATGAATCAAAGCAAGACCATTCAACAGGCCTGATGGTTTAATACTTGTTGGGGTTAGTGTCTTGCTAGGGATGGAGGGAGGGTCATTTCATCTACATCAGGCTACTTCGACTTAGGTTTAGAGAAATGACCCTTCTCCATTAAAGCAAATTTCTTCGTCCACTTCCTCTTACGCTTCACAAACAAGTTGGCGCAGTCATGGGTATGTGCCCTCATAGCTTCTCATTATATCCTTATTTTTTTATGTCCATGTTTTTATGTCCGATATAATGATAACCGTATAGAACAAACTCAACCTAAGACACCAAAACCTCAAACCAGCTTAGGTCAAAATAGATTCAAAACCCTTATAAACTCTACCACATGACCCTTGGATACCATATCAAAGGTTTGTGGTGTGGCGGGGAAAATTCTGTTATCAAGTATGCCCATTGTCGATAAAAGATGTTCGATCCTTAGGCATTGCATCCTCCTGATCTCTCATAGTGGCAGTGGGACCTCACCAAAACAAATCTTCACCACAAAGCATTCTCATTCTCCAAGGAAGATACTCAAATCACGATAAAAAATGGTTTTGGTTGAAAATTAACTGAAGCATTGGACGGATGATGGACATAGGTTTCATACACCTACCTAAATGAAAATTGAGCCTAAAACCTTAAAAAAATACATACATGCATCCAATAATGATGTGTTCTTGTAAATAAAGAGTGAAATAAGAAACATAAAATGACATTTTAAAGGTAAATCCAAGAAAAGCTAAGGAAAATCAAGAATAAAACCCTTCATATGTATATATTCATCTATGTATATAGTGTACAAACTTTCCTAATTCCTAATAAATTCATATCAACTCTAATTGATATGAACCTACCTCCATATTGTACCTACGGATTGCAATAGCTCATAAAAAGTCCCTAGAAAATATACACTTACATGTGTATTGCCCACAAACTCAAACCCTAACTATATGCCTGCCCAACTTCAAAGTCACATTTCTCATGCATACATTCACTTATGAACCACTTCTAAGGTTTTTGGGATTTGTATGTAAAAGTTGAGGTTTTGAACTAATTGGTATATTGTACAATTGACCTGAACTGTACAACATCATATTATATACACTGCTACCTCTTATTACTTTAACTCTTATTTTATTTTATTATTTTATACTATAACTAACTACATAAAATCCAATGCCTAAAAACATGCAAAAATACTAGAAAATTCTATAAAAAATCAAGTATTATATACTATAATATACATATATTCTTTATCTATATAAATAGACCAATTCCTAGCATATAAAATTTAAAAAATCAAGTACTATATATTGAGTAATGTATACTCTCTCTCTCTCTATGTATACACACATGTGAAGAATATAAAACTTAAGAAGAACATGGTAAGACACTTCAACAGGTGTGTTATACCTATAAAAAACTTACAATCATCTATGTGTAACTGTCATTTTTTATTTCATTTCCTCTATTATGAATGACGGGATCTGCAACTTTCATGTTCACTTAATTTTTAATTTTTCCATTTAATATTTTATTTTTAACTATTTCTTATTTTAC
Organism: Ottelia alismoides; assembly: GCA_037367405.1. Lineage (NCBI taxonomy): Eukaryota > Viridiplantae > Streptophyta > Magnoliopsida > Alismatales > Hydrocharitaceae > Ottelia > Ottelia alismoides. The sequence continues at coordinate 66,657 of JAZKJV010003311.1, forward strand.
ATTTATTGAATTTTTGTAGGATGACTTATGTCCTTTGTCAGTGCCAGCCCCCCTCTTACATAGGTCGCTTTATGATCAATTTGTAACAAGGGACGGAGCCAAGATTTGAGACCCGAGGGGGCTAAAGTATGATTGTGATTCATGTTATGTATGATTTAATGGTTCAGAAAGCATCATTGCCACCTGTTCGATTCAAGGCCTCTTCACATCACCATCGTATACCTGCAAAGGGATCCAACGACTATAAAATATCCATTTTCTAAGCTTGTATTATAGAACTAGGTTACACAAGTAGTTAGAATTTCAAAAAAAATTATGTGTAATTTCTTACAATATTTTTAGAAAATTTCTTTACATGTAGAGTTGTAATTTAGAATTAGTAAATAAAAAACTCGTACATTCAAAGTTTTGCATATGAAGTATAAATTGGACTATGAAAATGTTCAAATCAATTAGCGTCTTTAATGATTTTGCATTATCCTATAAAATGTAAATTATGCTTGAAAAGCTTATAGTTAACTAACTTCAACTTGAAACTAAGATTAAATGTACAATAAAGGATTTCAGTTGCTTATATATAATTACATAGTAAAGTATAGTACTAGAACAAAATTGACCTATGATAATGAACCATTTGAATATTCATAGCCATATCATCCAATGTTGATTTCATAACAACAAATTTTATTCACTGCTTATTTCCTTGTAATTAGCAATAAATATATTATTTGTACATGTTCATTCGACAATGTTTATCGGCTAACATTTTCTTTAGAATTTATCCTGATTGTTCATAAGTTTAGGGATGATAAAAGAAGACGTCAATGGATAATTATTATTATATGATTCATGCTAGCAATATGACATGAACATAATATTTGTTATTAATTTAAAGAAAAACATCAAATAATTTTTTTATATAAATATATCTGTAATATATGATAATGAAACTTAAATTACTCATTATCATAGAACAATTTTACTATAGTCTAAGAGTAACTAATTATGCATTACGTCAAATTAGTTGTAACAAATCCCCTTAAACATGAAATAATTATAAGATTTGACAATTGCAAGCTTGACAAAAATGTGTAGGTTTTTGAAGAGACTACAAGAATATTTTAGTTATCGTGTGTGGATATCTGGTATTTTTAGCATATCCAAATCCTAACATAGTTAAATTTTAAGTCATAAGTAACATTAAACACTCTCCCCTAGTTATTACCATTATTGCAATGATAAAAGCTAATCATATTTAATCATTTTATACCATTGGTAAACTTGGCATAAATAATTCAAATATAATAATAGGATTTATTCATATATCATTATTCACATTAGTATTGTTTCCATTTACATGAAAATCTAAGGAATCGATGCATACCTTAGGTCCAGGGCCATCTCTAAGGGTAGTTTCTGAGTGCAATGGCCTATCAACTTTAGGGGTCCATTTTTACATGTATTCAGCTTTTAATTTAGAAAAAATATTATATGTCATAATGGGGCTTTGTAGAATCTAATTTCATGAAAACAACTCACCGAAAAATGGGTCTCTATGGAATCGAATTTTTCTATTAAACAACTCACTGAAAAATGGATCCTTATTGGAATCGAATTTTTCTATTAAGCAACTAGCTGAAAAATGGGCCTTTATGGAATCGAAATTTATTATAAAACAACTCATTGAAAAATGGACCCATATAGATCGAATTTTCAACGGCCCGGAAGATCCGTTGCCCGTTTAGAACTCCTATGGGTTGCCCGTTTGACCCTCGTCTCGTCGGCAACCATAAATAGATGTCATCGGCTCTTCTTCTGGAAAAGGATGTCGAGTTTATTTGACGTGGGCACCTCCGCGAAGAAGATGAACTCGCCGGCCGAGAAGAAGAGACATGATGGGATGCAACATGATTGTGTGTGGTCAGATCTGCCGTCGGACTTGTTGGCGCTGATCTCGGCCAAGACGCCCACTCCAGGCGACCACGCCCGCTTCTCTGCCGTGTGCAGATCCTGGAAGGACGCTTCCTCCACACCGCAGCAGCGCGACTTGCCCTCTCCAACGCACTTCTTCTCAATCCGTGGCCAACTGAGGCATCTCCTGTCGCTCCTCCTCGACAGCCACGGGGTACAACACGGCCAGTTTCTTTTCGTCGACGCCCCAACCCCTCTTTTCCATTGCATCGGTTCCTCACGCGGTCTGCTCCTCTTGTACGACTCCTGGTATTGGTTGTTCCTGTTCGACCCCCGGACCGCCACCTCCACGTGCGTCCCTCAACCCAACTTCCCTGACGTTTTGCAGATTCTCCCGTTGGAATTCGGCAAATGCGCCACGTTCTTCTGCCCTCGCGATGGTGTGGGCTGCGACAAGTTCTTGGGCCTACCTTTTGCCTGCCCAACCACGTTGACGCTCTCTTCCAGCACCTCATCCGAATGTGTGGCCTTGTGCTACTACTATAAGCTTCGCAACTTCATCTACTGGAGATCGGGTGATGATTGCTGGACCCTTCTTCCCTGCCAGGAGCCCCTCACGTTCGCCGATTCAGTCTACTACGAGGGCCGGTTCTACATTGTGTGTTAGAGAATATTATGTGTGGCTATTTATTTAGAGAATATTCTATAGAGAATATCCTATAGAATATTCTCCCTTGAGCTCCTATATAAAGAGCCTCACACCTCCTGTACTCATTGAGAAATTCCAATAGAATATCTGCCATTCTTGAGCCCCATTTGAGGGCTTTCTCCCGTGGTTTCATCCCGCTCCTTAGGGAGTAGGGTTCCACATAAATCCAAGTTTTCTTGATGTTTATTGTTCTTGTTTTATCGATTCCTCTTCCTCTTCTCAGATTTCAACATGGTATCAGAGTGGGTCGATTCTCGAGGATTTTTATATTCATTATCTTTTTCCGAGATTCGAGAGTTTTTTTGGGTTTTCTGTAACCCTAGATTGTTCAAGAGTTTTATTCAGTGAAGATCTATACAGAGCAAGCTTCTTTGATTCGTGCAACTACCTCAGATCAAGGCGGCATAGTCCAGACCAGCACATCTCTTCCAGGCCTTCGCAACACAGCAACCAGCCCTTCTTCACGCATGCGGCAATCTCGTGCTGCCGTGGGGTTCCAGGCATCGTTGCTCATAAGGCTCCTCTCCTCCAGCCACAGAGCCCTTGTGCTCCAGCGGTGAGGTCACTGGCACGCAGCCCCACGTGCGCAACGGCAGGCGACACAATAGACGCTAGGTGGCACGGCTTCTTCCTAGGCTCAGGCAAACGCAGTCTTGGCGCACCAGATCCAGGCGGCGTGACTCCTCCACGCTCCATCTATCCAGACGCGCGGTCTCGTGCATGAGGCTCCAGAGAGCTCCTTCTCCTCTGCAAGATCAAGTGCAGGCGCACACGCATCCCCTTGTGCGGCCCCCGCATCTCGTGTGCACGCGATGAGGAACACCCAAGCGCTGGAGGCACCATGTTCTCCCCAAGCGATGCCACCCTTGATCCCCGCACAGAGCTCCTTGGCGGCTCCCTCCTGACGGGGTTCCATGATGGAACCCTATTCCATCTCTCTGCGGCGCAAGAAAAGGGGATGCATCGTGCATGGTTGAGGGTCCCTCACGGGAACCCTAAATAAAACGGTTGTAATATCTTTTAGCCCATGTGGTCTGTTTCAAAAAAATCCAGTGGGAACCCTAGAGCCCAAGTGGGCCATGATATAAAAAAAAGGGGAGGTCCAGCCGTAAAAAAAGGGGAATGGGGAATGATGTTAAAAAAAGAAAAAGAAAGAAAAAGAAAAAAGAAGAATTGTGCAAAAAAAAGAGAGATTGAAAAAAAAAACAAGAGAGAGAAAAAAAATGCATTTTTGTTTCTCCCAACTTGATCCATGATTCTTATTCTATCAAGTATGAGAGAAAGGGGGAGTCAGGTCTATATTCTTCAGGACATCAGTCCATCTACGACCGACAAACCATCACTCCAGCTTTTTACAGATCATCCGTCTTCACCGAGCATCAACTTCTTCGACAGGGCGCATACTTCTTCTTTTGCGACCCGACTACTATTATGTGCTGGACTTCTTCTGCAGTGATTCTTCTTCAGGCACGACAGAGATACGTTCCGGTGACCTGATATCGTAGCGGTTCTACAGGCATGACATAGATACGTTCCGATGACCTGAAAGTCGCAGACCCGTCCTCGTGCGTGGTCCTCTACCAGTAGCGAACATGTGTTCTTGTGATGTATCGTGTGAGGATGTGTTGTATACTTCCTTTTTTGTTACAAGCTGTAGCTTTCTCAACTCCAGCTTGAGGGGGAGTGTTAGAGAATATTCTGTGTGGCTATTTATTAAGAGAATATTCTATAGAGAATATCCTATAGAATATTCTCCCTTAAGCTACTATATAAAGAGCCTCACACCCCCTGTACTCATTGAGAAATTCCAATAGAATATCCACCCCATTTGAGGGCTTCTCCCGTAGTTTCATCCCGCTCCTTAGGGAGTAGGGTTCCACGTAAATCCAAGTTTTCTTGATGTTTATTGTTCTTGTTTTATCGATTCCGCTTCCGCTTCTCAGATTTCAACATTGTGGATGGCCAATCTTTCAAGGCCTTTGTTTGTGACATAGGACCGTCGACGGCCGCAGTCCGGAACATCCCGATCACATGATCCTCCATCGAGGCAATCTACAAGGCCATCGGCACACGAAGGGTCGAGGGGGCTTTCATGGTGGAGTGTGATGGAGACCTACTCTTAGCGGTATGGTCAGCGCCCGCGAGTGCCAAATCTCGTGATTACGTACGCCTCTCTGCATTCGACCAATTCAAATTGGATACGAGGGGGGAAGAGGCGACATGGGTGGAGCAAAGAGATCTCGGTTGCCATGCCCTGATCTTGGGTCCTAACGAGTCCTTCTCTCTCTCCACCCACGACTTCCAAGGTTTCGAGCCCAACTGCTTGTACGTGAGCGCAGGCAGCAGCGCTCGTGGGGGATGTGACTACTTTGTTTATCGATTAGACAACGACACCGTTGAGATAGTCTATCTTGATCAAGTCGAATGCCAAGAAGGTGACTATGGGACCTTCTGGATAGCACCACACGCTCGAAATTATGAAGCTCGGCAATTAAGTTCAGGCATTGTATTTGTTCTTCGAAACCATCAGTTTATGTGTTAGAGATTATTCTTTGCTTGGGAACTTCAGAGTGCTTTCTAAGAATCTTTGTAAACTTGAAGTTTCTTTTTTTATGAAAAAAGAGAGGTTTTTATATTTCTTGTCTTGCATTGTCTTGTTCTTTCATAATTGGGGTTTTCCTATCATTTTAAAATAATTGAGTAAAATTAATTAGGGTTACAATTAAATATTTGATTTTTTGGCCTACAGTTCAAAGCGGCATCTCAGTTGAGAGGGAATATTTGCGCCCACATCCAATAGTTTTACACCTATATCTTTTTCAAAAAATTATTATTACAAATTATTCGCAAATATAAATCATTAAACAAAGGCATATTTCATTGTATTTTCTTGCTTGATTTACCGACTTTATTAATTATATAATAAATTATATAATAAATTATATAATAAATTATATTATATCATTAAAAGTAAATCAATAATTATATTTACATATGAAAGAAGATATATTGATACATATTGATACATATATTTTTATAGATTTCATAGTAATACCCATATTTGTATCCATTTTTACACGGATATGGATACATGTGCCAAAATGTATAAAATATATACAGTGGAGGATCTGATCTGATACGGATATATCCATGTCCATTTGTATCCCTAGCAACAAAAATAGTCGAGGCAGATGTTGCTGAAGAAAAGTTACGGAAATACTCATTGATTCCACGTGGTGGCCAAAGGGCGGAAGAGACGTAACATGGTGCACTCGATGTGGATGAGAACGACATGGAAGATGACAAGGCTATTGGGAAAGTGGTGCATCATCATTTACACGAGCTTAGCCATCGTGTGGTTGGTATGTGGTTGGTATGAGCTTACACCAACTTTCCTTCTGATGCCATCATTCCGAATCTGATCTTTACGTGTGTGTGTGTGTGTCAACACATCCACCTTAGCATTTTCATTATTGTTACTCATTCTCTACACATGTCCATGGTTCACATGCCAACATTCAGATCCATAGAGCATAACAGGTCTCACAGCTACTTTGCAAAACTTTCCTTTGGTTTTCAAAGGAATTTTCTTATCATAGAGAACAGTAGAGATTCCTCTCCACTTTAGCCAACCTGCATTTATTCTATTTGTAACATCGCCATCAATTTTCCCAACATGTTGCAAAGTAGATCCTAAGTATATAGAAGAATCTCTCTTTTGAATGTAATAATCACCAATCTTAACCTCAATTCCTTCACAATTGCTTCAATCAAAAGTACACTCCATATATTCAGTCTTAGCCTTACTTATACGAAATCCTTTAGTCTCCAATGCGTGTCTCCAGACCTCAAGCTTCTCATTTACTCCATCTCTAATCACATCATTCAACACAATATCATTAGCGAATAACATACATCAAGGTATCTCATCCTGAATGTAATTTGTCAACTCGTCCATAATCAAAGTAAAAAGGAATGGACTCAAATTTGAACATTTATGCAGCCCAATGTTGATGTTAAAATAGTAAGTCTTCCCTGACTATATCCTTACACAAGATGAAGCCCCATCATATATATCTTTTATGGGGTTAATGTATAGGACAAGTACTTGTCTCTTCTCCAAAACTCTCCACAATGTCTCCCGTGGGACAGAATCATAAGTCTTCTCCAAATCAATAAAAAATCATAAGGTGGTTCTTCCTTTTAGCTCTGCAAATCTCCATTGTTCACCTCAACATGTAGATGACTTCAATAGTTGAGCGACTTGGCATGATCCGAATTATTTTTCTTTTACTTTGGAAACTTGCCTCAAACTTACACCAACTCAATAAACAATCATTAAAAAAACCCTCCTTTATCCAGTCATCCCTCGAAATCCCAAAGGACATCCCGTCACTAAGATCCGGATGCAAAAACATGACAGTATCAAGCTAAATGAAGCAAACACTTAAGAAGTATGCAAAGTAAGTCATCAATGAAACCCCACAACCAGATGACTCAGTTCATAAACAAGTTTGAATAGTTATCCTGTGAGAGTGAGACCAACGTCACTATAAGGGAGGTCTTCATTCGAAAATCATGACCGGTTCACTTCCTTCTTCTGATATGCCATGACTCCTTTTCTAGGGGAAAATGGACATGAGAAATCGGTGGTCGTCTTCTTGGGGTAGGTCAGTGACGGAGCTGAAAACTAGGACTATCAAAAAGCCTCTCATCGCTCAATGCAAGCGGGCTCGAGACTTCTTCTTAAGTGAATCTCCTTCGAAAAAGGGTGCATCAGGAGCGATGTCGACGTATGATATTTGCCTTTGTTAGTCATCCTCTTGAGACCTCGTTTTGCTAGCTATTGAGCCTGATCCACCTTATTCAAGAGGAGTGGGAACCGAATTCTAGACCCACTAGTATAGCCCCTCCAATATCATGATTCGTAACTGAAGTTGGACCGAAATATTCCCTTATCAAACTATCTAATCCCCTTCACCAAGATCCTCGAGCCAACTATCTAAATTTTCCACCACTCAAACCCAAGTAGATCAAAGATAGGTTGGAACAAGGCATACCCATTGGCTATAGCCATAACCATCCTCCTTTTAAAGGTCCAAAGGCACGAATGCGAACTTTTCTTAGTTTATCTACCAGATGGAGAAACAATCAAAGATCTCCACCAAGATAGAAAAGTGTCTGTTCTCCAAAAGTGACCCCTCTATTAAAGAATGTCATCTGCATACGGCAAAACTGAGATGGATAAACCATGCACAGCAACAACCCTCCTTTAGTTGCATGCTCAATAGTAAATGCCAGAGCATATTTATAGCTAGAACAAAAAGACTGTCGTATAAGGCATCGATGCATGACTTCTCTCTAGGGTTGAAGGAAACCCCTTCCCAAATGCCTATTTCCCACCACTGCATGAGAAGCGATAGTTTCACACATCTTCATCCATGAAATCCAAACCCCCAATAGCCCCATTTGTGAAAGGAGCTCCAAGGAAACCCCAGATCATCACTACCAAAAGTGTTAAGGTTTGAGTCTTATCTTTTTGGGGGATACTTATGTATTTTCTTTTTATATTGTGTGAACTCTAACCCTATCCAATCCCTATATAAAGAAGACTATGGTTATTTTCTCAAGAACATTGTTTATTGTTCTCACATGGTATCACAATGGTGGTCCTAGCTCTACATCATATTGAATCCCTCGCCCCACCAAAATCCTACCGCCTTGAAGCACCAACACCATGCCCCTACTACCACTGCAAGTACACACCACCTAATCACTAAAACAAAGCCCAGCACATTGTCGTGACGCCCCTTGCATCACTTAAGGTATCATCGTGCATTCCTATGCCACATGTTCTTGATCACTACAAGTCGTCGAATGACGAATGAGATCCAATTTGCAGCAAAAATGTCAAGCTCCGTGCCTTTTTTCTCGAATATACTTTTAAGGAATTTTTACCCAGCATACCCTATAATCTTGCTAAATGACCTCTACGACCTTCGAAATATTGTAATTCCTCTCCTGACCCTGTAAACTTGCTAACTCTTACCGTATAGTTCTGCGGTTAACTTTCATCCATTTGGTCGTTAAAGGTAACTGGATTCCATAAATTTCTTTTCCATAATACCCATTCTGTTTCTCAAAATTACAAAAAATGGCATCCCTTCTCCCTGTAACGCGTGGGAGTTGTCCTAGGCGCACCTGAAGAGGAAGTTGGGGATGATGTCGTTGGACGTCAAGATGAGCATGTCGGTGTCGATGTTACCTAACATGGAGGAGAAGTCTCTGTATATTAGTTTGAAGGTGCATCTACTCGTGGTGTCACAACCTAGGTTGATGGTGATGTTCTGGTAGAGAGGGCCGACGTAGGGAAGGGATTTGTAGGATGCGGAAAGTATGTGATCGATTACGGGGCTGAGATTGTCGTTGCAGGAGAGGCCGCAGGCTGGCATTGGACCCATGTGAGGTCATTGCTGGTGTCGAAGGCGAGGACCTACGTGACAGTGGGGGTGTCAAGGCGGATGGTGACGAGGAACACGCCGATGCCCCTCCCCTGACCTCCCCTCCACCCGCCCAGGCCTCCTCCCCTCCCCGACCTCCCATTCCTGACCTCCCCTCTGCCCGCCCAGGCCTCCTCCCCTTCTCGACCTCCCCTCCATCTTCTCTGGCCGCCTCCCCTCCCCTGACCTCCCCTCCACTCGCCCATACCTCCTCCCCTCCCCTGACCTCCCCTCTGCACGCCCAGGCTTCCTCTCCTCCCATGACCTCCCCTCCGCCCGCCCAGGCCTCCTCCCCTCCCCGACCTCCCTCCCCATATCGTCCCTCCTCCTCCGCCTGTTCAAAGAGTTCTCGAGGAGCTTCTAGGATTTTTTGTTCTTGAGCACATGTCGTCCTCTTGCTCTGAGAGGCAAGAGCATCGTTGTTGCAACACCTTTCCATCATCGGAAGGGAAAGGAATAGGAGGGATAAGAGAAGGAAGGAAAGAGAGAGAGAGAGAGGAGGAAAATCCTACCATTGGATATATTGCAGTTTGATTAACCCAATCCAAAACCCAAACTAGTTAACGCAAGAAGTCTTAAATTAACAGTAGGGGTTATGGGGTAAGACGGAGCAAGTTTATGGGGTCGAGGGGAGAATTACGATATTTCAAAGGTCGTAGAGGTCATTTAACAATATTATAGGGTCTGTCGGGTAAAAATCCCTACTTTTAATGGTTAATGTGTGGCTCTATCATAGGAGAATATGCATGGAAGTTCATCAAGCTTGGGATTCGAGGTGACATTGCAGGTAATGGAAACAAGTAGTATGAGGAGCCCAATTTATGGCCAAGTCATCAAGATGGTGAAGACCAACATTAGTCGAAGGTCGCAGATGTTCCCGATTTCAAAAAGAAGACGAGGAAGCTACATCTCCTCCTGGAGATCAAATGAAGATCATGATATGCAAGTATGTCGTGCGGGACAAGGGCAATGGCATGGCATGTGCCAAGATACTGAGTGGATCCATTCCTCAGATTGCATACATAATGATATGCTATTAGACAATATGTCTTCTGCAATGACCTAAAAGAGCTATACACGCACGAGATGAATGATAAAAATGCAGGAAATAAAGTATTTTTAGTTTTTTTTATATTTTTCTAATAATTTTATGATTTTTAAATGGTATTTACTAATTTTAAGGATTTTTAAAGTACAATATACATAAAATCAAGGACTTTTTAAATTAGGCTGGATTGTTTTGAGATATAAAAATATTTGATAAGCCCAGAAATTCTCAAAACTATTTTTAATATATGGTTATATATATAAGTAAAACCATAGACATGTGTAGAGAATGGTTGTAGCAGAAATGAAAATGATAAGGTCGATGTGTGGACATACACGTAAAGATCGGATTCGGAACAATGCAATTAAAAAGAAAGTTGGTGTAGCTCCGATCGAGGATAAGATACGAGAAAATCGCTTAAGATGGTATGGTCATTTGCAAAGAAAATCAACCGATGCACCAGTTGGGAGATGCAAGTGTTGGGAGGTTGAGTCGGCTAAGAGAGGGTGAGGACGACCCAAGAAGTATGGATCTTAGTTTTTTGGATTTAAGCTCGGGATTGACCCAAGATAGATCTGAATGGAGGCGAAGAATCCATGTAGACGAACCCACTTAATCGTGTGAAAAGGCTTTGTTGTTGTTGTATATATAGGTAAAAATACATGACAAACAAATATTTTTTGTATTTTTAGAAAAAGTTTTTATTTTTTGTAGGATTTTGGCCCTTTTTTTATTTTTATGAGTCTTTTCCTATTTTTTTGGATTTTTTGTATGAAGGTATTGGATACTATAATAAACATATACACATTTTTGGGATTTTTTATATATGATTTTGTATTTTTTTGGATTTTTAAGACAAACAAGGAATATCCATGCAATGTTTGATTTTTAAAAATAAGAAAGGGCATAAAATGCAAATCAAACTATATGATGTGAACAAGCATGCATCCAGGTACCTAATCTTGTTTTTGCGTGTTTTTGGGGTATGGTTGATATTTTTAATAAATAGCAAACAACACAGAAAAATAATTAAACTAGCAGGGCTATTCTTGCAATTAAAATAAAGGTCAGGGGGCATGGTGCAAATAAACCCAAATTTTACAACTAATATTCAAACTTGATATATTAAATGATAATTAAAACAACCCGAGAGGCTTTACATGCAATATTTACTACCCTATACGTGCTAGTATAGGTGAACCTGGCAGGGACCGACTTGCAATTTCAGAAATATTCAAAGGTGTGCATGCAAAATATCCACAAACTTTTAAACTACATAAAATATTTACAATACCTCTTAGCAACTACAAAAAGTGCAGAGAGGCTTCTGTGTAAATTACCCTTCATCAGGCGGTAGAGGACGATGGAAGGGATGTACATCACCTCACTTATCACGATCTGACGATGCACAGGCGCATCGCTTCATCACGGATCATACGACTATAATTTGATCTGGGTTTAGCTTCGATCCAACGTTGCCTTGAGTCCTTCCAAGAACACGAAGAACTCCTAGAAGGCGAACTTTGATATTCGATTCAGGCCGACCCCAGACATTAACCACCCCGTTTTTAGGGGTACAACGTTCTTGGTGCTACTCTGCATTGATTGGTAGCTTCACATGTCAACCGGATGGCTTAAACAGCTTCAGCGGATCCCGTCAACTTGGAGATGCTCCAGAACAAGCCAAAAGGTGCCTCACATCTTCCTTTACTGCACCAAATCGTGAGGTGGCACGAGGGCATGATCCTCGACCCAAAAAGGCAGCGAGAGCCAACGTAGATGAATAGGGATGGTGAGCTCCGTCAGGGTAGTGGAAGAGGAGCTTGGAATCCCTCGATTAGTGCATAATCGAAGGGGCTTTCTGCGGGCAAAATGTGGAGAATGCAGAGAGGAACGAGAATGAGGCAAGAGTGGGGTGAAACATAAACGCAATCACGGTGATTTGGACCTAGAGCTCAAGCTCCATATCAACAAAGAGGCTCGATTTTACCTAAGAGTGCAAATTAAAACCTGAATTTAACAGCTAAAATCAAAAGCATGCTAAAGATATTACCTAGAAATAGCAGGAAATTGGTGCTCTATTGGCGTTAAGGGTCGATAGTTGGACCTCAACGACAGCTCATCGGAGGAGGGTGGATGCGCCTCCCTCGTGCTCTCCTCGTTGCAGATCAAGGACAATCGTCGGTTGTCACCACGGCATTGTACTAGGAAACGACCTAAGGGGTTAAAGATAAAAAAAGAGGGATCAAAAAGTCAAAATGGGCGAGGGGGAATTATTTATAGATGTAATTTGAATGAGTTTCGAGGGGTGATTGCGTGCAATCGATCGAGAGTTGGTGGGGATTCGGGTATGGTCGAAGATCGGGGACGATTAGGCACAACAATGGTAAAGGTCTCGAGGGCAAAAAGGTCAAGGATGGAGGCGTGAGAAATCTACGAAGCGAGCGTCCTTGTGACTTTTGACAAAAGTCGGAGGGGGCGAGGTATAATTGACCTAGGTCAACGAATGGAGGCACCTGGTTGGTCCATGCAGACCAACCAAGAAATTCCAACGCAAAAATGCCTTGGAAAATGGAGAACGAATAATAAATGAATTTATTATTTTTATGTTATCAAACGGAAAGTGTTTTTAAAATTCTGTAGTATTTTATACTTATTTTTTCTAAATATTTTATTAGAGGTTACTTTTTACAATTATACAAATAGGTATTTTCATATATATATATATATTGTATACTTTATTTATTTTTATTATCATATTTTTATATTTTGTATATTTATAAATTATTTTTTGTAGATGAATATATTTGATTATATTTTTATAATATACTTTACACACTAAAATAAATATAGGTATATATTGCATTGGTATAAGTAAAGGTATATGTATCTATGTATTTATACGTATTATTTATTTTAGAGTATTTTATTTGGTTTTATTTATCTTTACATTTTAATAGGATATAATAATATTTATAGGACCATAAAAGAACAAAGAATGAAATAATGGCTTTCACCTTTATTTATATACAGATATAAGTATATGTATTTTACGTATGTATTTTTATTCACTTAATTATTTTGTTGTTTTGATTGTGGTTTTGTTATAGTTTTAATATTTATATATATTATAAGTAATATTTTATGAAATTATAAAAAATAAAATTATAAAAATAGTAAATAATAAATACAATGGTTATTTTATTCAGGTATACAGTACAATGAGGGTCCAAAACCTAGCTTTCACATTTTAACTCCAAATTAAATGAAATCACCTTCATTAAATAGCTAATTAAAATTTATATACAATTAAACGTGATTTTGATGTATTTTGAGTTTTTATTTTGGAGTCATGGGTTTGTGAAGTTTGATTTATAGCTTTTTATTTTGAGTATTAAAAGTACGTTGTGTTTTTTGTGTGAAATCAAATTTGTAATTTTTATTTACATTTTTATATACAACTTTCATGATGAGGGTTTATTATTTAAGGTGTAAATAATAAAGAATAAAATAGGCCTCAAAAGGTAATTATTGGCATATTATTCTATGAAATTTTAAGATGATTTTTATGTACAATTAGCTGCCCAATCTCCCCCTACTTTGTTCCTTGTCGACTAAGTCATCATGATGAACGAATCTCGTGGGCTAGGGTCACTTTAGTATCCTTGACACTTCACTCTTTTTTTCTTTTCTTTATTCTTTTATTTTGGCTAGAAATACAATAAATGTTTATTATTTTATACAGTATTTTATACAAATTAATTATATATACATGAATTTAGCTAGGTTTTAAAGGATAAAATGTACGAATAAAGGTGATGAAATGGAGATTCATCACCAACCTGTTCGGCAAGGTGATGAATACCGCATTCATCATGCTAAAAGTCAACAATTAAATCCCCTGGCTTAAATAAAACAATAAAAATCATCAATAAATCTTTATTATTATACTGTAATTAGCCTATAATTATTGTGTATAATAACTGTCAATTGCCTTGTAATTATTTTCTCATCAAAACTCCCAAAAATAAATTTGAACAATTGTCTATAATTTCCTAACCCTTAAAAAGACTAAAAATAAAAAAACAACTCAAAAGATAAAAATCAGTGTTTTTAACCCCTTAAAAATACCCCCAAAAATACTTTTTATATAAGTGACATCTTTTGGCTTTTCATCCAACATAAAACTTATTGATCTCATTGAGATGAACAACTTTCATGTTTTGACTTTTTCCTAATTTTTCCTCTAACTAATTCTTTATATTTATATTTATTTTCACTATTTCCAATTTTCTAATTGGGCCACGTGGCGCCTTCTCGGCCGCCTACGTGGCCCGTCCTCCTTAAGCCAAATGGCGCCCTCCTTGGCCATCGAATCTTCTTCACCCAGCCCCCATCTTCACCGTTGATCTCCACTCCGTCCACAGTCGTCTGATCAACGCTCAGATCGCAACTCGACCGCTCCATCATGCCCCACGATCAGCCTCACGATTCCCTGATCATCATATGGCTGATCTCGTGCCACATCGCCCCTCCACCTCAGCCGTCGATGCCAATTGTATCCTACGATTCCCCGCACTCCACATCACCCACCTTATATCCACCGTAGGATCAAACTCCTGGTTCCATTTGAACCATTCACTCCGCCATGATCATAATCGTATGATCAAATCCCTGATCTCATCTCTGCCGCACACAAGCGCCCTTATATGAGCCGTTGGATCGTTAGATCCAAAGGCAACTGCTCATCGTCCTCCTTAGGTCCAACCGTTTCAACTCAGCGTTGCATTGCCCCCTTCATATTTTGGAAGCCTCCACAGCTACTCCCTCCACATCCTAACGGTTGGTCCACGTAGCCCTATCTTCCGCCTCACACGCGTTATCCCTGCCGATCATCGCCATCACTCCTTCATCAAACATTCGGCTATTCGAAACCTCCCTCATCACCATCTCTAACGGCTAGACCACCATCTACAAATCTCCTCCCTCCGCCACCACCATTCCTCATCCACCACTTCTCGAGGGTTCTTCCTAGCCTCCTCCGCCCCCGGTGACAACGGAGGGCAGCCATGTCGAGGCGACGATGGTCACCACCCTCTAGTGAGATCCGTAGCCTTCGGCCACGTCGTGGTTGCCTCCGGGTACCATTGAGCACCGAGGCATGATCGGCCCCAGCGTGCGACGACCCTAGAGGTTCAATAAGGTCCTCATCCCAGATCACCGCCTTCAATAGCACCTTGCTCAGGCGAGGTGAATTTCCTTTTATTTCTCCGAATTTTCCTGTCAGCTATACCATCGTCCACATCCATCAGACCATCCAAATAACTCTACCATCTATGATACATCCACACCGACCCATCCTCCCTTATCCAGAACCTCCTTTGCTCCGATCCCCATTCTTCTCGACCTCGTCGGATAAGAAGCATATGAATCCATGATTCATCGCCTTTATTCTTTTATTTTAGCCTCATTTCCTTTGAAAATACCCGTAAATAACCATTAATTACATAAAAATACCATTTTGCATGCATTTGTTAAATATGCATTTTAACACTTTTTGTACATAAATAAAAGAATAAATAAGAAAAGAAAAAAGAAAAGGAAAAATAAAGGATGTATTTATGCAATAAATGCAGATTGATCCAAACCCCGAGAGAAGGTCAAGACTTGACCTGATCGACCAGGAATAAAGTAGGGGGGATAAGGTCTGCAATTCAAAAACCAAAAATACTTTGCAAATATTTTTCATGTATATTTGTGCAAAACTTATATTGTTTTATTTATACATAATTTGGCCTCAAATTAATTATTATTGTAATTACACTCAGAAAAAACCGCAAAGCGACAATTGAAACACTAATTCCGGCTCCATACTAGCTCAAATTGAATCAAAATCACCTCCATTATACTCTAAAATAGTTTATCTTTCAAATGGTCCTGGTTTCATAATTTTTGGAGTTACGGTTAAAAAGTCGGTTTTCTGTGGTGTTTTGTGCAATTTGACCACTTCCATATTTGTATAATTACTCACATTTATTTATAATGTACATAACTGTAAATATGATTTTTATTAAAAATAATAAAAAATATAAATAAAAAATAATAATTTCCTTATTTGTACATGTGTATATAGTATTATACGTACATAATATGTGTATATAACTAACTTCCTCATATAAAAATCACTAAAAAAATAATCTCACATTAATTGATTAATTTAATTTAATTACGAAAATTGAATTTACATTTAATTACGTAATTCATTATTTGATTTTATAACTTACCATGTATATTAGATTTGATTCTTACCTTTAATGGCCACCATTAAGGTGGTTATTTTATTTCCATAAATTACTTAATTTATTTAATTTATTTAATTCTGAAATTCGCAATTCATTAAGTAATTAAACAATTAATTAAGTAATTAATTTAATTAACAAATAAACACCTTCCTTATTTGTAGATACTTTCTATTTTTCTCTTCTTTTTAATGGGCTCCTCCTTCCTCATTTCCACTTGATCAAACATTGGAGAGAGGAGCCCGATCTCCGATAGCCATCTTGTTGAAGAAGGGTATCCAACATCCAAGCCGTCCGGTGACAGTGCGTCGGCCTTCGTCGAGGCTATAACGCCATTTTTGATAAATCATAGATATAATCTTTTTTTGTAAGATCCATTTTATTTCATGTCTTTTTGCCTAGATAAATCATAGGTATGATTTACCTTGGAAAAAATGATAAGAAATAAAATGGATCTCACCTTGGGATCGGAAATGCTGTGATGGCCTCGGCGAAGGTCGACACGCTGTCATTGGACAGCTCGGAGGTTGGGCATACTTCTTCAACAAGACGACTCTTTGAGATCGGGCTCCTCTCCACCAAAGATTGATCCCTAAGAAACAGGGGAGGAGGAGCTCATTAAAAAGAAAACAAAAATAAAATGGAAAGTATCTACAAATGAGGAAGGTGTTTATTAGTTAAATAAATAAATAAATAAATTATGACTTTCAGAATTAAATAAATTAAATAAATTAAATAAATTAAATAATTTATGGAAATCAATTAACCACCTTAATGGTGGCCATTAAAGGTAAAGAATCAAATCTAATATACATGGTAAGTTATAAAATCAAATAATGAATTGAATAAGTTAATGTAAATACAATTTTTGTAATTAAATTAAATTAGTTATTAATGTGAGATATTTTATTTTTGATTATTTTTATATAAGAAAGTTAGTTGTATACACATATTATGTACATATAATACAATATACACATGTACAAATAAGGAAATAATTTCTATATCTTTTATTATTATATATATATTATTTATTTATTTTATTATTTTAAATAAAAATAATATTTACAATTATGTACATTAAAAATAAATGTGAGTAATTATACAAATATGTAAGTGGTCAAACTGCACAAAACACCATAGAAAACTGACTTTTTAACTGTAACTACAAAAATTATGAAACCACGGCCATTTGAAAGATAATTCAATTTAGAGTATAATGGAGGTGATTTTGATTCTATTTGAGCTCGTATGGAGCTGGAATTGATGTTTCAACTATTGCTTTGCGGTTTTTTCTGAGTGTAATTATTGGTAATATGTACATTATTTTATTTTACAAATTTTCTATTATTTACAACACATTTTTATTAACAACTTTTATTTACAAAAATAATTAATTTGAGGTCAAATTATGTACAAATAAAATAATGTAAGTTTTGCACAAATATACATGAAAAATATTTACAAAATATTTTTAGATTTTTGAATTGCAGACCCTATCTCACCCTACTTTTTTCCTAGTCGATCAAGTCAAGTCTTGACCATCTCTCGTAGTTTGGATCAGTCTGCATTTATTGCATAAATACATCATTTATTTTTATTTTCTTTTTTTCTTTTCTTCTTTATTCTTTTATTTATGTAAATAGCGTTAAAAATGCATATTTAACAAATGCATGCAAAATGCTAAATTTATGCAATTAATGGATATTTACATGTATTTGATTAAAGAAATGGGGTTAAAATAAAAGAATAAAGGCGATGAATCGTGGATTCATCATTCCCCTATACTTTACCTTTGTTAGTCCCTTAGCAAACACCTATTTAGAAAATAAGTGAAAACAAAAATAAAGAAAAGAAAAAGGAAAGAAGTTAGAACAATGTTGACTTTTAAGCTTATCTTCATAAAATGTAGTATGGAACTCTGTCGGACCTTTTGATTATGGTGTGTCAGAACCTTAATGGGAAATGGATTTAAAACCTAACAACCTCTAAGTTCCATAAGACTCCTATTTAGGTCTCCTCAACATCCAGACCAGAACAAGTCTACATACACAAATTCTTATAACTATGAATTCTTACTTGTACGGTGTAAGTGAAATATAGCTCCTCAACTCAAAAGTAGCAAAGAAACAACCTCTCTTGACAAAGTAACTCTATTCCCCCGGTCTGGCAACTCTTTCTCGAGGAGCGGGGATATTCCCTTATAGGTTCAAGTACAACTAGCTCAAGAAGAGGGGATGGAGAAGAGAATGGATGGTAACCAGTGTAGTTACCTATCCTTGGATGCATGACCAGTGTAGCCAAGTCATCCGCTGCAAGCTTACAAACATTTAACTTTGAAGCTCTTATTCTTTTTTTCATTTGTATATGCAGTCCGGCATGCATTTTACTTTTCAATCGGGTATGTCCACTTTTGGAGATTCTGCATCTTTTTCCTTTTTTTGACAAATATATACAAGGTGCATCATGTACATAAGGAGTTTTTCCTCTTGAGCCAGTAGACTATCCCTCTTTTGAAGCATTATTGCAACCCCACAGCATTATGTCTTTAGACCTCGACATCGCCAAACCAGGTTGAGATGTACTTCCCTCCCTAGAGGAGGACGAGAGGTTCCTCCTAGATGTACTACCCTCTATGCTACCCCAAGCCAAGAGATTCTGCCACCTCACTACCTCCTCCATGAAGAGCTACGTATAGAGTGCATTGTCCAAGGTAAGCCACGATCTGAAAGAATCATGCGCGTGTTGTTAAATATTCTACTTAGACTGATCAAGATGACATATGAACATAGTCTTATGGACTCAAAGAAGTAAGTCACTAGGACATGAAAAGTCTTAACTCCAATTCTTATAAGGTCCCTATGAAATTAAGTGGATTTAGGTCCAACTAAGCTCCACTCTTCAAATTTTGTTCCAGACTTAGTTTAAATGTCAATATTATCCTGAAAAATGCACATGTTAATGCAATAAATATGTACAATGCAAAGAAAAGAAAAAAATCTTTTTGTGAAACTGTTTTCAAATTTTGAAAATTTTGTGGATTTTTGAAAAATGATGCATATGCAAAAAAATTTTATGCAAATATATACAAGTATATACAAAAATTTTCTCTTTCTTCTTTTTTATAAGGCTTAGAGAAGATACACACATATTTACAAAGAAGTGAGTTAATTATTTACAAGAATAGGATGAAAGAGTTTACAACTTGAGTAATTTATACAAGTATATATAGTTGGATTTTTTGTATGATGCATATATTCCTCAAATTTATTTGAAAATAATTTTACAATGAATTTTGAAAACTATAGTCCAAAATAATTTTTCACACAATTTTACAAACATTTACACACATTTGAAAACTATTTTGCAAACATTTTTCAAATACTATATATAGATTTTCAAAATAATTTTTCAACCATTTTCAAAACATTTGCAAATAGTTTTTACAAAATCATTTTATTTCACACAAAGAAAAAATTACAAACCAAAATATTTTTACAAAAGTTGAAAATATTTTTCAAACTCTTTTCAAATAGTTTTCAAAAGTTTTTTCAAATATAGTTTCAAACTACTTTCAAAATGTTTTTCAAAATATTTTAACCTGATTTATTAATCAGTATATACAAAAAGAAATTTGAGGAAATATCTGCATCTTTTTATTAGTTAGTTTTTTTATTTTTACAAGTATTTATACAATAACTTAGCCATATTAAAAAATACGAAAGTAAGAGTTATGGTTAACGAATATATACAATATATACGGTGCCATGTAATTAGTATAAATAGTCACGTTAGATCCAAGAATGTATGATCAAAACTTATCCAAGGTAAAGACTACAACTAGCATCTCCTTCTCTATGACCATGTAATTCCGCTGAGCAGCATCCATTGTTCGGCTAGCGTAGTAAATGGCAAAAGGCGCTCCATCTCTCTCCTGTCCAAGAACAACCCCTACGGTAAAATCAGAAGCATCCGTCATGATCTCGAATGGGAGAGACCAATCAGGTGGCCGAAGGGCAGGAGCCTCAACAACTAAATTCTTGAGAGTTTTAAATGATGCAAGACACTTATCATCGGCAAGGAACTTGGTGTCTTTTGTCAATAAATCAGTAAGCGGTCAGGCAATTTTGCTGGAGTCATGTATGAACTGTCGGTAAAAACCGACATGCCCCAGAAAAGAACGCAACTGTCTAAATTGGATGGTGGATTGAGCTTTTTGATGATATCCACCTTGGCTGGATCAACCTCCATGCTTCTATTAGAGATGATGTGGCCAGGGTCCGTCCCTTGAGTCACCATGAAATGACTATTCTCCTAAGATAAGACTAAGTTGACCTCAATGCAACACTGAAGTACTCGATCTAGGTAATCAAGACATGCATTAAAACTGTCACCGTAAACTGAGAAGTCATCCATGAAGACCTCTAAAAATTCGCCAACCATGCCCGAGAAAATAGAGAGCATG
This sequence comes from Ottelia alismoides, assembly GCA_037367405.1. Classification (NCBI taxonomy): domain Eukaryota; kingdom Viridiplantae; phylum Streptophyta; class Magnoliopsida; order Alismatales; family Hydrocharitaceae; genus Ottelia; species Ottelia alismoides. The sequence goes on from JAZKJV010003311.1 coordinate 87,589, forward strand.
CACCTTTGGAATGTAGCTGAAGCATTACATAATCCAAAGGGCATCCGTCGAAAGGCATACACCCCAAATGGGCAGGTGAACATTGTTTTCTCTTGGTCTTCGGGCGCTATGGCCACCTGTTTGTATCCCGAATACCCATCCAGAAAGCAATAACAACCCTTCCCATCTAATCTCATATGGACATCTGGTCTATTCTGATGAGCTGAAATTTGATAGGTCGAGAGATATAAATAATATGCAAATGTGTCGTTGTTCTCAACCACTCGAATCAGTCAACGAGAAAAATATTACTTAAACCACTTAAGAAAGGATAAATCAATGAAAAAGATGTAAGCGGTTTCTGCTATTCTATTTACCTGGTATAACGATCATGGTCGAACACAAGGAGCGCGATTTAAAAACTAAGTAGTCAATTTTCAAAAATGATTTTTAGCGATTTTTATTTTTTTATATTTTATTTTTCAAAACAAGCACAAAGGAATAAAAACACACAACACCACACTATTTTTGTATTTTCATAATAGTAAAAAATATACAGAAAATTACAAAGAAAATGTTTTTGTATTTTATATATTTTAAAATAGTTTTGTTATTTTTTTCAATTTTTTCTGATGTTTTTGTGATTTTATAAAAGTGAAACAGGGGAAAATAAAGAAAACAGTGCGCATCCAAGAGTATTTTGCAACTTAAAAATCCTTGTTTGCCCAAAATTCATGGAATTTATATTTAAAAAAATTGTAGTTAAATATCTACAATCAGAGACTGAAATCAGAATTTTTTTATTTTCATATAATTTTATACAATTTTTATGAGATTTTTCATTTTTTGCAATTTTTTTGATTTTTATAAATGATCTACGCACAAAAATTAGAAGAAATTAAAAGACACCAAAATACACCTACCATAATTTTTTAGAATTTTAGGGAAATTTTTTGAATTTTTATGAATTTTCAAAGTTTGGGCAGGCAAAAGACACTATTTTTTAAATATATGAAAAAGCAATAAAAATTTTGAAAAATTTATACAATATTCACAAGCATAGCAAGAGCATACATTTTTTGAGAATTTTCCGACCAGTAAAAACATTTATTTTAATGAAAAGAGCATGCAAAATGAAAGTATGGAAATATAAGGACTTAATTACAAATTATTGAAGTTTTTGTGAAAAATATATAACAGAATAAAATGTGGTCTAATAATTTGCAAATTACCAAGTAGGAGGGTATTTTGTACATGATGTTCTGGAGGCAGGGCCACTTCTGCAATATTTGAAAACCTTCAAGGGGGAGTTCACAATTTACCCAATATCTTTCTTTTAAAAAATCCGCTCCCCTAGGGTTGTATTTGTTGCTCTTCTCAAAGGGCCAAAGGAGGGGGGGGCGTCAGCGCGGCTTGGAGGCATGGGTCGCGTATGCACTGACGACGATGATGGACGAGGCTACACGTCAGACCGCACCGCTGTTGGCGCGTCGTGGAGGTGGCGCGTGGCGGCAGATGGCGCGCCCGAGGGAGGACAGGGATCTGGAGGTGGCAGGGGTGGTGACGGTCATGCAGTGGAGGACAGTGCCGCTAGGCGGCCTCGGGGATGCAGCGCGTAGGAAGCGGACCGCGCGCGTGGATGACAACCAGCAGGAGGTGCGGGCGGCATTGATGCAGTGTCGGTGGAGGGCAGCACGCAGGGCGGCGCGACTGCTGGATGGCGGAGGGGGCCGAACGGCTACAGGCGCGGGGCACCACCACGGAGCCCAGATGGCTGGATGGAGGCACGGGGCGGCGCGCCGTAGGGGCGGATTTGGAGCAGCGCAGCTTTGTTGTTTTTATTATTTTTATTTTTTTTAAACATAAACTGTGAACAAGAGCATAAGGATTTTGATTTTTTTTTTTATTTTTTAGTTTTCCTGCAAAATAAAGTCAGAGAAGGGAACAACAATATTTTTTGTTTTTTATTTTATTTATCAACAAAAGGAATTGGCGGATGGGTTGGATCTCACGATATGAAAGATAAATCCGAGAATCCGACCATCGTGCGTGGTCGAGTGTGATAGGTTGCGTGAGATAAAACGTGACATGGATGGGTAGAGAAAGTGATATGGAAAATCGAATCAAAGTGATGAATATTTTTTTATTTTAGGAAATAGATTCTAATTAAGAGATCAATGCAAAGAGTATACCTACGATTTATCTAGGAAAGAAGTCATGAAATAAAATGGATCTCACCTTGGAATCAGACACGCCGTGATGGCCTCGACGACAACCGAATCAGTGTCACCGATCGGATCGAAGGCTGGGCACCCTTCTGCGAAGAGTAACTCTTGGAGATCGGGCTCCTCTCTCCAAAGATTGATTAAGAGGAAATGAGGGAGGACGAGCCCATCAAAAAGAAGACAAAAATAAAAATGGAAAGTATCTACAAATGAGGAAGGTGTTTATTGGTTAATTAAATAAAATAATTAAACTAATTAATTAAATAATTAACTATGAATTTCGTAATTAAATAAATTAAATAAATTAAATAAATTAAGTAATTTATGGAAATCCATTAACCACCTTAATGGTGGCCATTAAAGGTAGAGAATCAAATATAATATACATGGTAAGTTACATAATCAAATAATGAATTAAATAATTAAATATAAATTCAATTTTCGTAATTAAATTAAAGTAATTAATTAATGTGAGATGTTTTTTATGATTTTTATATAAGAAAGTTAGTTGTATACACATATTATGTATATATAATATAATATACACATGTATAAATAAGGAAATAATTTTTATATCTTTTATTTATTTATTATTTATTTATATTTTTGTTATTTTTAATAAAATAGTATTTATAATTATGTACATTAAAAATAAATGTGAGGTAATTAAACAAACATGTAAGTGGTCAAACTGCACAAAACACCCCATAAAATCGACTTTTTAACCGTAACTCCAAAAATTATGAAACCATAGCCATTTGAAAGATAATTTAATTTAGAGTATAATGGAGATAATTTTGATACAATTTGAGCTTGTATGGAGCTGGAATTGGTGTTTCAGTTGTTGTGGCTTTTTCTAAGTGTAATTATTGGTAGTATGTACATTATTTTATTTTACAATTATTTTTATTATTTACAACACATTTTTGTTAACAACTTTTATTTAAAAAAATAATTAATTTGAGGTCAAATTATGTACAAATAACATAATGTAAGTTTTGCACAAATATACATGAAAATTATTTACAAAATATTTTTGGATTTATAATTGCAGACCCTATCTCCCCCTACTTTATTCCCGGTCGATGAGGTCTAGTCTTGACCTTCTCTCAGTGTTTGGATCAGTCTGCATTTATTGCATAAATTCATCCTTTATTTTCCTTTTCTTTTCTTCTTTATTCTTTTATTTATTTACAAAAGATGTTGAAAATGCATATTTAACAAATGCATGCAAAATGATAATTTTATGCAATTCATGGATATTTACAGCTATTTGACTAAGGAAATGAGGCTAATTTTTTGCAATTAATGTATATTTTATAGATATTTGATTGAGGACCTTATCAAACCTCTGGGGTCGTCGCACGATGGGGCCGATCATGCCTCGGTGCTCAGCGGTGCCCGGAGGCAACCACGACGTGGTCAGAGCCCACAGATCTCACTGGAGGGTGGTGACCATCATCGCCTCGACAAGGTTGCCCCTCGCTGTCACCAGGGGACGGAGAAGGCTTGGAAGAACCCTCGTGAAGTGGTGGATGAGGAATGGTGGTGGCGGAGGGAGGAGATTTATAGATGGTGGTCTGGCCATTAGAGATGGTGATGGGTGACGTTTCGAATGACCGAATGTTTGATGGAGGAGTGATGGCGATGATTGGCAGGGGTTACGCGAGGGAGGCGGAAGATAAGGCTACGTGGACCAGTCGTTAGGATGTGGAGGGAGTAGCTGTGGGGGCTTCCAAAATAGGAATCAGATGAGGGCGCTTTTGTGTGGTGGAGATCAGATCAGGGATCTAATCATATGGTTATGATCATGGCGGGGCGAATGGTTCAGATGGAACCAGGAGTTCGATCCTACGGAGGATATAAGGTGGGTGATGTGGAGTGCGGGGAATCGTAGGATACAATTGGGATTGATGACTGAGGTGAAGGGGCGACATGGCATGAGATCAGCCATAAAATGAGCAGGGAATCAGGTTGTTGATCGTGAGGTGTGATGGAGCGGTCGAGATGCGATCTGAGCGTTGATCAGACGACTGTGGACGAAAAGCAAAAATAAATATAAATAGAAAATAATTAGTTAGAGGCAAAATTAGGAAAAAGTCAAAACATAAAAGTTGTCCGTCTCGATGAGATCTACAAGTTTCAATTGTTGTGGCTTTTTCTAAGTGTAATTATTGGTATTATGTACATTATTTTATTTTATAATTATTTTTATTATTTACAACACATTTTGATTAACAACTTTTATTTACAAAAATAATTAATTTGAGGTATGTACAAATAAAATAATGTAAGTTTTGCACAAATATACATGAAAAATATTTACAAAATATTTTTGGATTTATAATTGCAGACCCTATCTCCCCCTACTTTATTCATGATCGATGATGTCAAGTCTTGACCTTCTCTCGGGGTTTGGATCAGTATGCATTTATTGCATAAATACATCCTTTATTTTCCTTTCCTTTTCTTCTTTATTCTTTTATTTATTTACAAAGGTGTTGAAAATTCATATTTAACAAATGCATGCAAAATGATAATTTTATGCAATTCATGGATATTTACGGGTATTTGACTAAGGAAATGAGGTTAATTTTTTGCAATTAATGGATGTTTACATATATTTGACTGGGGACCTTATCAAAACTCTGGGGTCGTCACACGACGGGGCCGATCATGCCTCGGTGCTCAGCGGTGCCCGGAGGCAACCACGACGTGGTCGGAGCCCACAGATCTCACTGGAGGGTGGTGACCATCGTCGCCTCGACAAAATTGCCCTCCGCTGTCACCGGGGGACGGAGGAGGCTAGGAAGAACCCTCGTGAAGTGGTGGACGAGGAATGGTGGTGGCGGAGGGAGGAGATTTATAGATGGTGGTCTGGCCATTAGAGATGGTTATGGGTGACGTTTCAAACGACCGAATGTTTGAAGGAGGAGTGATGGAGATGATTGGCAGGGGTTACGCGAGGGAGGCAGAAGATAGGGCTACGTGGACCAGCCGTTAGGATGTGTAGGGAGTAGCTGTGGAGGTTTCCAAAATAGGAATCAGATGAGAGTGCTTTTGTGTGGTGGAGATCGGATCGGGGATCTAATCATATGGTTATGATCATGGCGGGGCGAATGGTTCAGATGCAACCAGGAGTTCGATCCTACGGAGGATATAAGGTGGGTGACATGGAGTATGGGGAATCGTAGGATACAATTGGGATTGACGGCTGAGGTGAAGGGGTGACATGGCATGAGATCAGCCATAGGATGAGCAGGGAATCGGGTTGTTGATCGTGAGGTGCGATGGAGCGGTCAAGATGCGATCTGAGCGTTGATCAGACGACTGTGGACGAAAAGCAAAAATAAATATAAATACAAAAGAATTAGTTAGAGGTAAAATTAGGAAAAAGTCAAAACATAAAAGTTGTCCGTCTCAATGAGATCTACAAGTTTCATGTTGGACAAAAATCCAAAAGAGGTCATTTATATAAAAAGTATTTTTGGGGGTATTTTTAAGGGGTTAAAAACACTGATTTTTTATCTTTTGAGTTGTTTTTGTATTTTTAGTCTTTTTAAGGGTTAGGAAATTATAGACAATTGTTCAAATTTATTTTTGGGGTTTTTGATGAGAAAGTAGTTACAAGGTAAGTGACAGTTATTATACAATAATTATAGGCTAATTACAGTATAATAATAAAGATTTATTGGTGATTTTTATTGTTTTATTTAAGCCAAGGGATTTAATTATTGACTTTTAGCATGATAAATGCGATATTCATCATACCCATGTACTTAAACTATGCTCGCCCTCGAGCATCTAAAGAATGAAGGAGTCGGATTAATTCCTGACAGTGCAAGTGAAGATTTCAAGGCTCAATCTTTCGAAGACCCTCAATTTAAGGGGTCCTAAAATCCTGGACTTATCCATGCCTTAGTCAGAAGGAATCCAACTTCTATAATTTTCAGACACTCTTTTTGTACATAAAATATAAGGATATGAAATTTAGTGTACTGCATTCATGATAGTCGAGTCGAGGCATCACTCAAAGTTCCAGTCCCAAAGACTCTCCTTTAGACCTCATCCTCAACACTAGGGAATAAGTCTATTCTTGCTTCAGTCAACCGTCTCATTAGTTCGTTGGACTTGAAGTGCATATGGATGGCCAGATGATGGAGGGAATGGGTTTGTGTCTAATTTTCTCTCCCTCACATTGTAACAAGGGGCCTCTCTAGTGCCTTTTTACTCGACACATGTAATTTTTTTAGATTGTTGATCAATGTGTCTGTCAAGAGAGTTGGAGTCGTCTGCACTTGTTTTTCTGGGAGTACACCGGGGTGTGTCTCTTTTGAGTATCTAAGATACCTTCGACACCCAGACTTGTAGCATTTACGATGTAGAGCCCTTTTTTGGTGTTAGCTTGACTGTTTGGTCCTAATTAGCTCTTGGTCCAAGTGGACACTTCGAAAATGTTTGGGAGAGCTCGCCGTTGGTGGAAGCTCATTTATAATTTGACTTTGGATGATAGGGCCTTTCTTTGACATTTCTTTGCTTTTGTTGGCCAGCTCCACTGCTTTTACTAAAATTTTACGCACACTGATCAACAATTATCATTAAGTTTCATTACACCCTAGCACATAGGTAGATATCAAAGATATAATACTTGAACTTGTTCACATACTGGCTAGGGTTTTGCTGACACTCGGGTTTCTTGAAGCCTTCATTAACTTTATCACATCCTCGAATATCATTAGATAGGGTATAAACTCAAATCTCTAGTCCTAGTTCCTCAAGTGATATCTCAACTCATCTCATCAATCATGCAGTTGTGAAAGTGATTGTGCTGATCATATTCTTTTGAAGGTAGATATGAAGAGTGTAGGGGTGTAAACGGACCGAACCTGAGCGAACCTATATTTTTTAGGTTCGGTTCGTTTATTTAATCGAGCCTAAACTTGTATTCAGGTTCGGTTCGTTTATTTTCGAACCGAATCCGAATCGAACATCTGTTTAAATGAATCGAACCTAAGCGAATATTGAACTTAAGCATTCTCTAATAGGAGGGAGTGAAAAGAACAAAAATGGATATATGTGTGTGTGTGTGTATTTACAGTTAGAATTAATATTCATTTAGTTTTTTTCTTTATCTAACTCATCTTTATCTTTTGAAAAAATTAGATTAATTAGGATTCGTATCTTTGAAAAAAGTATAATTATAATATATTTTATATCTATTCATATGGGGATAAGAAATAAGAATAATGCGGAGCTATTCGATAAGTAATGTTTGTACTTGTTCTGTTGATTTGAAGATAAAAAAGGGAAAAGTACTAGACCATAGATGATAGATGTTGTAAACACGATGTGACTATTTATTTTTGGATAGTTTATACCGAGATAAAACCTAGTTATCCCGTAAATATCTAGTTATCTCTTGACAAAATTCACTTACCCTGGGATAAAAACAACTCATCTCAAAATAAGTCCACTTCTACGGATAAGGATTTGTAAATATGTATATATGTATGTTTATCGAGCTTTTAACGAATCGAACCTGAGCGAACCTATGATTTTTAGGTTCAGTTCATTTATTTAATCGAGCCTAAACTTGTGTTCAGGTTCGGTTCATTTATTTGCGAACCGAATCTGAATCGAACTTTTAGTGAGCCGAACCTGAGCGAATATCGAACTTGAGAATTTTCTTACACCCCTAGAAGAGTGCAATATAGCGCTCAAATCTTTCAAACCTGGGAAGTGTAGATAATTAAGTTTAAAAGCCCTAATGACTATGGCATGGTAACTCAGACTCTTTAGATCGCATAAATCAAGTGTCCTTAAAATACTCAAGGCTCGAGTGAATGTGAATGTGTCAGGAATACACTAAATCCTTAGTCAGTGGTTTTTATTTTTGTAGTTTTTTATTGATTTTAATTTTCAATTTTTTTAGGAGAGACAATGACTGGCCCAGGCTCAAATGAATAAAGTATCTACTCTCAGCCAGTATGGATGTAAGTACGTGCTGATAGACGTACTTGTGTTCCTTAAGGACGGAACCATATACGTTGTCCTCTAAACCACCCACTCTGCTAAGGGAGACCAAAGTTCCCTCACTAAAAGTGTCTACTAAGCCTAGTAGTCATCAAGGAAGGGTTTTTTTTAATTTTTCAAATTTTTATAGAGATTTTTTTGAAAAAGGGTTATGATCATAGCGGGGTGAATGGTTTAGATGGAACCGGGAGGTCAATCCTACGGTGGATATAAGGAGGGTGACGTGGAGTATGTGGAACCGTAGGATACAATTGGGATAAGTGGTTGAGGTGAAGGGGCGACGTGGCACGAGATCAGCCGTAGGATGAGCAGGGAATCGGGTTGCTGATCATGAGGCGTGATGGAGCGGTCGAGATGCGATTTGGGCGTTGATCAGACGGTTGTGGACATAGCGGAGATCAATGGTAAAGATGGGGGTTGGGTGAAGAAGATCCGACGACCAAGAGGGTGTCGGGTGGATGAAGGAGGACGGGCCACGTGGGCAGCCCAGAAGGCATCACGTGGCCCAATCAGAAAATTAGAAAAAGTGATAATAAAGATAAATACAAAATAATTAGTTAGATGCAAAATCAGGAAAAAGTCAAAACATGAAAGTTGTTTGTCTCGATGAGATTACAAGTTCCATGTTGGACGAAAAACCAAAAGAGGTCATTTATACTAAAAGTATTTTTGGGAGGTTTTTAAGGGGTTAAAAACATTGGTTTTTATCTTTTGAGTTGTTTTTGTAATTTTAGTCTTTTTAAGGGTTAAGAAATTATAGACAATTGTTCAACTTGATTTTTGAGGGGTTTGATGAGAAAATAATTATGAGGCAAGTGATAGTTATCATACACAATAATTATAGGCTAATTACAATATAGTAATAAAGAATTATTGGTGATTTTTATTGTTTTATTTAAGCAAAGGGGTTTAATTATTGACTTTTAGCATGATGAATGCGATATTCATCACTTGGCCGAATAGGTCGGTGATGAATCTTCATTTCATCATCTTTATTCGTACATTTTGTCCTTTAAAACCTAGCTAAATTCATGTATATATCATTAATTTGCATAAAATATTGTATAAAATAATATACATTTATTGTATTTCTTGCTAAAATAAAAGAATAAAGAAAAGAAAAAAAGATTGAAATGTCAAGGATAATGAAGTGACCCTAGCCCACGAGATTCGGTCATCATGATGACTTAGTCAACAAGGAACAAAGTAGGGGGAGATAGGGCGGCTAATTGTACAGAAAAATCAGCTTAAAATTCCTACAATAATATTCCAATAATGATCTTTTGAGGAATATTTTATTCTTTATTATTTACACCTCAAATAATAAACCTTCAACATGAAAGTTGTATATAAAAATGTAAATAAAAATTACAAAATTGATTTTACACAAAAAATACAACGTACTTTTATACTCAAAATAAAAAGCTGTAAACCAAACTTCACAAACCCATGACTCCTAAATAAAAACTCAAAATACATAAAAATCACGTTTAATTGTATATAAAATTTAATTAGTTATTTAATGAAAGCGATTTCATTTAATTTGGAGTTAAGATGTGAAAGCTAGGTTCTGGACCCATATTGTACCGTATACCTGAATAAAATAACCATTATTATTTATTATTTATTATTTTTATAATTTCATTTTTTATAATTTCATAAATATTACTTATAATATATGTAAATATTAAAACTATGACAAAACCACAAAGAAAACAATAAAATAATTAAGTGAATAAAAATACAGAGGTAAAATACCTATACTTATACATGTATATAAATAAAGGTGAAAGCCATTATTTCATTCTTTGTTCTTTTATAGTCCTATAAATATTATTATATCCTATTAAAAATTTAAATATAAATAAAATCAAATAAAATACTCTAAAATAAATAATATGTATAAATACATATATACATATACCTTTACTTATACAAATGTAACTTATACCTATATTTATCTAAGTGTATATAGTATATTATAAAAATATAATCAAATATATTCATCTACACAAAAATAAGTTATAAATATACAAAATATCAATATAAGATAATAAAATAAAAAAAATTAAATATAGAAAATATAGATGAAAATACCTATATGTATACTTGTAAAGAGTAACCTCTAATTAAATATTGAGAAAAATAAGTATAAAATACTACAGAAATTTAAAAACACTTTCTGTTTGATAACCTAAAAATAATAAATTCATTTATTATTCATTCTCCGTTTTCCAAGGCATTTTTGCGTTGGAATTTGTTGGTTGGTCTGCATGGACCAACCATGTGCCTCCATTCGTTGACCTAGGTCAATTGTACCTCGCCCCCTCCGACTTTTGTCAGAAGTCACGAGCACGCCCGCTTCGTAGATTTCTCACGCCTCCATCCTTGACCTTTTTGCCCTCGAGACCTTTACCATTGTTAAGCCTAATCGTCTCCGATCTTTGACCATACCCGAATCTCCGCCAACCCTCGATCGATTGCACGCAATCACCCCTCTAAACTCGTTCAAATTACATCTATAAATAATACCCCCTCACCCATTTTGACTTTTTGATCCATCTTTTTTGATCTCTAACCCCTTTGGTCGTTTCCTAGTACACTGTAGTGGTGATAACCGACGATTGCCCTTGATTTGCAGCGATGAGAGCACGAGGGAGGCGCATCCACCCACCTCCGATGAGCTACCGTTGAGGTCCATCTATAGACCCTTAAGACCAACATAGCGCCAATTTCCTGCTATTTCTAGGTAATATCTTTTGCATGCTTTTGATTTTACCGTTAAATTCAGGTTTTGGTTTGCGCTCCTAGGTAAAATCGAGTCTCTTTGTTGATATGGAGCTTGAGCTCCAGGTCCAAATCATCGTGATTGCGTTTGTGTTTCACCCCACTCTTGCCTCGTTCACATTCCTCTCTGCATTCTCCACATTTTGCCCGTAAAAGCCCCTTCGATTATGCACTAATCGAGGGATTCCAAGCTCCTCTTCCACTACCCTGACAGAGCTCACCACCCCCGTTCATCTACGCAGCCTCTCGCTGCCTTTTTGGGTCGAGGATCATGGCCTCGAGCCCACCTAATGATTTGGTGCATTCAAGGAAGATGCGAGGCACCTTTTTGCTCGTTCTAGAGCACCTCCAAGTGGACGGGATCCGCTGAAGCTATTTAAGCCATACGGTTGACATCTGAAGCTATCAATCGATGCAAAGTAGCACCAAGAACGTTGTACCCCTAAAAACGAGGAGGTTGATGTCTGGGGTCGACCTGAATCGAATATCAAAGTTCGCCTTCTAGGAGTTCTTCGTGTTCTTGGAAGGACTCTAGGCACCGTTGGATTGAAGCTACCCCCAGATCAAATTACAGTCTAGGATCCACAATGAAGTGATGCGCCCGTGCACCGTCAGATCGTGATAAGTGAGGTGATGTGGCATCCCTTCTGTCATCCGCTACCGCCTGATGAAGGGTAATTTACACAGATGCTTCTCTGCACTTTTTGTAATTGCTAAAAGGTCTTGTAAATATTTTATGTAGTTTATAAGTTTATGGATAATTTGCATGCACACGTTTGAATATTTCTGAAATTGCAAGTCGGTCCCGGCTAGGTTCACTTGTAGTGGTACGTGTAGGGTAGTAAATATTTCATGTAAAGCCTCTCGAATTGTTTTAATTGCCATTTAATATATTCAAGTTTGAATATTAGTTGTAAAATTTGGGTTTATTTGCACCGTACCCCTTGACCTTTATTTGAATTGCAAGAATAGTCCTCCTAGTTTAATTATTTTTATGTGTTGTTTGCTACTTATTAAAAATATCAACCATACCCCAAAAATCATGCAAAAACAAGATTAGGTACCTGGATGCATGTTTGTTCCCATCATATAGTTTGATTTGCATTTTATGCCCTTTTCTTATTTTTTAAAAATCGAACATTGCACGGATATTCCTTGTTTGTCTTAAAGAATCCAAAAAATTACGAAATCATATATAAAAATTCCCTAAAATTAGTATATGTTTATTATAGTATCCAATACATTCATACAAAAAATCCAAAAAATAGAAAGACTTGTAAAAATAAAAAAGCTCCAAAATCCTACAAAAAATATAAAAACTTTTTCTAAAAATATCAAAATATTTGTTTATGTCTTGTATTTTTGCTTATATATACAACAACAAAGCCTTTTCCCACAATTAAGTGGGGTCGACTACATGGATTCTTCTCCTCCATTCAGAACTATCTTGGGTCAATCCCGGGCTTAAATCCAAAAAACTAAGATCCCTACGTATAGTCTCTTTCAAACACTTCTTGGGTCGTCCTCGCCCTCTCTTAGCTGGCTCAACATCTTAACACTCACATCTCCTAACTGATGCATCAGTTGATCTTCTTTACAAATGATCAAACCATCTTAAGCGGTTTTCTCGCATCTTGTCCTCGATCGGAGCTACACAAACTTTCTTTCTAATTGCATCATTCCGAATCCGATCTTTACGTGTGTGTCCACACATCCACCTTATCATTTTCATTTCTGCTACAACCATTCTCTGCACATGTATATGGTTTTACTTATATATAACCATATATTAAAAATAGATTTGAGAATTTTTGGGCTTATAAAATATTTTTAAGTCTCAAAACAATTCAGCCTAATTTAAAAATTCCTTAATTTTATGTACATTAGACTTTAAAAAATCCTTAAAAATTAGTAAACACCATTGAAAAATCATAAAAATATTAGAAAAATATAAAAAAACTAAAAATACTTTATTTCCTACATTTTTATTATTTTTACCTATATCTAAATATATCTTACCTTATATAGTGTACCTATATCTAAATATTTTTACCTATATCTAAATATTTTTACCTATATTCATATTATCTCTATTATTAATATTATAGAGACCTTAAATATTTTTAAATCCTTTAAAAACATAAAAAAGACCGTACTCACATATATTTTTTGATTACTATATACTTACTCTATATTTATTGCATATTACTTTTAACATATCTATAATATATTATATACCCACTTACACATTTATACATATAACCATGAAATATTATATAATATTAAATTAAAAACAAAAAAATTAAAAACCTAAAAACTACAATAAAAGATGCAAATTAAAAATCCACTATTTATTTTATTTAATTAAAAACCCACGTTCTTGGGTTAATATTGTGCATAGCTATATATAGACATACCTATATTATTTATTCATTATCTATTTATAAATAATATTAAGTGTTACATCATGTATTCCCTGTGTTCGATACCCTACTTTACTTGTCACTATACACATTTATTTGTAAGATTTATAATTTTTTGATTCACACCTGCTTATTCATTGATTGATTTATACTGTATGGGTTGATTGTTGTTTTGATTACCTAGGCTCTGTGAGAGGCCAGTCCAGCGACTTCGCTCCCACCTTGTGGAGCGTACGTCTCTCTGCTATGTTTTAGATGGTTAAACAAATAGAGCCATTGCCGAGGAGCAACAGATATTAGCACACTTTTGTATATATAGATGTTCATTATTTGTCTATATTTCTATGCTATTTATTCTTTGATAATTATTTGACTGCCTAATCCACTTTTCTTTTTGGACTTTCTTGCGAGGGACCACTGGGTGAATGCTATATATTAGGAGACTCTTACGACCTTCATCCAGTCGAAGTCGATTTCAACAATTCTGCGACCTTTATAAAATAACTATATAGATGGAGGACGTAGGAGTCTTTGTTTCATATGAAACTTGAATGACATAATATAGGTATATGAATTTCCATGGAAGTATTGTTCAAAAAAATAAAAAAGTTGAGAAAATGAGGCAGATGAGCTAAATTAGCTTCTCCTAAGGAGCAACCCTATTTTCCCCGTATGTCAATATAAACACCACTATTATAATATATTTGTATATATGTGCATCATACACACACAATACCTGTGCAGTTAGCATGTTATCCGTGGTATGTTTATACAAAATTTTGGCATCTATATGCATCAACTTAAATTTAGAGCACTATAATATACTCTTTATCTCAAAAAACTTTGAATGAGATGGTGCCCATATCCATATCCATGAAAAATAAAAAATGTCTCCACAGAGAAACAAACATACGTATACGGATCAGGGGCGAAGCCAGAAAATTTTTATAGGTGGGGCCAAAACATATATGTATGATTCACGTCCAAACCATAAAACGAAATTGTCTGATTTGTGTCTGAATAATAAGGCATGTTATGAGGCCAATTATATGATTGAAAAGTCAATTAAAATGCAAAAAATGATAAATGTGGTATACTGGTATGCTAACTATGGAGAAGATGGAAAAGTGTTGTTAGCATCACAATCATTAAAAAAAGATATTATTACGGAAAAATACAAATGCTATATATATGGGGAAAATGGGTTTTTCCCTTAGGGGAGCTAAATTGGCTCCCCCGCCCCATTTTTCTCATTTTTATTTTTTTGAAAAATGAATTCGTGGAAATTCATCACTATATCCATATATTATGCCATTCAAATTTTGTGTGAAAAAGACTCCTACAGCTTCCATCTATACAGTCACTTTTTAACGATCGTAGAATTATTGAAATTGACCATATCTGAATGCAGGCCGCATGAGTCTCTGTTTCACACGAAACTTGATTGACATAATATAGGGATATAGCAATGAAAATTCATAGAAGCGTTTTTCAAAAAACTAAAAAATGAGGAAAATGGGACCGAGGGAGCCAAGTTAGATCCCCTAGAGCAGTCCCAATTTACCATATATTTATCAAGGGTTAAATGGGATTGCCCTCTAGGGGAGCTAAGTTGGCTCCCCCCGCCCCATTTCACCTCATTATCTATTTATTTTTTTTGAAAATTTCTTCCATGGAATTTCATCACTATATCCCTATATTATGTCATTCAAATTTCGTGAGAAACAGATACTCCTACGACCTTCATCCAGACAATCATTTTTTAACGGTAATAGAATTACTAAAATCGACCCCATCTAGATGGAGGCCGTAGGAGTCTCTGTTTCATACGAAATTTTAATGACATACTATAGGGATATATTGATGAAAATCCACGGAAAAGTTTTTCAAAAAAATAAAAAATGAGCGAAATAGCGCGGGGGAGCCAAGTTAGCTCCCCCCATGGGGCAGCTCCATTTTACCCATATATCAATGATATGCAACCAATCCTAAAATAAATGAGATGACATATGATTGGATATCTCACATGACCATATCCAATCAATCTTCGAATAATGGTTATGTTTGGATATCTATACCTATTCTCAATCTCCAATTATAAGTGAATCTGAAATTGTGAATACTAGACTACTGATATCAAGTAAGATATTTGTACATTAATACTAATTTCTAGTGACGCACAATGTTTGATTCTGATTTATATAAGGTAAAACGTTAAATGTAGAGCTATATCCAGGCATTAGAACATTTGCATAACATAAAAAATCCGAATATATGATAAATAATTGTATCGACGAATGCAAACATATATAAATATATCCGTATCCGATCGCTACTGCATTTGTTTTATACGTATTTTGATATTTTTGATATATGTAAACCTTTATATCCATATCTGTTTATATGTTTTCAAATATAAATACACTTGTAGGCTTATTTTTAAGTATATATAACATAATTTTTCTTTCACCCACTTGATATAACTACTATGATACATTCAAATGATGTACATCTATCCAATGCATGTATATTTAAGTTAATTTGTACAATATTTCTAACATTGTTCACACGTGATAAATATCCGTTTTACATCGGTATCCATATTTTGAGGATATACTAATATAGTTTTCATATCTGTTAATATCTGCATCCACATCTGTATTCGTATTTAAAAATAGACAAAAATATAATAGCATCTGTATCTGTATCTTTGTATTTTTAATAGAATTGGCGGGCTTTTACGGAAATTTTGAAAATGAGGAAAGGAATAGTTGTGGTACTTTATGGAAATTAAAAAATATAGGAGAAATAAACTACTGCCATTTATAAAAAAATTTCAAAAAAATAGAGAAAATGCGGCTAGAAATGGGAAATGGCATGGGCCATTTAATAATTTACCCATTCGAGAGGGGGGCCATGGCCCCTCGCCGCCCCCTCTCCCTCCGCCCATATGCGGATACGTAATGCTATTATTGTATCTATCTGCATTCATGCCTTGAATATGCAACGAATAACTTGAGGTGAATATTTGCATAATAAGAATATTTAATATGGGAAAACCCACATGGAAGTTATTTTTGTAGCCCGCATTTGTTATCATCGTGATTTATTTTTGGGGGATGGAATAACTTAAAGATAATTACTTCGTAAACTTTCTTTATCAAATTTTACATGTTATGGGGATTAGATTTGGACTCGGCAAAACCCGGAATTGCAAAGCGGCGTGGAGGGGGGACCGATACTAACGATCCCACTGCAGGAGGCAGAGAGCACGCAGGCAATGGCGACCGCGCAGCCCACGCCGTCCACCCACTCCCTGCCCTTCAGGGTCATGCGCCTCTGCCGCCCTCACCTGCAGGCGGAGGATTTCGTCCTCCGCCTCGACCCCTCGACCTCGTCGCGCCCGAGGAACTCTCCGACGACCCTTCCGTTCCCTCCTCCCTCCTCGCACTCGGTAACCTCACCACCGCCGCCGACTTCAGCTAGTCACCTCTTCCAGCTCCGCAGCCCCCTCGACGCAATGGCCCTCCCCAACCTCCTCATGCTCCCCCAGTCCTTAGGGTAATACCCCGGGCTGCCTATCCCGCGGTCGCTTCTCGGCGGAGATCTGACCGTTCGCTTGCCGGCTTTCTTTCGCAGGGCGATCTACATGGGGGAGAAGTTCTGCATTAGCATCAACAACAGCTCCAATTCCGAGGACAGGGATGTCGTCATCAAGGTAAATAAGGCGGTCGCACGCTCTTTTGTTGCTCTCATTGTGATTGTCTTTCGTTGTTTATTTTGGGATCGGGTTTGGCTGATTTCAAGAGTTTATAGGAACGTCTAACAAATCCATTGATTTTGTACGGCGAAGAGCTCCTGAGCTGATTTCAAGAGTTTATAGGAACGTCTTACAAATCCGTAAACATCTGGTTGCAGCCGTTTCATTAATGAAAGATAATCACGAACTGCTAATCGTTTTCTCTGATTGTCGGTGATGATATTGAAGGTTTAATCACCTGTAAAGATTTTAGGCTGTAATGTCAGGTCCCATTTATTTAGTAAAGAAATGAAATTCCGAGTTAAGGAATCTGAAGTGAGGAATATTCACCAACATAGTAGATCTAAAAAGAATTATGACACACTTGCAATAGTTTTTTTGTTAAATATTGGAGGTGACTTTCTCTTATCACAATGAGAGCCACTTCTTGGAGAACTGGCTTCAATGTGTAACCAAAGTGGCATCTAACACAGAACTTTTCTAGACGAAGCACGCCCTCTGCGGCTACGAGACTTTGGTATATGTGATTGCTTAGGGACACTCATGGTTTTCAATCTGCTATATGTCTTATCCAAGGCAGGTGGTGCAGTGTCATCCATCATCTTATCTCGTGTTGCATGATATGTTTGTTCTAGTCCACCAAGGAAAGTCATCATTGCTAACTCCTTCTGGGCCGCATTCTTTGTTGCATATGTGCATGGATACCTCAAGGATTTGCACTTCTTGCTCATCATCTTTAGCTACGAGCAATGCTAGGCAAGAGCCTTGCCCTTATGTTGAAGCTGCATCGAGTCATAGTAGTTGTACAACACTCACTCATCTCGCGTGTGTATAGCTCCTTTAGGTCATTCCAGAAGACATATTGTCTAATAGCAGATCATTATGTATGCAATCTGAGGAATGGATCCACTCAGTATCTTGGCACATGCCATGCCATTGCCCTTGTCCCACATGGCATACTTACATATCATGATCTTCATTTCATCTCCAGGAGGAGATGTAGCTTCCTCCTCTTCTATTTGAAATCGGGAACATCTGCGACCTTCGACTAATGTTGGTCTTCACCATCTTGAATCTTGATGACTTGGCCATAAATTGGGCTCCTCATAGTACTTGTTTCCATTACCTGCAATGTCACCTCGAATCCCAAGCTCTTGATGAACTTCCATGCATATTCTCCTATGACAGAGCCACGCATTAACCATGAAAAGTAGGGATTTTTACCTGGTAGACCCTATAATGTTGTTAAATGACCTCTACGACCTTTGAAATATCGTAATTCTCCCCTCGACCCCATAAACTTGCTCCGTCTTACCCCATAACCCCTACTGTTAATTTAAGACTTCTTGCGTTAACTAGTTTGGGTTTTGGATAGGGTTAATCAAATTGCAGTAGAACTAATGGTAGGATTTTCCTCCTCTCTCTCTTTCATTCCTTCTCTTATCCCTCCTATTCCTTTCCCCGACGATGGAAAGGTGTTGCAACAACGATGCTCTTGCCTCTCAGAGCAAGAGGACGATATGTGCTCAAGAACAAAAAATCCTAGAAGCTCCTCGAGAACTCTTTGAACAAGCAGAGGAGGAGGGACGATCTGGGGAGGGGAGGAGGCCTGGGCAGTCGGAGGGGTGAAGGGAGGGGAGGAGGCCTGGGCGGACGGAGGAGAGGTCAGGGGAGGGGAGGTCGGGGAGGGGAGGTCGGGGATGGGAGGAGGCCTGAGCGGGCGGAGGGGAGGTCATGGGAGGAGAGGAAGCCTAGCCGTGCAGAGGGGAGGTCAGGGGAGGGGAGGGGGTATGGGCGAGTGGAGGGGAGGCGACCTGAGAAGATGGAAGGGGGGTTGGGAAGGGGAGGAGGCCTGGGCGGGCGGAGGGGAGGTCAGGAATGGGAGGTCGGGGAGGGGAGGAGGCCTGAGCGGGCGGAGGGGAGGTCAGGGGAGGGGCATCAACGAGTTCCTCGTCACCATCTGCCTTGACACCCCCACTGTCACGTAGGTCCTCGCCTTCGACACCGGCAATGACCTCACATGGGTCCAGTGCCAGCCCTGCGACCTCTCCTGCAACGGCAATCCCAGCCCCGTAATCGATCACACACTTTCCGCATCCTACAAACCCCTTCCCTACGCCGACCCTCTCTGCCAGAACATCACCAGTAACCTAGGTTGTGACACCACCAGTAGATGCACCTTCAAGCTAATATACAGAGACTTCTCCTCCATGTTAGGTAACATCGACACCGACGTGCTCATCTTGACGTCCAACGACATCATCCCCAACTTCCTCTTCGGGTGCGCCTAAGACAACTACCCCACGTTACAGGGAGAAGGGATGCCATTTTTTGTAATTTTGAGAAACTGGATGAGTATTATGGAAAAGAAATTTACGAAAGCCGGTTATCTTTAACGACCAAATGGATGAAAGTTAACCACATGGTCTATACGGTAAGAGTTAGCAAGTTTACAGGGTCAAGAGAGGAATTACAATATTTCGAAGGTTGTAGAGGTCATTTAGCTAGATTATAGGGCATACTGGGCAAAAATCACTTAAAAGTATATTCGAGAAAAAAGGCATGGAACTTGGCATTATTTGCTGCAAATTGGATCTCATTCGTCATTCGACGACTTGTAGTGATCAAGAACATGTGGCATAGGGATGGACAATGATACCTTAAGTGATGCAAGGGGCATCGCGACAATGTGCTGGGCTTTGTGTTAGTGATATGGTGGTGTGTACTTGCAGTGGTTGTAGGGGCATGGTGTTGGTGCTTCAAGGCGGTAGGATTTTGGTGGGGCGAGGGGGTCAATATGATGTAGAGCTAGGACCACCATCGCGATACCATGTGAGAACAATAAACAATGTTCTTGAGGAAATAACCATAGTCTTCTTTATATAGGGACTGGATAGGGTTAGAGTGCACACAATATAAAAAGAAAATACATAAGTATCCCCAAAAAGGTAAGACTCAAACCTTAACACTTTTGTAGTGATGATCAGGGGTTTCCTTGGAGCTCCTTTCACTAATGGGGCTATTGGGGGTTTGGATTTCATGGATGAAGATGTGTGAAACTATCGCTTCTCATGCAGTGGTTGGAAATGGGCATTTGGGAAGGGGTTTCCTTCAACCGTAGAGAGAAGTCATGCATCGATGCCTTATACGACGATCTTTTTGTTCTAGCTATAAATATGCTGGCATTTACTATTGAGCATGCAATTAAAGGAGGGTTGTTGCTGTGCATGGTTTATCCATCTCAGTTTTGCCGTATGCAGATGACATTCTTTTTTAGAGGGGTCACTTTTGGAGGACATACACTTTTCTGTCTTGGTGGAGATCTTTGATTGTTTCTCCATCTGGTAGATAAACTAAGAAAAGTTCGCATTCGTGCCTTTGGACCTTTAAAAGGAGGATGGTTATGGCTATAACCAATGGGTATGCGTTGTTCCAACCTATCTTTGCTCTACTTGGGTTTGAGTGGTGGAAAATTTAGATAGCTGGCTCGAGGATCTTGGTGAAGGGGATTAGATAGTTTGATAAGGGAATATTTCGATCCAACTTCAGTTACGAATCATGATATTAGAGGGGCTATACTAGTGGGTCTAGAATTCGGTTCCCACTCCTCCTGAATAAGGTGGATCAGGCTCAATCGCTAGCAAAACGAGGTCTCAAGAGGATGACTAACAAAGGCAAATATCATACGTCGACATCGCTCTTGAAGCACCCTTTTCCGAAGGAGATTCACTCACGAAGAGGTCTCGAGCTCGCTTGCATTGAGTGATGATAGGCTTTTTGATAGTCCTAGTTTTCAGCTCCGTCACTGACCTACCCCAAGAAGACGACCACGGCTTTCTCAAGTCCATTTTCCCCTAGAAAAAGAGTCATGGCATATCAGAAGAAAGGAAGTGAAGCGGTCATGATTTTCGAATGAAGACCTTCCTTATAGTGACGTTGGTCTCACTCTCACAGGATGACTATTCAATCTTGTTTATGAACTGAGTCATCTGGTCGTGGGGTTTCATTGATGACTTACTTTGCATACTTCTTAAGTGTTTGCTTCGTTTAGCTTGATACTGTCATGTTTTTGCATCCGGATCTTAGTGACGGGATGTCCTTTGGGATTTCGAGGGATGATTGGATAAAGGAGGGTTTTTTAATGATTGTTTATCGAGTTGGTGTAAGTTTGAGGCATGTTTCCAAAGTAAAAGAAAATCAATTCGGATCATGCCAGGTCGCTCAACTATTGAAGTCATCCACATGCTGAGGAGAACAATGGAGATTTGCAGAGCTAAAAGGAAGAACCACCTTATGATTTTTTTATTGATTTAGAGAATCCTTATGATTCTGTCCCACTGGAGACATTGTGGAGAGTTTTGGATAAGAGACAAGTACTTTTCTATACATTAACCCCATAAAAGATATGTATGATGGGGCTTCATCTTGTGTAAGGATGGAGTCAGTGAAGACTGACTATTTTGACATCAACATTGGGCTGTATAAATGTTCAAATTTGAGTCCATTCCTTTTTACTTTGATTATGGACGAGTTGACAAATTACATTCAGGATGAGATACCTTGATGTATGTTATTCGCTAATGATATTGTGTTGATTGATGAGATTAGAGATGGAGTAATTGAGAAGCTTGAGGTTTGGAGACACGCATTGGAGACTAAAGGATTTCGTATAAGTAATGCTAAGACTGAATATATGGAGTGTACTTTTGATGGAAGCAATTGTGAAGGAATTGAGGTTAAGATTGGTGATTATAACATTCAAAAGAGAGATTCTTTTATATACTTAGGATCTATTTTGTAACATGATGGGAAAATTGATGGCTATGTTACAAATAGAATAAATGCTGGTTGGCTAAAGTGGAGAGGAATCTCTACTGTTCTCTATGATAAGAAAATTCCTTTGAAAACCAAAGGAAAGTTCTGCAAAGTAGCTGTGAGACCTGTTATGCTCTATGGATCTGAATGTTGGCATGTGAACCATGGACATGTGCAGAGAATGACAATAACAACAATGAAAATGCTAAGGTGGATGTGTTGACACACACACACACACACGTAAAGATCGGATTCGGAATGATGGCATCAGAAGGAAAGTTGGTGTAAGCTCATACCAACCACATACCAACCACACGTTGGCTAAGCTTGTGTAAATGATGCTGCACCACTTTCCCAATAGCCTGGTCATCTTCCATGGCGTTCCCATCCACATCGAGTGCACCATGTTACGTCTCTTTCGCCCTTTGGCCACCACGTGGAATCAATGAGTATTTCCATAACTTTTCTTCAGCAACACCTGCCTCGACTATTTTCGCTGCTAGGGATACAAATGGACATGGATATATCCGTATCAGATCAGATCTGCCACTGTATATATTTTATACATTTTGGCACATGTATCTATATCCGTGTAAAAATGGATACTAATTTGGGTATTACTATGAAATCTGTAAAAATATCTGTATCAATATGTATCAATATATCTTCTTTCATATGTAAATATGGTTATTGATTTATTTTTTAATGATATTTTATAATTTATTATACAATAATATTATTATATGCAAAAAAGGACCCTACATCGGCGGGTGCAGGAAATTCCCTACACCCGGCCTAATTTTTCACTGTTTTTTGATTCTTTTGAAATGAAACCTTGGGGAATTTAGATCGCCATGTATTACCATGTTGTCATTCCAAATTCAACTTAATTCGACACTTCTATCATCTCCATCAAGACTATCAAATTTAACGTCTCATATTGCTGAAATCAACCCCTTTGAGATGTTACGAATGTTTATTTTACATGAAATTTGAAACACTTATTCCCCTTAACATATTAAGTAAATCCCCCAACTTTTAATTCAAAAAATTAAAAAAATAATGAGAAAATGAGGTGGGTGCAGGGAATTTCCTACACCACTAGGTGCATGCTCCCTGCCCTCTTATTATATTATATTATATATAACTTTATCTATACTTAACGTGAGAAAAGGCTTTGTTGTTGTTGTTGATATATAATATAATTTTATATCTATTTTTACTATATTTGACGTAGTTGTTATGAAGTAAATACTTTTATTATAGTTATATTATTTGTAAGCCATCCGATACGTGTATATATAAAAGATAATCTTTATAGTATTTTTGATATTATTCATACGTAATTTGTATTTGTTCACATCTGTATCCATTTTTAGGATATGATAGCTTGGTTTTCATACCATCATATGTAATTCACATCCATATTCGTATTTAAAATAGACAAAGATATGGTAACACATATATATTCGTATTTAAAATAGACAAAGATATGGTAACACATATATATGTATTTGTATCCGACTTTTTACACCTCTAACTGCTACTCAATCCCCCTCTTCTTATCCACCTCCAATAGAACACATTATTGCTCACATCTTGCATCCCTCTACTCCCCCAAAAGCAACCAAGAATCCTCAAGCATATCTAAATAAACAACCTCTGCCTGGGCTTCTTCCCTACATTAATCCTGCAAGCTCGAATCCTCCTTTTGAAACGAACAATGATACTTCTCAAAGCATTTAGCTTCTCATAAATCACTTTATTGCCAATACCCCTGCCAATAGAGCGAGACCTTTGATTACACATTTTCACCAGTTTTAAATGTTAAATTTTAATGTACTATTATTGCAACTTGTGAGAACGGCGAACCAAACTATTTTATACTCCTTTAATATGATGTATAATGCCAATGAAGGAGTGTAGATCTCAGAGAGGAAAATCTTTAAGTGAAGTAGACGTGGTATTGATGTTACGTGAGTAAGCTGTGGGGTTGTGTTTTTGCTTTTCTGTGTATCATTAATTTTTTATTCTTTTGACGATTTGTTTCTACGGTTTCAAAGATGTTCTACAAACCCAAAACTACTCCCAATTGGTGACCACAGAGAAATAAAAGGGCAATATACAATTATTACAAAAATGAGCAATGTATTAAAAATCGTGCAAATTTTCAGGGGTATCTGTAGAAGACACTGTAAAAAGTAATTGTGCCCCTTGAATCGTTCTGTTCACAAAAACTAAAATGCACAGGGGTTTCTTTCTCCACCATTCTCCCCCGAACAGTTGCTGGCTTTAGGCTTGACCACAGTGGAAGTTGGATTGGTTGGAGTTATTGCCGGATAACTAGGTCTCAGTTGAATTACCTGGAAGCGTGGTCACAAGGTTATATGAAATCTCTGCACAAATAGTAATTTCTCGGATAACTTAACAGAATCCAAATTGGATTATAAAAGAAAATTCAAAATTTCTTAACTCCATGAGGGTATTTCTATCTTTAATAACGACATCACAAGAAATAATCCATTAAGAAAAGCGGAATCCAAATGCTTTAAATTCATTCTATTTAGAATTTTAGATCAACATTTCCCCATCATAAACCGAAATCGATTTCTCTATGTTCTTCATATGAGAGAGGTGTTAATTTTTTTCTTGATGTGATTTTTGATTAAAAAAGGCATGTTGACAAACATGTTAACAAACAAAGCGTTTCAATTACATCAGCTCTAATTTTCACAAAAATACTTTTTGCATACACCAAGTATGATGTTAAGTCATGGAATTGATTCCCGGTCTCTCACACGTGAAATATTATATTTTCCCCATAAAAAAATCTTTGAATTAGTGTTGTCAACAAATGCACTAGTAATTACTGATGTTTCCAGTAATAAACATTGGTTAATGGCGTAATTTCAATCCACCAATTCAAGTACAAACACGGTTACAGCATAATGAACCTCAAATCAGATAAGCTAATCATGCATGTTTCCACCAAATCACACTAAATCCCTGACTTAAATCGACAGATAACTTGTAGTATTCTTTTACGAAACACCAATGATTTTTTTTTTGAGAAAACGTGGGATGCTCCTGCAGTAGAGGCCCATCCAAAGAATTAATTAATCACTATAAGCACAAGTTACATGAGCCAATTCGCTAGAAGAGCTTTGGCATGCTCAATTACATTCTCCTAGTAGAACCTCTCCGTTTTGAAAATAAAATTGTTTCTAGCCAACCAGATGACCCACACATGTGCACACGCCCTGGTCTTGGCTTAGATGGAGCCTAACCAATTGCTACCAAAAGAATCCCAAAAAAAGCGACCCCATCCCACTGGATGCGAGGGATACTGGTAGTTACCTAGACCTCCCTTGAACCCAAGCATCAAAAGAACAAGTGTTCTAAGTCCTCGACTACAATAACGCATCGTCTTGGAAAGATCTTCGCTCTTCTAGCTGGCGTCATAATTCTGTCTCTTATCATTAATTACATGAATACCTTAATCCTCAAGGGTATTTTCTAACCGCAAATCCTGGCATAGTCCCTCGATGTCTCCTCTTCTCCCACCACGTCATGACCAGAGATCACCTCACTGCCTTTCTAACAATAAAGATCCCATGACGCCAACACCATCAATCCCTCTCTCATGAAGGTCCCGCAACTCTCTCCAGTTTACCTATCAATGCCACAAATTCCTCCAACCCATGCTCTGACAACTCTGACATGAAAGTAGGCATCCACGACCCTCCCTTCCAAACATCAGCTACCTTTGCCTCCTTATTTGAGGCCAAAGCAAAGAGCCTGGGAAACAAATCACAGAATGCCCCCTCCTCCATCCAATCATCCATACATAAAGAAATCCCTTTTCCATCTCCTAGTAAGGGTCGAAGAGAGGAAGCTATCTCAGACACTATCGGGCAGACACCCCTCCAAAAATAGATGGTGATGCCGCCATATCCACCCGAGCCCAAAGTCCAGATGGGGCACCGGTCACCACATATGTCTCTTACCAACCTAGAAAACAAGTCAACCCTCTCCACATATCTTCATAGCCCGCTTCAAAAGCAATGCCTTGTTCATATCTCCTAGGGCAGGATCCCGAGACCTCCCACCCTAGTGGGGCTTGTCACCACATCCCAGCTTACCAACACGAGACTCTTGCCTTCACCAGATGATGCCCAGAAGAAACACCACATTAATGCCTCCAACCTCTTATGCCCACAGGTAGCACCCATGTGGAGAGGAAAAAAATCGGCATTGCAGATAGATCGGAATTCTCCAAGACGAATCTCCCACCCCTCGATGAGCAAGAAGCATTCCAACTATCAGCTTCTTCTCTAGATTCTCAATAAACGATAACCAATCCACCTGCTTAAGTCTTCCACTCATCGAAGGCAAGTCAAGGTAGGTTAAAGGCAAACTCATCCACAAAGTGCCCAAAACTTCTTCACATGTGTGCACCGTATCGGGAGATAGATTAAGACGAACCAAAGCCAACTTAGCTCCATTGACCCTAAACCCTAATAGATATCCAAAAATATCCAAAACCACCTTAATTACCTTACACTCCAATGCGCCACCTTTGATGAAAAAAATGATATCGTCAACATACTGCAATATCAGAATCGAGATGCCGTCCCTCGTATAGCCCCTGAAGAAACCACCATCATCTGCAAGCCCTGCCACTGCCAAAGCATTCATGGCCAAAACAAAAGGCAGACGAGCCAACGACACCCTTGCTTCGCTCCTCGTTACAGTTGGAAAAAACCACCCTCTCGCCCCCTCTTCACCAAGAACGAGCAAGATGAAGTAGTGGTACATCTCTTCATCCAGCTCACCCGCACATCTGGGACTCCCCTATTGGCTAATGAAGCCTAAATAAAGTTCCTATTCATACAATCGTAGGCCTTCAAGAATCCACCTTTCAATGGAATCCGACCACCCCTCTTCTCTTCCAATCTGAAACAATCTACGAGGCCATGGTGGCCTCATCCAACAACATGCATCCTCGAATGAAAGTTGTCTAAGCTGGAAAAATAAGCTCATAAAGTACCCCCAGAGCAATTTAGCCAGGACATTGGCCACAATGAGGTAAATAGCATTGGAAAAAGTGTGACAGGCCTAAAATCCTCAACCCGCTCAACCACCTCTTTCTTTGGGAGCTTGAAGATTAAAGACCTAATAAACTTCTACAACCCCCAATTTGCACTCTTGAACTCTGTAGCCATGACCATGACATCTTCTTCCACCACGTCCTAAAACTCTCTGTAGAAGAAGAGTCCTAACAAATAGGTGTATGGTCTAACATGAACTTTGGCAGTACCTGAGCCGATGATAAAGGATACAACTCCAACACTTCCATCGATGTTGAGAACCGATCAATCTGAGACCTAGAGGAGCTATTCCTCCAAGTGAACCTACCGTTTGTGGCATCTACAATATCCAAAGATGACTCCCTGACGAAATCCAAGAAAGCCACCGAGCCATGGTCTTGGCCTCCATGTCTCCAGGCCAGTTCGTAGCGAATAGAGTCACGTTAAAGTCTCTGCCAATATGCAAAGGGACACTCAAGAAATCCTCCCTAGCATAACGAAGCTCCTCCCTGATGGTCATGCTATGTGTCCATTATGCATCCCATACACCCTAACTATAGCACTGTCTCCAGTTGTCTCCTGAATTTTCAGCGAGCCGTCCTCCTTCGCATACCCCTAGACTTCGCTTCTCCTGCCGGACGATGCTTTCTTAGAGTTCTCATCTCATGTCGTCACCGCAGGTCTGGATATGATAATTGGCGGAGATCCCCCTGACCTGTACTCAAAGACTGCATATACTGATCTAGTGCCCAACAGTTCTTCCATCAACTTAAAAAGACCCCTATTACAGGCAAGTACTACACCACCAACATTCCCAATAGATGGGACCGCTCTAAATGCCGATAACCTGGGACCTGACACCGACTTCCACAATACCTCATTTATTAAAGATAATTCCCATTTAGATCATAAAATAGATGAGTGTTCAACTAGAAAAGACTAACAACTTAGTAGATATCAATAAACTCTCAGTTGATATAAACGAGAGTTAGGGAAATTGCCACTGGTTATTGGGCAACGACAGTCAGATTAGAGAGCGTTTGGGTAGTGCTTCATGCAGAAGAGACGAAGGAGAAATGAATAAGAAAAGAGAGGGAGAACAAGGTGACCAAAGTTCAATGATGAAGAGGAAATGTTGGTGCACCAATAATGACTATTGTTTAAAAAGCGTGCCTCGAGGAGGCCACCTCGGACCCCTCCGTTGATGCGAGCATCTCGGATGCCTAAGGCGATCGAGACGAGGCGATGCAATGAGACGGGGTGAGGCGGTATTTGAGGCATTCGGGATTCACCGAGCATTTTTTGTAGTTTTAGATATTTATAGGCCTAGTTGTTGATGATATATTTATGCAAGATGAATGTTTAAATTTGACTTCTTTCATATTCATATTTACCATTAACACGTCTGTTTGTTTCAGTGAACTCTTGATATTACGCCCTTAAACATGTGGCGGCGCATGGGAACATCGGACCGTTCTTCAACATAACATATGGTTAGGATCCAAATCATATATTTCATATCAACATCTTAGATATCTTTAATGGCTACTATAGCCAATGACTCCCTCTTTGATAAATATTTTAGTGATAGTTATGGCAATAATGTCCTTTTTAATTCAGTAGAAATTTAGTAGAAAGGTTTATGGAATTGACATATTCTTTTTTCATGTTCTTATCTTCATAATTTCATCATATATTACGATGTTATATATTATATATCTGTCAGATTAGATTATTTCATCAATAAATATATTTATTATACTTTCTGTAATTATTTTACTATACAAACTTAGGCTTACGTCTCGATTGCCTTGAGGCTACGCCTCACCTCACCTTGGGGGAAAACGCCTCGTTCCGCCTTTCAATTTTACAAACCTTGATAACAACTTGCCACGTGGAGCTGTTGACTTGAAAGGAGGTTAATTGGGATTTAGGGAGGTTGTCACCGGTTGTTGGGCAACACCGGTCGGAGTATAGTGTGTTTGGGTTCTTCATACTGAGGAGATTAAAGATAAAGGAATAAGAAATAAGGGGGCGGACAAGTTGACGGAAGGTCAACAAGAGGAAAGGTTGGTGCGTTAACAACGACTTGCCACATGGAGCCATTGACTCGAAGGGAGCTTAAATGGGAGTTAGGGAAGTTGTCACTGGTTGTTGGGCAACATCCATCAGAGTAGATAGCGTTTGGGTGCTTTGTAAAGAAGCGATGAAGGAGAACGGAAAAAGAAAAGAGGGGAGGGACAAGTTGACCAGAGGTCGGCTAGGAAGAGGAAAGGCTAGTGCACTAATAAGAACTTACCACATGGAGCCATTGGCTTGGAAGGAGGTTAACTAGGAGTTAGGGAAGTTGTCACTAGTTGTTGGCCAATACCGATCATAGTAGAAAGCATTGCTTAGTGCAGAAGAGATGAAGGAGAAATGAATAAGAAAAGAGGGGGACGAACAAGCTGACTAGAGGTCAACGAGGAAGAGGAAAGGCTGGTGCGCCAGTAACAACTTGATACATGGAGCCGTTAACCTGGAAGGAGGCTAACTGGGAGTTGGGGAAGTTGCCACTGGTTGTTGGGAAACACCATCATAGTAGAGAGCATCTGGGTTCATGCAGAAGAGATGAAGGAGTAAGAAAGAGGAAAAGATGGAGATGGACCGGGAAGATGGAAAGTTGGTACACCAATAATGACTTGCCACATGGAACCTTCAACTTGGCATTGACTGATCTTAATCTTAGGTAAGACTAGATGCGTGTTAGAAGAGAGAAGTTTAAGGGAATGAAATTCTTTAAAATTAGCCAATAAATAGAATTGGACCTCAAATCAAGAGATTATAGATACAACAACAAAGCCTTTTCCCACATTAAGCAGGCTCTATTACATGGATTCTTTGTCTCCATTCAAATATATCTTGAGTCGTTCTCTGGCTTAGATTTAAAAACTAAAATACCTTCAAATAGTGTCACTCCAACACTTCATGGGCATTCCTTGCCCTCTCTTAAGCCTGCCCAACATTCGGAAACTCACATCTTCTAACTGGTGCATCAACTGACCTCATTTGCAAATGGCTAAATCATCTTATGCAGTTTTCTCTCATCTTATGCTCTATCGGAGCTACACCAACTTTCCTTCTTATATCTTCATTCTGAATACAATATTTACATGTGTGACCACACATCCATCTTAGCATTTCATTTATGCTACTATCATTCTATGCACATGTATATAGTTCACATGCCAACATTTACTAACACAGAGCATAACAGGTCTCACGACTACTTTATAAAACTTTCCTTTGATTTTCAAGGGAATTTTCTTATCACATAGAACAATAGAGGCTCCTCTCCACTTTAACCAACATGTATTTATTATTTGAGCAACATCTCAATTTATTTCCCTTCATGTTGCAAAATAAATCCCAAGTAAATAAAAGAATATTTCTTCTGATGTTATTGTCACCAATATTCACCTCGATTCCTTTACCACTGCTTCCATTAAATATGCGCACCATATATTTAGTCTTATCCCTACATATACAAAATTCATTAGTTTTAAAGCATGTCTCTAAACCTCAAGCTTCTCATTACTCCATTGCTAGTCTCATCAGTCAACACAATAACATCAACGAATAACATACACCAAGGTATCTCATCCTGAATGTGATTAGTCAAGTCATATCGAATCAAATTTAAAAAATATTATACCTTTAAATTTATAGCTACTTCGTTTCTTTTGTATTGAAATAGGGATCCAGAGAACCCATTTCTACAATAACATTGTCCCTGCTAGGGTTCCGAGAACCCATCATGCAACTGCTTCTATTTAAATCTTGCATCGTTGTTGTTCCTCTTCTTCATCGTCACCGTTAAACAAACATGGAGCTCTTCTACTAAAGTGCGTTGGGGTCGGTGATAAATCCATGATTTATCATCTTAATTTACATTTATCTCAATTAAACAAATCCATCTAATTAATATTCAATTAATTCTTTTTAATAATTCATACATTACAAATAATTAACTTGTCTTTGTGTTGTAAATATACCTATATATTGTTCATTATTCTATGTATCTTCTAATCATTAAAAAATCCCATAAAAAATAACATAGTATTTAATAATAATGTATCTTCTAATCATTAAAAAATCTCATAAAAACAACACAGTATTTTAAATAATAATATGTATATTACTTATTAATTAAAATACCAAAAATGAGAAAAGAACTAAAAGGAGTAATTTTATATTTATAAAATATTCATAGAAAACATATATATACACAGCTTATTTTGACTTAGGTTTCTTCATCAAAGTTGTAGAGAATTAAATTCTACAAAAATTTGATGAACACTTTTCATTTTAGGCAGATTCACCAATGTCTGGCGATGGCTAGCACCTCATTTAGTATTTCTTTTCAATTTTACTAGTTTTATTTATATGTGAATTTTTTGATTAGACCACGTAACCCAATCCTATTGTGGCACCTAGCCGCATCCTTTCTTTAACCCACACATTTTGTGAACCATTTGATCACTTGATCAGATGGTTGTGATGAATCAGATTCGCCTCAATCTTAGACGCTAGATCGTCTGATCAAGCGTATCATCGCCGCACAAGTGTACCCAATTCTGGATGATCAAAAGACCATCTTCAACCTCCCACCTCCTCCTCGAAGCGAAGCAGTTCGTAAACTGCCAACTTCCTCCTATGTTCTCCAACCTCTCCAGCCAACGTCCCGATCAACCGACATCACTATCCTTTAGCCCATCTTGTCTTCATTCACGATAAACCTTCCATAATCCTTGCTCCCATCACGTGTCTCTGCCATAAGTGGTTGAAACTACCACCTTGGAACCACAAAACCTCCATTTCTCCTCCAACATACCCCAACTCAGCAGCCTGAAACCTCTATCCTCCATCTTCGTACGAAACCTCCTAGCATTAGCCACCTTCCAGTGACAACGGAACCTTGGAATTGAGAGCGATGACCTAGGAATTCGCGGGCAAGATCCACGTCAGACCTGACATGTTGCAGACCTCCATTAGGTTCTACTTGAGTTTGGTTCTTCAACCAAGAACCCCAAGCGGCGACCGGAGCACTTGAAGCTCTTTCCCCAATCCCGTTTTCTTCCCATCTCAGTCTTTTCCATTTTCCATATTTCAAGTAAACGACTATCTCCTTTTCTTCGTACTTTCTTAGATTTGTCCTCATATAATCACACTCTTTCCTCATTCTGAAATCACCCACACCGTCGCCGTAGGTCACTGACCTTCGTGCAACCATCAATCTAATTGATCTATCTACAATTCACCACCTCCATCTCGATCTATATTCTTGCTTGGCTCAAGGAAGAACTCATCGTCACCCATTCCCCCTTCATCGATTCGGTTAACCAAATCGTCCCAAGGACTTCTCTTCATGCTTTGGTTGTATAGCTAACGCTTGGAGGAGCGTATTGAAGTAGTCACGTCAGTGCGTCTGAAGCATCGCTTCATAGCCCGAGGCCAAGAGCAGCCGAGTCGCGGCCGAAGCACCG
The DNA here is from genome assembly GCA_037367405.1 of Ottelia alismoides. Lineage (NCBI taxonomy): Eukaryota > Viridiplantae > Streptophyta > Magnoliopsida > Alismatales > Hydrocharitaceae > Ottelia > Ottelia alismoides. The sequence continues at coordinate 120,226 of JAZKJV010003311.1, forward strand.
GGCGCATCCACATATACCTGAGCCTCCAGCATGCCCCAAGCCTAGGATCGTACGCACCTCGCGCGTGTCTTCCTGGGAAGTTTGCAGAGAAACACCATCGGGTTCTCATAATTGGAAGATAAGCCTTCCGCATCTTCTCTTCATGATCTGATCATCAGATCTGGTCTCCAGATGCGTTCTGAAGCTTTGGGTCTTAAACCTTCATCCGTTCAGAAAACCTGACCCATCCACGTTATTTCATCATTGTTTTTAATTACCATTGGCTCGAGGTCTTGGTCTTCAAGCCTTAGAATAACTTCCAGGTAATAGAAGAAGCACATGGAGTGTAGATTGTGTTGTGGTACCTAAGCACCTTCAACAACGAGCCAACCTGAATCGCATCCAAATCTCTGGAACATTCAATCATCATCAGCTGATGAAGAAGACACTTTGGAGTCGATTGAGCCACTCATGTCATTGATAAAGTCCTGATCATTCGAGTTCATACGTGTTCTTCCAGAGGCCTTCTCCCACGTCCGATAAAGAACATGGTAGCCCAGATTAGATTGAAGCGGTTCGATCACACCCAATTTGTAGCCCTACGATCAGATATGAGTCAATTCATCAGAGCCGTTCATAGCTCAAGCGTCCTCGCATGTCTAGCACGCTTCTGCAGGTGTATTTGCGCCTCCAATCATCTTATTCCTGCTATTTACATTTAGATACTACACGTGTATATAATAAATTGCAATAATTGCTGTTAGGCCCCTATGATTCTTTTTAATTTGCATTTTTGTCCTTTCTATTTGAACTCATGTGTGCTATCGCGTTTTTTGTGGTTGTATTGCAATAAATACCCTTGATTTATATTTTTTATTAATTGAAAGAAATGTTCCCAATAATTGCATTTGACTCCACGAGATTGCTGATCTTGTGTAGCAACACGTTAATTATTGAAAAATTGCATAAAGTGCCCTTTATTTTATTTCCTTGTTGATAGATAGTCTGAAACTTTCTGAAAATTGCGTTTTGGTCCTGTTCTGCTGCATTGCTTTGAATAGTTAATTGTAGCACCTAAAAATTCTATAAAAATTTGGTTAAGCTCTTAATAATCACATCTATTTTAGATATTTTTTCAAATTTTTCTCTTTGTTAATTTTAAAATATACAAAACAGTATTTCTTTTCTTTGTTTCGAATTCAAAAAATCATAAAAATTTGCAAATGCTTTGAAGAATTCTAAAAAATCTTCTGTATAAAATTTGTTGCCAGGTTAATTTCTTCTATTTTCTATTTTAAAAATACCAAAAGCAATAGTTAGTTTTATTTTAAAATTGTTTTAGTTTTAAATCAAGAAAAAATCCATAAAATATAAAATACCGTAAAAATCAACATAAACTTTAAAAAATTCATTAAAACACAAAAACATTTCATTTCTTTATTTTTAAGTATTTTGACATATTTTAAAAATACAAAAAGCTTCATTTTTAGTTTTGTATATATTATACTCATTAATTGATTTTCAAAATTAAAAAAATATATAAAAATTTTCAAAATTAAAATTCATTTTAAAAACTGAAAATCAGAAAAATAAAAATAAAAAATATTTAAATTCCATAAAAATATAAATTCATTAAAAAACTTAAAAAGTAGGAAAAAGAAAAGAAATTGAAAATCCTCATTAATTAGCAATAATTAATTTCTGTCGTTTCTTTGTAGCCTCCATGAGTTCAATCCTGGAAGCTATACCAGGTTTATTTGTAGCATCTCATTCTTTCCTTAGAATAAAAAAATCTTTGATTGAATCATTTTTTAGGTTGTAGCGACACATCACACTTCTATTATTCTTTATTTTAAATTATTAAAACCTGAAAACTTTGACTTCATCATTGCCTTCGACCTTAAAAATATGTTTTAGTTGTGTACATCTGTGTGTCTCCTTTGGGGTGTGATATTGAACCAGACAACCCAGGCAGATCACCTCATTGATTGAGAGCATACAAGAGCACCACTGGGCGTAAGGCGACTTCCTATGTGTAATGCTCGAAAATATTGTACTATCACTAACTTTTTTCTAGAAGTAAACGAATGGAGTTTCAAAATTTGAGACCCACCGCCAAGTATAACATATAAATTAAGAGTTTACATAAGAGTTACATCGTCCATAAATTATGGAGGACTCTACTATGTTCCACTATATTTTCAGTATAACAAAGTTGTCCCCCAAAAAATATACTATTCCTAGCACACTAAATCATCCACAACAGTGCAAAAGGACGAGTGCTGTCCTCATGCCCATACCCATAGATTGCTCTGAAGCTCCTCCAAAACCGGTCACTATGTAGCTCCTCCAACCATGAGATGACAACCCGTCCCACCTCCCCCTCGTTCGTCAACAAGTCTTCCTCCACCTCCCCCTCGTCCTCCACCTAAAACTGATACACCTTAATTGAGAATTTCCCTTCTTCCCAAATAAAGTGATCCCTGCCATTGTACGAGCCCCCAAACTGCTCCAACAACGCCTGCAAAGCCATAAGGTCCTCCACTCTCTGATCCGACAAGGGAGATGCGAAGGTGGGGGTCCAAGAAGTGTGTGCCCACATTTGCTGCACCGTTGCCCATCTATTTATCGCCAACCTACATAATCTGGGGAATTGCTCACTCAAAATGCCCTCGCCTGTCCAATCATCCAGTCAGAATCGAAAAGATGTACCATCTCCCATGACAGGTCTCAACTTCATTGCGGTCGCAGGCATTAGCAACACCTCGGTGATCCCCTTACATAAAGACGACGACATGTGACCTAGAGTCGTCGTCATAGACATGTTCACCCCATAGTTATTCCTTATCAGCATGCCCACCAAGCCTCGTGGAAAAAAAGGAAATAGAATGATGAAAAAAACGTGCATCATGAGGACCTTGCCCTCCCCCCTTTGACAACAATATGTCTTCCATCCCGCCATTCTGTTCTCAAGTCTATTCAAAAGCACCCTTCAATCCCCATTCTCCAGCTTCCTCACCACCAACGGGAGGCCCAAGTACGTAATCGGCAACCCATCTGCTTGACAACCCAGAATCACCACTGCCTCCAGCATCTCATGCTTAGATAGTCTAAAAGGAACCACCAATGATTTGTCTCTGTTGATCTGCAAATCTGATAAATCCCCAAAAATGTCAAGAATGATTGACGCCCTCTGCATCCTCTCCCTATCAACCCCCATGAACAATATAATGTCATCCATGTATTGCAACATCGAGATGGAGATGCCATCTTTCTCATAGGCTCTACACCACAACCTGCTTACTGCCAACCTCATCATAACCGCCAAGGCGTCCGCCACAATGATGAATAACAGTGGCGCTAAAGGGCACCCTTGTCTTGTGCCCTTCTGTGACTGGAAGAAGCCCCCCTCCAGCCTACCGTCGACCAAAACTGCATGCGATGCCGTTGTCACATACCGTTGATGCGAATCTGTATTTTTATTTGGCTGTTGAGCAAGGATCGCCTTATGAACAGTGAATGAAGAGCCAAATTCTTTCCTGGGAGTAGCAACACTTGCCAAAGATGTCTGGAAGGAGATGAGAATGTGGAGCACCTATTCTTTGGGCATGATGTTGCAAGGAAGGTGTGGGCTTGTAGTGCTTGTTGAAACGGTCTCTACCTTCGATCGGGTGGTTCCTTAGAGTCCCTGGACATTTTTGGAGAAGGGAGTAATCTCAACAAGTCCTAGGTTTTGGCTATCCTATGGTCTATGCTGACTTGCACGGAATATACCTATATTACTTGGTGAACAAATGTATATGTAGAACACAATCAAGCACGCAAAAAGCTTGAAGAACTCATGGTATGTGTAAATTTTTAATAATGTTAATATATTAAAGTTTAAGGATGGGCAATTTCTTGAGGTCTAAAATTTTATTTCCTAACACCCTTTATCCTTTGAATTGATCCTGGAAATGATCAACCACAGTTATTAAGCATGGGTGTTTTACAGTCCAACGTCCATATCCATCTTAAGAAGAAATGAATTTGTTTTATTTGTCATACATCAACCACAATGACCAAAATAAATAAATGACATTTTATTTGCAAGAATAAAACATATTCAAAATAAAACTATGATCAAAATAAACAAAATGATGACTTTGCTAAAAACTTACCATGGGCTTAGATCTTCGGTAAATATAACTGAGTAAGTACCCGGATCCCTGTAGTATTTCTCGCCACAATGATCACATAGCCACTGCAATTCACTAGTATGAATAGATTAAAATATCTGTGTATTATGATGATATAAAAATGATTTAAAAGTTAGTGAAATCCTTTACCAAATAACGCAGTGGATTCCTGAACACAAGATAAACTTCACGATTATTGCAATAACCACACTTATTCTCCGATTTCTGAAAAATTCAAATAAACTAGCATGAAACATTTGCTTAGGGAGTCCGTCACAATTATCAGTATTATATTCATATTAGAATCTTGGTTTGTCACAAGTTCACACTTTTTAGTTTAATTAGCGCAATCAGCTTTTGAATTTGACTAATGAAAAGATGATAAGAAGTTAAAGGTTGGATCTTCCTATATGTTTGTGTAAACGATCTTTGTCTTAGTCTACAACCTAATTTTGAGAGATTGTTATCATCATGTCAGACAACAAAGCAGATATCCCATCTCTTGGTGCCTTCAAAGGTCCAACACATATTGTGAAGATGGATGGAACTAACTATGAAATGTGGGCTATGCAATTCATGAGTTTAATGCAATGCAATGGCAAGAAGCATATTCTCACTCAGGTGGAGCCTGCTGACAAAACTGGGGTTATTGCCTCATGGGAGGCAGATGATGCATATGCAGGAGTATGGCTGTCCAGAACAATATCCATGGAGATAGCCAATGACATCTTGAGTCAGCCCACAACAAAGGCTATGTGGGACATTCTCGCTGCTACATATTCTCCGGCGAAGAATGAATCAAAGATTTTTCAACTTCAACATGATATTTTCACTTCCAAGCAAAACGATCACCCTCTACATACCCTATGTTTGAGAAACTACATGATTACATTCCCTTGACAGCTACTCCTGAGCAACTTAAGGCATATATGGATTCTGTGATGACTAGTCTTTCTAGCTGCACTAGATCCAGAATATGATGCAGTAAGAGCGCAGATCCTCACCGATGCTATTATTCCTCCAATGAAGGAGGCATATCGTGGACTGAGCAGACTCTCCTTATCTTCTAGTGGTTCGTCTGGATCACAGACTTCTTCAGCCATGGCAACATCTCGTGGTGGGGGGAGCTCAACATAGTTTCGCGGCGGAGGAGGCCGTGGAAGAGTAGGAAGCGATAGACCTCCCCGTCATCCTTGCACTTATTGTCACATGCCAGGTCATTCAAAGGAAACATGCTATTCTAAGCATGGGTTCCCTGCTTTAGCACGTATGGCAGAATAGATCCAACCGAGTAGCGGCTCTCCTGTCGCATCTGATCAGATATTTGATGAGCTAGTTACACAACTCAGGGAGATCATGCCCTCCCAAGGGTCAACTAGTTCCCAGTCTGAATCATCAGAGGAAGCAGCCTCAGCCACTAGTCATCCACCTTAGGTACAACATATGCTTATACTTGTTGTTACAGGGCAGATTTATCAGAATGGATAATGGATTCGGGAGCATCTCATCAACTCTGTGGTGATAGAGATCAATTTAGTAGCTATAGCCCGACTCAGTCTGGCAAGTCCGCGGTGATTGCTGATGGGACACACTCTCCCATCACCGGTCAGGGGGAGGTGCAGTTACCACCTGAAATGCGTCTACAGAATGTTCTTTATGCACCTGAATTCTCCATGAATTTATTATCTATCAGTCAAATCACCAAGAATTTACATTGTCGTGCCATTTTTGACCACTCTGCTCTTGTGTTTTAGGACATTCTGACGGGCAGGGTGATTGGTACTGGCCGTGAGCAAGGAGGCATATACAGACTGGGGCAGTCTCCATATGCTGCCGTCTCTTTTCTTCGCACTGGGTCTGTCTCTCCATATACATGGCACCTCGATTTTGGTCATCTTCCTCTGCAGAAGCTGGTCATGTTCTTCGTCAGATCCCCCCTCGTTCTACTTTCCAGTGTGAAGCGTGCCAGCTTGGGAAGCATCATAGGTTAACATTCCAGAGTCGTCAGGGTCAAAGCAGTTATGGTCTTTTTGAGCCAATCCATTTGGACATTTGGGGTCCCAGCCGCGTTCCCGATCTTCAGGGACATCGTTTCTATCTTGTTGCGGTCGATGAGTATTCTAGATTGTGACGGGTCTTTTTGCTTAAGAACAAGTCTGATGCAAATCTTATTATTCAGTTTTTTTTAATGAAATAAGGAATGTCTTTTCTGCAAATGTCAAGTATATACGTTCTGATAATGCACTTGAATTTTGTAGCACCCACCTAACTCATTTCCTTAGATCATATGGTATTGTGCATAGGACATCATGTGCTTTGGCAGAGAGGAAGCGTCGCCATCTCTTGGATATTAGTATAACTCTTTTAATTCAAAGTTGTGCTCCTCACTCGTACTGGGGAGGTGCTGTTCTCACCGCATGTTATTAGGTGAATCGTATGCCTTCATCAATTCTAAGAGAAAAGATTCCTTTCTCAATTGCTTTTCTAGAGAAAGATCTTTTTTCTCTTACACCTCGTGTGTTTGGTTGCGTTGCATTTGTCCATCAGATGTCTCCAAGACTTGACAAGCTCTCTCCTAAAGCAGTCATGTGTGTGTTTGTTGGGTATTCCAAGACCCAAAAGGGGTATTGTTGTTTTGATCCTATTAGGAGACGATACTATGCGAGTGTTGATGTCACCTTCTTTGAATCTATCATGTATTTCTCTCCTACAGGTGACAAGCTCAACCCTTCAGAGAATGGAGACGAGGTATTTATGCCACCACCTCCTATCTCTATTGATTCGCCATGACCTCTACCACCTCCACCACCGACATATTTACCACCACCTCCACCTCCTGTCGAACCCCCTTTCTTTCCTCAGGTTTATCAACGCCGGCTTCGTGCTCATGAGCCTCTGCCATCATCCAACACGCCCAAGGTATGTTCTGAGCATTTGAGTTCTATTAATGGCACTGGTGATTTGAGTTTACATGATGGTCATGATGATCATTTGTCAGAAGACACAACTGATATGGATGTGCCTATGGCTCTACGTAAGAAGAGACGTGCGTCTACGATGCATCCTCTATCCTCTTATGTCTCTCTAGCACGACTATCTGGGGACTTCCAGAAATTTGTAGCGGCTTTATCAGCAATACAGATACCTCGCTCTTATCAGGAAGCATCGCAGAGTGAACCTTGGCGCCTAGCTATGGAAGAGGAGATGGCGGCCTTACGGTCTCGTGGACCCTGGAGTGTCGTCCCTGCTCCTCCAGGTGCTTCGATTGTTGGAAGTAAATGAGTGTTTACTACTAAACACTGTGCAGACGGTTCTGTGGACATGTACAAGGCCATGTTGGTTGCTCGTGGATTCGCTCAGGCTTATGGGGTGGATTACCACGATACTTTCTCTCCTGTTGCGAGTCATTCTATACCGTGCATCCTTGTTGCTGTTGCTGTGGTAAAGGACTGACCCTTTTTCAATTAGATGTCAAGAATGCCTTTTTATATGGCGATTTGCATGAAGAGGTGTATATGCAGCAACCACCAGGGTTTGCTGCTGAGGGGGAGTCTAGTATGGTGTGTAGACTTCATAAGGCCATATATGGTCTTAAACAGAGCTTGAGGGCTTGGTTTCAGAAGCTTTCAGAGCTGATTGAGCTATAGCATTTTATCAGATCTACTGCAGATCACTCCCTTTTCGTTAGAAGGACCTGGAAGGGTATGGTTGTTGTTCTAGTATATGTTGATGATATTGTTGTTACATGATGTGATAATGAAGGTATTCAGGCAATCAAGGACTTTTTTGAACAATAGTTCGTGACTAAGGATCTTGGTATGCTAAGGTATTTCCTTGGTTTAGAATGGGCAAGAGACTAACAGGGAATGGTGATGACGCAAAGGAAATATGTCATTGATCTTTTATCCGAGACGGGTATGACAAGATGTAGACCTGCTACTACACCAATGGATCCTAATGCACGGCTGTATGATGATAACTCTGCAGAGGTAGATAAGAGACAATACAGAGGGCTGATAGGGAAGTTATTATATGTCACTATCACCAGGCCAATTTATGGAGCAAACAAGGCAATCACACATGGATGCAATTCACATGATCTTGCGGTATCTCAAGTCTTCTCCAGGTGCAGGACTTTTATTCAGGAGAGACACAACTTTGACGGTGTCAGGGTATGCAGTTGCAGACTATGCTGGATGTCCCAAGGATAGGAAGTCAACATCAGGTTACACTGTGTTTGTAGGCAGTTCTTTAGTTTCCTGGAAGAGTAAGAAACAGACGGTTGTGGCCAGATCGATTGTGGAATCATAGTATAGGGTAATGACCCAAGGGAGTACATAAATGATGTGGGTCAAGTCGGTTCTGACTAACCTAATTATGGAAGTGCCACTTCCTATGCATCTACAATGCGGCAATCAGGCTGCCTTATTTATAGCAAACAATCATGCCTTCCATGAAAGGACAAAGCATATTGAGGTTGACTGCCATTACACCCGCGACTTGATTCAAAAGGGATATATATATACTTCTCATGTTGCCTCAGGAAATCAAATTGCTGACATATTCACCAAGGCCCTTGCAAAAGGACCTTTTCATTGTTGCTATTCCAAGCTGGGCATGATAGATATCTATGCTCCAGCTTGAGGGGGAGTGTTGATATATTTATATTTCTGGCGGTGTTATTTTGTAATTTATCTTTTCTTCACGGCTATTTATGTAATTTGTCCCTAGGACTTTTCTCCTATATAAGAGAGCTTTAGGGCTATGTTGAATATAGAAATCCTATTTTCCCTATCCAAAATCTCAACTCCAATTTTTGAGACCAACCTGTGCGGTGTAGCTCCTTGCAAGTTAACCAGCCTAATCTATACGTGTAGATGTACACTAGCATGTCGAATAACCACGCTGCTCGAACACTTAGACACAAGCACTCGGGCACACAAAGGATACAAGAGCAATGGCATTAACTCTCTTTGTTATAAGCAAGAGACTCACTCTAGTGTGTTGTTTACAAATGAGCTCTAACCCCTCCTTATATACGCAAGCCTGAGGGTATACGAAGGAACACCATTGTTACATGTGCAATGAATGCAAGGGCTACCGATCTTCTACGGAGATCCGTCATCTTCCGAGATGACTTTTTGCATGTCTTGACACTTCATCTTCCGTGCAATCCCTTCATCTTTTGCAATCGACGTCACGTCGCTCACTCCGTCAACATGCCATGTCGCCTTCCATGTCATCATGCTACATCATCAGTGGGCTCCATGCTCCTACGTAGGATGTTGTAGTTCTGCTCTGTCAAGTGTCGTCAAATACTTGTGTTGTGTCAAGGGGAATCCATGGTCTCCGAGCCTTCGTACGGTAAATCCCCATCCTTAGCTATTCGTATGCTGAGGCAAAGTCCTCCAGAACTACATCGTGTCACCACCGAACTACACAAGCGTACAATAACCTATCTCGCACACTATTCCCGTACCTCGGGACTTGGGGTGTTACATGCATCCCCCACTTGATACATCAGAAGTCCGTGACTAATCCTGGGTCTCCAAGAAATCCTCGATGAGGTCTTTGAACTGCCACAGGATTGTATCACGTTACCAGCTTGCCTCGTCCTCCGGGAGTCCCTTCCACTTGATAAGGAAAAGGATCCCACGATTCTTCTTACTCTGGATGTCCATGCACCTGTCAAGAATCTTCTCAGCTACCTTTGTGTGTTGAAGCTGAACATTAAGAGGGGCACGTTTCAATGCCCTCCTGATACTATCTTCTCCGTCCTCATGGTACTCCTTCAAGAAGCTGACATGGAACATGAGATGCAGCTTCAGTCTCCTCGAAAGATGTAGTTGATAGGCGAGTAATTCCACACGTCGAGCTATCTTAAAGGGTTCGTCGTAACGAGGAATGAGACCATTGTGCATTCTCTTCCCCAGTACCTTCTTCCAAATCTGGGGCATTAGCTTTAGCAACACTTTCTCTCCAAACTAAAACTCGACCCGCCTACGACTTTTGTCAAACGCCTTCTTCATCCTGTGTTGGGCGTGAGCCAACGCGTCCTTCGCTTTTTCCTACCGATCATGCCTCTCTTTGCAAAACAGTGTGCAACGGGACACTGTCCTTGGCTGTTCTGCTTAACTACTTCGTGCGGTGTCACGAGTTGTCTGTCCATTACAATCTCGAATGGACTTTGGCCTGTGGTAGAGGTTTTCTGCAAGTTGTAGTAGAATTAGACATGGTAAGCTCACCCAGTTGTGTTGATTGGCCATTACATAGTGTATATGCTACTCCTCTAACAAGGCATTGATCCGCTCTGTCTAACCATCCATCTTCGAGTGTTTGCTCATGGAGAACATGAGATCGGATCCCATAATCTCGAATAAGGTCATCCAGAACCGATCTGTGAACCGAGCATTACAATCACTCACATTGTCCAACAATATGCCCTAGTACTTCACCACGTTATGGAAGAATAGATATGTTGTGGTCTCTGCTGTGTACTCCTGAAGTGCTGGTACGAAGATCGTGTATTTGGAGAAGTGATCAACTATCACCATCACCGCATTGTTCCCATTCACCTTTCGGAACCCAGTAGAAGTCTATAGAGACACTCTCCCATGGACGCGAGGGAATGGTGTTGGACATGCGAGCCCACGATGAGCCATTATGCAATGAATGTTATTGCAATTCACTCCTCAATCTGAAATGAAGAGTAACTAATTTGCATAATAGGTCCCTTAGTACAATTAGGGTTATGTACCATGGCCATCTTAATAATCATACAACTGTTGATTCAATTATTGAATCATAGAGGCTGGTGCTTGGATGAATATCTAAAGAGTTAGATTGAGGACTCATCAAGCACCGTCAAATGATTGTTAAGATGTGATCTCCAGCCTGAGTAGGAGATGTCAATCCTTATCTCTAAAGGCTGATATCTGACCGACCTTTTGATGCAGGTCCTTTGCATAGGAATAGAGATTCGAAGATGTAAGATTACTTAGGTTAAAGAGTTGACTTAACAAGATCGAGATAACCAAAGACCTATGTCGTATGCTGTCACGGTATAGGCACGCATCCTCTGACCGGGGACATATGTGTTACTATATGTCAGAGTATGCACATTTGGTAGACCGATAGGTTGATGGCCTAATCAAGGTCTATACACCGACGTGCTGGTGTGCATATAAGGGCATATGGGTAAGACAATCTCTCAAAGGGATCATACATGTTCATTACTGAACCAGAAGACATGAGCTCACTCATGAGATATTGGGAAGAATCAAATTTCGTGCACAGTCGTCTCGCTTTGGAAGCTTGACTGAATTTGTAGGTTTGATATATACTTTTAGAAAGTATATGATCAACACCTGGGTATGATATATGCTTTTGAAAAGCATGTGATCAATACTAACTCCCAATAGTCAAATGAGAAATTTGATGATAAAACTCTAAAGTAGACAGTGTAAAATTGATCTTATACTTCATGTTTAATCATAGGTCTTCCAGTATGCAGGATGTGCATGTATTGGGAATACCTGAGGGTGATGTGATCGTAAACGATTGTATAACCATGATGCTTCCATTCCTAGGGAGTGATGAAACAGGTCTGGATTTTCGTGATTCATCTCAATAGAGAAGTAATCTGATCTTGGTCCAAATGTTGGTCATTGATCTGGATGTGATTCAGATGTAATGAGAAGATTAGATTTGCGGTCTTGATTTAATCAAGCATCTATGAGAGACCTGAGATCCGGATTTGAGATGTGATCTCAATATCCAAGTCACTATATGTGGTACAATACAATCGCTCTGTCCTTATCTCCAAGCATTTGCGGAGAAAGCGCATTATTCTTGAAAGAGTTCAAGAATAATTCTAAAGTTGAATTATGTCTAATAAATGAGAAATGGATAATTAAATGTTATTTAATTATCATGAATAATGTGGGTTTGATTCACATTATCTGAATGCATGAGAATGATTATGCAATGTAATTAAATGAGATTTAATTATTGTGAATATGGATAATGTGGATAGTACTATCCAATTATCCAGGTATATTGTAAATAAGATTTATAATATATCAGAGAGAGACTTTTATAATTTATATGTGTTGATTAATTGTTAATGTGGATTGGATTCATTTTAAAAGGATTAATTGAAAAAATAATTACATTTTTGTTTTGGATTGTGAATGAGATTCACATAATTTCAATGGCATGGTTGATATTTTCCATAAGATAATTTGGAATTATTTTTTTGGTAAAAATATTGTCGACAAGAGATGATACATATATATAGATATAGATATCATGAGATAATGAGATCTCATAATAATTAGAAGAGATGGACCAAGCCCACTAAAGAGAAGTGGATGGCTACAACTCTTCATGAGGAGATGAGTAGCCATCCCCTCTTTTTTAGGGGATTGTTTTATTCTCTTCATTATCTTTTCTCTTATCAAAGATGATTTAATTTGAAATTAATTTTGTTGATTTATCAATGAAAATTAATTTAAATTAAATCATTAGTTGTGTTTTTACAACAACATCTTAGCCATTGAAAGAAACATAAATCAATCTAATCCGTTGATTGTGTGTTGTCCATGGATTGGGATCTATGGACTCCCAAAACACTATATAAGAAGAGGCGATCCTTGCTCTTCAAAAAGAGATGACATCACACAAATTCTCTCTCTCTCTCTCTCTCTCCTTTTATTCTCACGCATACTCTCTCTCTTATCTTGAGTGGTCGTCCACTCTAATAGAGAGAAGATCGTCTTCGTCATCGCCTTGCCTTTGTGCTCCGCTTCCACAACTATTGGCTCTCCGTCTTCTTTGGTGCATGGCGCTCGTGAAGAAGGTGTTCGATCTTGTGTGATGAGATCTGGAGATCCATTTCTTGGGACATCAACTTGGATTACGAGCACACGACTCATTCTCGCGCTCGCAAGTGTCTTCTCCAATGGATCGGACTTGAGACAGGAGGTCTCTTTCTTTAGAGGCTAGATCGCAACCACGCTCCAAGAGGCATTCCTGTATCCTATTGTGGTTTAGATGAAACGATATGAGAAATCTTCTTGGATCATGTGGTTTCATCCCTTTAAAAATGTTAAATTCCGCTGCCCAGAGCAACTAGTGCTACTAGTCGCTCCTGATCGCATACGATGCAATCCTCACGCTTCCGTGATGCGCTTGAGGATCTTCCCATATTCTTCAAGTGGTATCAGAGCCAGGTTGTTGAAGGTTTTGGATGAGATCCACGAACCTAGGAAGATTTGGGCTCGTTAGGGTTCATGAAGATTCTAGCATTTCAATTTTCGCATCCCTATTTTGTGATATTTTTTCGGCCATGTTTAAAGTGTTTTAACATGAATTTATCAATGGATAATGTTTCCCATTAAACAAGGAAAATGTGGAATTTGAGTTTGCATAATTTGGATTTCGTTTGCTCAAGATATGATCGTTTTAATAACCATATGTCCACTGTTTTGGGGATGTCAGTTAGTGTTGTAATTAAGATGTTAATTACTATTTTAAAACGCCTGGAAATGCGTGCTAGTCAAATGATTTCTGTTTTAAATCAAATTATCAAACTCTGGAAATTGATTTTGCTTAATTTGCATTTAAAATGAAAGAGATATGCTAATTTTAATTGGTGATGGTCCCTGCTGAAAATTACATACTCAACCATGAACCTTGTGATTGCCATTAAAGAATCTTGTGAAATTAATGGTTAATTTCCTTAAAAAGTTATGGATAATATTTGGGAAATATTAGAACAATAATTGTCCCCTTAAATGACATTGCCTCAACCAATGAATGATTAGATTAGATCTAGATTATCAATTGGTTACTTGATACACTTTCATCAAACTTGTTACTTGAATAGGTTTTGGGAATTCGTCTAGCAAATTTCCTTATAATCAAAATGGTTTTGATTATTACTATATGGTATAACTTCGGTTGAAGAACCGATGGTCATCTCAAGTACAAAATAATTGACTCGGCATTATTTTTTCCCGAGGTAGATATGGTGCCTAGTCGGGTAGCGCTGGGGTAGCAGGTTGTACCGTGTGTGGTTTGTCCCACTCCCGTCGGTATTGGCCATGACAACGGGTAGGGAACGAATGATGCTTGAGAGATCATGATGTATTTTCTAATTATTAAAATTCGAATAATACGTACTTTGAGATAATACCACTATTTCAAGTAATAATTAAGTTTGTTGATTGAATTGGATTGATAATTGATTTAATGAGATTAAATTAATTATATCCAATTAAAACACTCTATCATGAATAGAGTTATATTTCCCTTGGAAGAATTAATTATATGAATGTGATTCGTGATAATTAATTAAATTTGAATATGAGGTGGAGGATTACATAAGTGACATCAATGGTCTCCCGTTAAGGTGAAGGGTTCCATCACCAGGGATTGTATGTAGGAGACGCCTGTCCGAAGTGACCGCTCCTGTATGCAAGCGCGTCTGGATCGGGCTCTTTGCTTCTCGAAAGAGTAAGGCCGTATGCGTAGTGACCTCATCGAGTTCTTATATTATTGAGGCGATATTGGATTGCGTATAGCAAGTACTATTTCTGTTGACGGTTGGTTCAATTAACAACGGGTCAACATCGCCTTAGGAGTGGTGGGCTCGAGTGTTAAAGTCCGAATTGAGAAATGCAAGTTGGACTTGCAAGGGGGAATGTGTTCCCGTTTTTTTTATCGGAGCTACATGCTCTCATATTATTGGGACGTAACAAAGATAAAGAGGAGATCCTAGATCTTGCTAGAGATATATCGGTAAGTATATCTCTTACATTGAAAGTGATTAAGGGAATGGACTTTCAATGTTGACAAGACAAGACAACTTTGATATAAAAAATTCCTAAATGAAAGTAAAATATATTTATATATATTTATGCAAATTTCTTTTTTAAGATAATCCTTCATTAAACCCACTCAATACTATACTCAATAATAACCAGTAAAATATCATGAATATGATTCATGATCAAGATATTATACTTGCAGTTGAACACATAATGTATGTGGTTGCAATGTACAAGTTTCCTCATAATAATGGGGAATGTCAATTAAATAGACAATAGGACTACAACCCTAGGATTTGTATGTCTCTATAGTCTTGATCTCATCGAGTGTACTTTGGAAGTGACATGTCGATAATGATCGCAATTGTCAAATAATCCTCATAAAATCTAAGAAGATGAATTGGCATACATATGTGCTCTCGACATTTAATCATGAATGACATGGTTCACTGCATTATGCAGAATGATGGCTCTATAAGAGAGGATGTACTCAAAATGCTTGAGTACTAATCTGAACCAATGATTTTAAGAGTTAAGATGTATGTAGATACGACGAGTGCCATCATTCTACTACCTATACTCTAGTCATTCATGTATCTTCATAATATTCACATTGTATGAATTGAATGAAGCATCTATAAATGTTGAAATACTTTTATACTGGAATCTTTTGAATTCAACATAAGAGATCCTTTGTCTTAAACAATTGTTGTTTATAGATGAAAGGAGCGCAATGGAAGCATGGGTTTGACCCAAGATTAGAAGGAAAGTCAAAGAGTTGACTGTACTTCTATGGTTTCCATACATATGACATCTAGAGAGTTGGATGAATGCAAATACTGCAATAAGCCGATGTACTGATAGTATGACTATCTAGACTATCTTGGATACTTAGAGAAGGACCCAGATAGTACATCAATTTAAAATACATCTACACCTGATCATTGAAATTGACTTGCTTATTTGATAAGTTAAAAGTCAAATAATTGTATCTCAATCTTTTAATAACACTTCCAATTGATTGCATACATATTAAAAGAAGATTTGATCTTAAGGTTTAATAGACATCCACATAGATGTTGATGCAAGAATCTCTGTTGGATGGATAGACTTCATATTTTTAGGAGAGTCTTAGTCTTAGAGAATGCCTCTATGATCTGGATATTAGAATACACTCAGTTTATTTCTAAGTGTTACAAATAAACATAAATTCTGGAATAGACCTATCATAAAGAGTTATGATGGATATATTTCAGATAGTAATCTAACATCTGGAGGACTTTACTAAATTAGAAAATTAATGAGTGGTTCATTAAGATTTCTAATACTGAAAATTAAACCTTATTAGATCAATAGGAGGATGAAGATCATTTGATAATGATATGAAATCAAGCCTTGGACATGTGTCTGTTGACAAGACCAATGGACTAGTAAGAGATGAAACTTTAGAATGTCTAAAATTTCAAAACTTGCGTACTTTCAAAGTAAAATATCCAATACACCCTTCTCTGAGAATGGTGTTAGATTCCAAGATACTCAATATCCCATACATATGGATGTATGAGGATTATCTATATCAAAATAAACATTAATGATATATGATATCAATTGATGATTGTTTGTGTAGAAAACTTTGAATTGTTCAATAATTTCACAATTTGGTTTAGAGCTAAAGTTTGAAGGAAGATTAAATGAATTTAATCTAACCAAGGTAACAAGTACCTATTAGATGAATTCGTGGAATACCTTATGGAGAAAAGGAATATCATTTCTATCTCGTTTGTCCGAATATATCTAAACTCAAGAGAGTTGTAGAGAGATGGAATTGGACCATGTTTGACATGATTTGATCGATGATTAGTCTTAGTATTAGAATTATTATATTACAATTATATTTGTAACCTTTCGAGTTCTGTAACCCTTAACCCTTCGGGTTCCGTAACCCCTTCCGTAACCCCTCAGGGGCATTTATGTATTTTTCCTTTTGTACTCTCTAGGATTTTCTCTTTATATAAGAGACCCTAGCCCTATGGAATACATACCCCATTCTGTCTCTCTTCTCCACATGGTATCAAAGCAACGGTCCTATACCGGGGTTCTGACCTAAAATCCCCACCGCCACCTTCAAGCCTCGTAAAAGCCTGCGCGGGCCCTTTTCCCTGAATTAGGGCCCGTGCATGGCCCTCCAATTGCCTCCAGTACAACAGCCCTCCCGCCAGCGCTACCCTGCGCTTCAGGATCTCCTACGAAGGTCGTCAGCCCCACAGCTACGGATCGCTTCCAAGGATCCAGATATGCTATCCATTAGGGTTTTTCAGCCCTTCTTCAAGGGCAAACGTGAGTTTTAGGGTTTTTTTAGCTCTTATATGCATCCTTAGTTGATCACGGGATCGTCTTTCTATTTTAAGACTACCATGACACATTCTTCTACCGAGACGAAGCCCTTAGCCACGAATATTATGGCACAAGGCACTACTATCAAACTCAAGGGCACAGAAAATTACATGCTCTGGTCTCGATCTTTTATGGTGTTCATTGGTGGTCAGAGGAAACTCTACATTTTGACTAAAGATCCTTTAGATGAAAAGGACAAAGAGTACGACAACTGGCAGACTGACAACTATTTGGTTATCAACTGGATGGCCAACAATGTTGAGGCTTATATTGCCTCAAATCTTCTTTACAAAAATACGATAAAGGAAATGTGGGAGGATCTCGAGTAAACATACTCCCAGAAGAAGACGAAGTCACGCCTTGCAGATATTTACAGGCGAATCTGGTCGGCATCTCAGGGTGATTCCACCCTCATCGAGTACTACAGGCATCTATCCGGTCTGTATGAGGAGCTTGTAATATTCCATCCCTCATGTTGCACCAAACAGATACAAGTACGTTCTGACTGGCAGGTATACTGCTTCCTTGATGGCCTGCATTCTAGGTACTATGCAGTGAAGGAGCAATTTCTTATATCAGACACAATGCCAACAATGAAAGCCATCTTTGCCCGACTTGAGGAGCTCGAGACATCCGATGCCCGACCTCCTGTCTTACCTTTAACGGAGAACTTTGCACACATCGTCGCATCTGGGCGAGGAGGCAGATACAGCTTGCGAGGAGGATGCGGTCGCGATCCAAGTCGTGGTCGTGGACGGGAATCTGGACGAGGCCGTGACTTTAGTCATGTCGTGGGCGAGACTCTACTGCCCCATGCACTCACTGTGGTAGGTGGAACCACCGACTGAATGATGCTGGTAGAAGTTTGACGTGCCTTCTTATCACACCAATAATGCTTATGAGGATGCCTATGATGTTGAAGAAGCATTGCCTACCTCCAGTGGAAAGACTGTTCATTTGAATGATGCAGATTACTCCTGCCTAATGCAGATCCTTCAGACTCCACGATCTACCACCACTAGTAACACTACAACTGCTGCTCTGGCCATTCCTTCAGGTACAATAGCCAACTCTGCTATCACTTCTACTCCAGCTTGGATTATTGATTCCGACGCCTCTACCCATCTCACCGGAGAAGGTAGTCTGCTCACCTCTTCCATACCATCTACCTCTGTGAAGTCAATTCGAGTCGTTAATGGGACTCATCACAGATTACTACTATCGAAACTATGGAATTCTCTTCCAAGATCAGACTTTCGGGGGTTCACTGTGCTCTTGATTTTCCTCTTAGCTTGTTATCAGTTCACAAGCTTTGTGTTAAGCTTCATTGTCATGTGATATTTTATGAGTCTTCTTGTTATTTTCAGGACATTCGGACGAGGCAGATTTTTGGTGAGGGTCATGAGAATAACATCCTATATTACCTTGACATACCCTCAGACTCCAATTTTGTTGGTGTTGCATCTATCTTCGAAGATCAGCTCCTATGGCATATGCGCATTGGACATCCCTCTGCCAAGGCCATCTCCATGATGTTTCCTAAACTTTCTGCTTTGAAGCCCTTTCAGTGCGAGTCATGTGAATTCGGGAAACACCTTCGAACTTCGTTTCCTGTTCGTACTGAGTCTCGTAGTACTGCTGCTTTTCATCTTGTTCATTGTGATGTTTGGGGACCTTGTTCGATCCACACATTAAGTGGCCATCGCTACTTTATAGTTTTCGTTGATGATTATAGTCGATCTTCTTGGGTCTATCTAATAAAGGAGCATTCAGAGATTAATCGAATTGTCAGAAATTCCTTTCAATATGTTGAAACTTACTTTTCTAGCATTGTTAAGATCATTCGTACCGACAATGCTCTTGAGTTAACCCAACATGACTTGACCTCTTTCTTTGCATCCCAGGTAACTGTTCACCAAACATCATGTCCATATACCTCACAACAGAATGGTATAGCTAAGAGGAAACTCCGACACTTGCTAAATGTTGCCAGATCTCTTCTTAGCAAATGAGTGTTTCTAAACAATACTGGAGAGATGCTATCCTTACGGCAATGTATCTCACCAACCGTGTTCCTTCATCAGTTCTCAAAGGGGCAACTCTATTTTCCTTACTTTATCCTACCGAGTCTTCTTTTCCTATACCTCTGCGAATTTTTGGTTGTATTGCCTTTGTTCATAACTTTCATGCAACTGACAAATTATCCTGTCGTGCTATCAAATGCGTCTTTCTTGGGTACTCGCGTACCTAGAAAGGCTATCGCTGCTATGATCCTGTTGGACGTCGATACTATGTATCTGCTGATGTCACCTTCTTTGAGCAAACAAGTTATTTCACACAGACTGTATGTGACATTCCTCTGGACCTCCCTCCACCAATCGTCTATACTCTCCAGCGTACCTTTATACCTTGTACACAAGTGTCTGTACCTTTACCTGTCCCTTTTATGCAGGATGATATGACCACTTTGAGTGCTCCCCCCACTGCTATCCCGGATGTAACTGGGGAGCTTCCTATATCTCTACGCAAGCAAAAAAGGAAATGTACATATCACCCCATGTCACATTTTACTTCTATAGATGGTTTATCTAGCTGTGACAAGAGATTTGCAGATGCTTTTAATGCTATTACCATTCCAAGAGATCATTTCAGTGCAATGCAAGATGAAGGTTGGCGACATACCATAGATGAGGAGATGGATGCACTTACCTCCCGGGGTACATGGGATCTTGTGCCGTGCCCCCCGGGAGTTCACCCTGTGGCTTGTCGATGGGTCATCACGACCAAACAGTTGCCTGATGGTTCTTATTGATAGGTTGAAAGCTAGACTTGTTGCCAAAGGTTTCACACAAACCTTTGGAGTTGATTATTTTGAGACCTTCTCGCCTGTTTCCAGAATGGGGTCGATACGTACCATTCTCTCTGTTGCTGCCAACAAGGATTGGCCCATTTATCAACTTGATGTGAAGAACATCTTTCTTTATGGTGATCTTGAGGAGGAGGCCTACATGATGCAACCGTCGGGGTATGTAGTCGAGGGGGAGCATGTATGTCGACTACACAAGGCCATTTATGGCATGAAGCAGAGCCCAAGGGCATGGTTTGACAGGCTCACTACGGAGATCAACATACTTGATTTTCAGAGAACAACATCTGACTACTCTGTCTTTGTTAGACGACGGTCTACTGGCACTATCATCCTTGCTGTCTATGTTAATATATAGTTATCACAGGAGATGATGTACATGGTATTCAGGAGACCAAGGCCTTCCTCCAGAAGGTCTTTGTCACGAAAGATCTTGGCCAACTTCGTTATTTTCTTGGCATTGAAGTAATACACACTACAGAGGGGCTCCATCTTTCACAGAGAAAGTATTGCCTCGATATTCTGACTGAGGCAGGACTTCTTGGATGCAAGCCATTTGGCATCTCTGCAGAAGTGAGAAAATATTCAGCATCAGTGATCCAGCATTTGAGGATGCAACACGATACAAAAGCTTAGTAGGAAAATTACTCTATCTCACTGTTACTAGGCCAGACATATCATATGCTGTGAGCAGAGCCAATCAATATATGGAGAAGCCTCTTTACAGTCACTAGCAGGATGTTCTTTTGGTCCTTCGATATTTGAAGGAATCTCCCGGACGTGGACTTTTCTATGGGGTGAATGGACACACTAATATCTCTGCCTATACAGATTCTGACTATGCTAGCTCTCTCCTGAGGACCGCCGATGCACTACAGGATACACCATGTTTGTTGGGGATAACCTTGTCACTTGGCGAAACAAGAAACAGACAATGGTATCCAGATCTAGTGCGGAAGAAGAATACAGGGCAATGGCTCAGGCCACATGTGAGATCACATGGCTTGTTTCTTTCCTAACAGAACTTGGCATGTCAGTTGCCACTCCTGTACCCTTATACTGCGACAACAAGTCTGCCACGTACATCGCCACCAATCCAGTTTTCCATGAGCGGACAAAACACACTGAAGTTGATTGCCATTTTATCCGTGATGCAGTACGAGAAGGACGAATCAACACTCCACTCATCTCCATTGAACTTCAACTTGCAGACATCCTCACAAAGGTTCTTCCAAGGAAGCACCTAATGTACTTAGTATCCAAGTTGGGCATGATTGACAGATATGCTAACTTGAGGGGGAGTGTTAGAATTATTATATTACAATTATATTTGTAACCTTTTGGGTTCCGTAACCCTTAACACTTCGGATTCCATAACCTTTAACCCTTCAGGTTCCGTAACCCCTCAGGGGTATTTATGTATTTTTCTTCTTGTACTCTCTAGGGTTTTCTCTCTATATAAGAGACCCTATCCCTATGTAATAAATACCCCATTCTGTCTCTCTTCTCCACACTTAACATAATTACCTCTTAGTTTCCAAGGTATATATATAGGTAGTAGAGACTACAATAGACATTCTTATAAGGTTCCATGCTGGTAAACTGGAATCTAGCACCAGAGAGTGCTACTTCATTAGGAAAATAAAGGATGGTATTGGGTACCTACTTTATGACCTTGAGATTCTTAAAAGATCTCATCTTTAAGGATATGATTCTTAGAGGATGACTCTCTTGAGAATCACGATGAAAATGAAGTGTAGGAACTCATTTAATCTTGAGAAGATAACGAGGCTCTTGAAATCGGAAACTAAAAGGCAGGGCCTCAAATTTCAGCGAAATTCGGTTGAATTTATGTCAAATATCGATATCCAGTTGAAACCGAAATTCAACCGAAATGGCCGAAATGACCGAAATATGGGGGTCCTAGTACAAAAAATGACCGAAATGACCGAAATTTCAGTCGAAATTCCACCAAAATTCCATCGAAATTCTGTTTTGGTCGATACCGAAATGGTGACCGAAACCGACATTTAGGACTTTGCTGAAAGGACAATTAAAGGTGAAACACTAATATCTCTTCAAATGAGTTTGATGATGATTTCCATGTGTCAGAGAAATCTTACAATGATCGAACTTCTCATGATGAAGCTTCTGAAGATCGTGTCATGGAAAGATGGAAGTTAGCAATTGATTCTAAAGTAGACTTCATATACAAGTGTTGTATATGGACCCTCAAGGATCCACCTATATGGGTAAGACCCGGTAAGATGTAAATGGATTTTCAAGAGAAAGAGGGAACCTGATGAGAAGGTAGAGACCTTCAAAGCATGGCTGGTAGCCATGAGCTACACACTGAATAGAAGACATCGCTTGCGATGAGACTTGCTCTCAAGTGACCATGCTTAAACTCATCAGATTATTGCTAACTATAGCTACACAACTGGACTTTGACATCTTCAAGACTGAAGTCAAGATTGCATTCCTCCACGAATATCTCTATAAGGATATTCATATGAAGTAGCCCCAGGGCTTCATGGTTTAGGAAAGCAAGGTGTGCAAGCTAAAGAAACTCCATCTATGGACTTAAATAAGCTTCTTGTAGTTGGAACATTGGATTTGATGAAATCATAAATGTTATGATTTCAGATAGAATCTTGATGTACCATGTAAAGCTTAGTGGGAGTACCAATGTGTTCATCGTGCTAAATGTAGATAATATCCTAATCATTTAGAATGATATAAGGATGATAATAAATGTTTTATGATCTGGCTATTTCATACCTTGAGATATGATCTCAAGGATACCTCTTAGATCTTAGTTCTGAAGTTGTTCAGAAGCAAAGAGAAGAGAGAGAATTGTGATTGCCACATTATTGGTACATCCTGGATATATTCTATCCAAAGAAGGCTCCTTTCCCTTAAGATTTGGTACCGACCAATCTGAAGGGATAGCATATCAAGTGTTGATGATGCTAAAACTGCTTGCCCTTGTGCATTTGTTGCTAGAAGCCTGGTATGTGCTAGATATGTACGAAAAGCCAGATGTCTGCCATGCAATGGGAGTAGTAAACTATTGCTAACCCTACTATGGAGATAAAACACTTAGTTGCAGTAATAAAACAATATCTTCAAAGATGACTAGACTTGTAGATAATGATCTCAAAGTCTCATCATCAAGAACCTAAGACTTTATAGATAGTGATCTAAAAGGTCTTAACTCCAGATACCTTAGAGATAGAGATCTCTGGGATAATTGAAATTACACACTGGTTATAATGATTGTTGAGTTAGTCAAATACATTATGATTGTCTCAATATTGCGTATTGGTTGTATAAGATGCAACTTTCGCATTGGATGCGGGCAGTATTACTAAGGGATATGCAAGTGCCGTAAAAGGACTTGAAATATTCTCTCGGGAACAGAGTGACTGATCAACTTACTTAGCTATATTAAATAGCCTATGATTGTCACATGAGTGTGGGTTTGATGATTAGCCCATTAATGACTCTTTGGTCTAGTGGGAGATTGTTGGACATGCGAGCCCACAGTGAGCCATTATGCAATAAATGTTATTGCAATTCACTCCTCAATCTGAAATGAAGAATAACTAATTTGCATAATAGGTCCCTTAGTACAATTAGGATTATGTACCATGGCCATCTTAATGATCATACAACTGTTGATTCAATTATTAAATCATAGAGGC
Source organism: Ottelia alismoides (assembly GCA_037367405.1). Classification (NCBI taxonomy): domain Eukaryota; kingdom Viridiplantae; phylum Streptophyta; class Magnoliopsida; order Alismatales; family Hydrocharitaceae; genus Ottelia; species Ottelia alismoides. The sequence goes on from JAZKJV010003311.1 coordinate 144,182, forward strand.
TAGTGCTTGGATGAATATCTAAAGAGTTAGATTGAGGACTCATCAAGCACCGTCAAATGATTGTTCGGATGTGATCTCCAGCCTGAGTAGGAGATTGCAATCCTTATCTCTAAAGGCTGATATCTGACCGACCTCTTGATGCAGGTTCTCTGCATAGGAATAGAGATTTGGAGGTGTCAGATTAATTAGGTCAAAGAGTTGACTTAACGAGATCGAGATAACCAAAGACCTATATCGTATGCTGTCACGGTATAGACACGCATCCTCTGATCGGAGATAGATGTGTTAGTATATTTCTGAGTATGTATATTTGGTAGACCGATAAGTTGATGGCCGAATCAAGGTCTATATACCGACGCACTGGTGTGCATATAAGGGCATATAAGTAATACAATCTCTAAAAGGGATCATACGGGATCATTACTGAACCGGAAGACATGAGCTCACTCATGAGATATTGGGAAGAATAAAACTCCGTGCACTATCGTCTCGCTTTGGAAGCTTGACTGAATTTATAGGTTTGATATATACTTTTGGAAAGTATATGATCAACACCTGGGTAATGTATATACTTTTGAAAAGCATGTGATCAATACCAACTCCCAATAGTCAAATGAGAAACTTGATGATAAAACTCTGAAGTAGATAGTGTAAAATTGATCTTATACTTCAGGTTTAATCACAGGTCTTCAAGTTGCAGGATGTACTGGTATTGGGAATACTTGAGGGTGATGTGATCATAAACGATTGTATAACCATGACGCTTCCATTCCTAGGGAGTGATGAAACGGGTCTAGATTTTAGTGACTCCTCTCATTAGAGAAGTAATCTGATCTTGGTCCAAATGTTGGACATTGATCCGAATGTGATACCGATGCAATGAGAATATTAGATTTGCGGTCTTGATTTAATTAAACATCTATGGGAGGCCCGAGATCTGGATTTGAGATGTGATCTCAATATCCAAGTCACTATACGTGGTACAATACAATCGTCATGTCCTTATCTCCAAGCATCAGCGGAGAAAGCGCATTATTCTTGAAAGAGTTCAAGAATAATTCTAATGTTGAATTATGTCTAAGCAATAGGAAATGGATAATTAAATGTGATTTAATTATCATGAATAATGTGAATTTGATTCACATTGTCTGAATGCATGAGAGTGATTATCCAATGTAATTAAATGAGATTTAATTATTGTTGATGTGGATAATGTGGATAGTACTATCCAATTATCCAGGCATGTTGTAAATAAGATTTATAATATATATCAGAGAGAGACTTTTGTAATTTATATTTGTTGGTTAATTGTTAATGTGGATTGGATTCACATTAAAAAGGATTAATTGAAAAATATAATTACATTTTTGTTTTGGGTTGTGAATGAGATTTACATATTTTCAATGGCATAGTTGATATTTTCCACAAGATAATTTGGAATTAATTTTTGTGAAAATATTGTCGACAAGAGATGATGGTGATATATATCATGAGATAATGAGATCATGATAATTAGAAGAGATGGACCAAGTCCACCAAAGAGAAGTGGACGGCTACAACTCTCCATAAGGAGAAGAGTAGTCATCCCCTCTTTTTTAGGGGATTGGTTTATTCTCTTCATTATCTTTTCTCTTTTCAAGATGATTTAATTTGAAATTAATTTTGTTGATTTATCAATGAAAATTAATTTAAATTAAATCATTAGTTGTTGTGTTTTTACAACATCTTAGCCATTAAAAGAAATACAAATCAATCTAATCCGTTAATTGTGTGTTGTCCATGGATTTGCTCTTGGATGCGCTCGAGCATGTCTCTAGACATGCGGGTGTTCGATGCGATCACCACGACCTTCAGCTCTTCTGGTTCGCTCTTCCTCGAGAGGGCATCTGCCACTTGGTTAGTCTACTCAGGCCTGTAGGGAAGCTCGAAGTCGACTCGGCAAGAAAGTCTTGCTATCGCGTTTGCTTAGGAGTCAGCTTCTTCTGTGTGGTAAAGCATCTCGTTGATCCTAAAGCAAACGATCGATCAGCAAGCATTTCTTGCCGAGTCGATTCGAGCCTTCCCCTACCAAGGCCCTGAGTAGACCACTAACCCCCAGTGGACCAGATGCCCTCTCTGTTGGATTCAGCTTGTGGCTTTCATATGCCATAAGGTGCCCATGTTGCACCAGTACACCTCGAGTGCGTAGTCCAGTGCATTGGTGTGGACTTCGAATGGCTTCTCGAAATCTGAAAGTCGTAGAATCGACTCTTCTTCCACCATCCTTTTCAGCTTCTAGCAGTGTTGCAGAAGACGGTATTTGGTGTTCAGTCGAAGGGGCCACTGAATAGAGAATAGTCGATATTCGGGCGACTATTCAGAATCATTCGGTTTTGTATTTTTTTAATATATTTTTTAAAATACATATATTCTTATATTTTTACTTTTATACATATATGGTCATTAGTTAACATGAATCCAAGATAAAAGTACAAATCAATATAATAGATATATAGAATTTGACGTTTGTGGCGATACCGTGGTAAAATGTAACCCATAAAAATTGAAAATTGAAAATAAAAAATAAAAATACCAAAAGTCAAACTCAAGTCAGCCGAATAGTCAGGCCAATCGACTGAATAGACGGTTAACTATTTGGTCGGGCTGACTATTGACCGACTGAAGGTCTGTTCAGTCTTCCACCACCATCCTCTTCAGCTTCTAGAATGGCTCCTGGCCTTCGTGCGTCCTTCTCCAAGGTTGATCCTTCCGAAGTAGGTACGCCAGGGCGCCGCCTTCTTGGAATATCCCTTTATGTACTTCTTATTGTAGTTCACCAATTCGAGGAAGGATCGCAGCTCTGTAGCCTTTGTTAGTGTTGCCAACTCTTCAATTGCCTCAGTTTTCCTGGGTTCCTTGCGTATCTTGTCTCCGCCCATGATATACAAGAGGAAGGAGATGGTCTCCTAACGAAAGGCATACTTCTTCGGCTTCAAGTATAACCAATTCTGCCTCAGCTTTTCAAGCACCATCTGCAGATGATTGCCATGCTCTTCCAGGGTCCTTCTGTACATCACTATGTCATCTAAGTACACCACAACAAAAGAGTCAATATACTCATTGTAGAAATCATTAGTCAAGGTACATAAAGTAGTCGGGGCATTAGTCAACCCAAACGACATAACAAGGAAAATAGCGTGTCACACACGCCGTCTTCAACTCGTCTCTGTCCTTGATGCGGACCTGATAATATCTCAATCTGAGAATCGATCTTCGAAAAGTAATTTGCCTGGCCCAAGCAATCAAATAGGTTTTCAACATTGGAGACATGTACTTATTCTTCACCGTCACCTTATTCAACGCACAGTTGTCCATGCACATATTGTTGGAGTATTTGGTTATGCGTCATATGAGTTGTAGGAGGGTAAATGGATCCCGTAGAGATCCATTTACCCCATCCATATGTTTAGTCCCACTTCTACCCGTGGTGGGACTTGAAGGCTCTGTGAAGGCTATATAAGGAGTCCCAGACCTCCTGTACCCATTGAGAGAAAGTCAGTAGACACACCAACCCTCTGAGGCATTCTCCCGTGGTTTCATCCCAGTCCTTAGGGAGTAGGGTTCCATGTTAAATCCCGTTGTTCTTATTGTTCTTTATCTTTTCTATGTTTCGCTTCTGCATGTATGGTATCAGAACGGGTCCGATTCTCGAGGTATTCATGTTCTTTATTTGTCGAGATTCGATGTTGATGTTGAAGATTATTATTCACGTTTTGTTCGAGAGATTTTGTTTTTAGGGTTCTATGGAACCCTAGATCTGACCTCCACAGTTCCAAGGAGGGGAACCATAGTCATGTCTCCATATCTCGCACAAACTGCGCGAGAAGCCCTTGGCGCTCCATCCATCACGTAGCCAGGCTCCTCCCCAGACCGACTCTCACAAGTCGGCGACACACTCGAGAACGACACCGGCCCCATGTGACAAATCCGATCGTGCAGGGTGATATACCATCTCGAGTCTTCAGTCTCTGCACGTACCCTCACGCAGGAGATCCTTCTCCTCCATACTCACGCGGAGCCCCTGCCCTCACACAGGTCATTCATGCATCGTACTCAAGATCAAGGAAGAGGGCAACATCAACTCGCACTCCAGGTTATCAATCTTCGGGGCAACTTCAACTGAGCAACTCGAGCCACCAGGACTGAGGTTGCATGGATAACCTCGCCCTGGCCGATCTTGTCGGAGATCTCAACCCTCCAGGCGCCCCTCACACTTCCTGGCCGCAAGGGGCCGTCTGTCCTCCTAGCGCGCATCTACCTTGCGATGCATCCTCCAACAGACGACGACCCTGATCCTTGCCCCCCCGTCGTGCAAGCCACTCCGCTAAGTCCCCATAAGCTGCTGAAACCACTCACGCAAAGGCAAAAGACCTCCAGACGTCTCCTCCCATCCCGCCTCCCTCCTCGCGCGACCTCACGCGACCCCCCCTCTAGAACCTCTAGGCAACATAGACGGAGGCCTCTACGGCTCCCTCCTCCCGCATCTTTTCCTCGCGCGAGCGCTCCAGGCCTGGAACCCCAATGGCAGCGACGTTCAAGGGATTTTCCACGATGGGAACTCTAACAGAGGGACCTGCAGCTATATAAAAAATTATTATGGCCTTATTTTGTTAAGACCCAAGTGGGTCGTGCTCTGATCATAAATTAAAAAAGGGGGAGGGGTCACTGCAATATCTTTGGGCCCAAAGGTGGGCATGTTAGTTAAAAAAAGGGCACGTACAAGGTAAAAGTCATATGCATGTTATAAAAAATATAGTTACAAAAAATGAGAAGAGGAGAAACCATATAAAAAAATTGAACAGCTTAAAAAAATGTGTTTGAACAGCTTTAAAGAAAAATGGAAATAACCGAAAAAAAAGAGAAAAGAAAAATTATGATGATGATTTGAGAAGCCGTAAAAAAATGGAATCGGCTAATTGATGCCTTTTTTCTCCCCATTTGTCTTGTCTTCTCTCAACTTGGTCGACGTCCATATTTTCCGACAAGTATGGGAGAAAGGGAGAGTATATGTAGAGTCACAAGTCTTCTTCTTCTACAGATTCTCCATGCCATGCAGTTTCCAGACTCTACAGTTGGCAGATATTCAGACTCGACGTCAGATGTTTCCGAGTCTCCAGTTTCAGATACATACAAGTATGCGGTCTTCTTTCAGATGAGCACATGTATGCCATCTTTTGTCGTGGTCCCCATCTTTTTATGTTGTTTCGTCCAGAGTTTTCATGTGAGCCATAGGGACTCTAGAGTAGAGGACCATTCTCTATGCCATGTTGGTAAGGGTTTTTCATGTGGTATCATATGTACTTCAGAGTAGTGTACCATTCTTTGTGTCAGATGGGAGATACCTAGTTCTCCGACGAGGAGAATTCTTTCAGACTCCATTCTCCAGCGACCGTGGACTCCGACGAGGATTGCACTTCCACGGCCTTTTTTCAGTTCGACCCTTTCAAAGATGGAGTAGTTGACCACATGTTGTGGCGGGCTAGAATACTCCGACGGGGAGATTCATTTCCAGTTGCAGTGACTCTGACAGGCGCTGTTCAGAGCACATGCTCTTCGACGAGGAGATTCAGCAGCCTCATACTCCAGCCCGTTCGTCCTCCTCACCTGCACGGCATGAGAAGCAATGTCCTCAACAACAGCCGACATTTGTGCGCGTTGAGTTGATATTGTCCGTAGTGTTCTGTAGCGTGAGTTGAGTTTCTTTTTGTTTGTCCAAGCTGAGCATTGCATGCTCTAGTTTGAGGGGGAGTGTTGGAGTATTTGGTCATGCATCATATGAGTTGTAGGAGGGTAAATGGATCCTGAAGAGATCCATTTACCCCATCCATACGTTTAGTCCCACATCTACCAGTGGTGGGACTTGGTGACTCTGTGGAGGCTATATAAGGAGTCGCAGACCTCCTGTATCCATTGAGAGAAAGTCAATAAACACACCAACCCTCTGAGGCATTCTCCCGTGGTTTCATCCCGCTCCTTAGGAAGTTGGGTTCCACGTTAAATCACGTTGTTCTTATTGTTCTTTATCTTTTCCATGTTACTCTTCCGCATGTTTATTTTCTAACACATATGCAAGTTCCTATCTTTCTTCTTCCGTAACAACACTGGTGCTTCATATGGTGCCTTTCTTGGATGCATCAGACCGGCATCCACTAGCTCTTTGAGTTGTCTCCGCAACTCCTCCAGATGTGCATGGGGTATCTTGTAAGATGTAAGTGCAAAGGGCATCATTTCTGGCAGCAACTTAATGGTGTGATCCACATCTCTCTTCGGTGGTAGCTCCTTGGGCAGCTCCTTCAACATCACGTCCTTAACTCACCTAGCTTCTCATGTACTGCCTTGGGGCATGGATGTATCTCCTCGCCATCTTCTTTGACACGTAATGTAGCCAGGTACGTTGTCTCCCCTTTCTTCAGCCCATTGCAGACTTGTATCACAGACATGGCTCCAGCCTATCCTTTCTTCTTGATAACCTTGATGAAGCAACGACTATCTGCAGCCGCGAAGATGACTCCTCCCAGATAAGGAGTCACAAAAGCCTTTGCTTTCTTCAAGAACTCAAACTCCCAAAATGACTTTGAAGTCGTCAAGAGGTACCACGAGGAAGCATATCTTTCCCTGCCAATCACCTAATTGGACATTACAGTTTGCCATACCTTCGATCTGTAGTGTTTCAGAGTTGACAAGCTTTACCCGGCACTGGCTCTTCTCCAAGGCAACTCCCAAGCTTCCAATCTCTTTGTTGGAGAGAAAGTTACGCGTCGCTCCAATATCGATCATGCTTGAATGAGTCTTCTTAGGCACCACAACATTGAGCTACACCAACTTTGGATCTTCACGCTCCACCTCCGGCTTCGCCTCTTTGCCAACTTCATTGAACACAAGCAAACATTGCACACCAATTTGAGGTTCACCATATGTGCCTCTTCATTTGAGCTCTCCTCCATCGTCATGGAGTTCAACTTTTCTCGCTTCAGGCCCTCCCACGCTCGATGTGGCTCATCGCATATGAATAAACCCTCCTCTTTGGTTGCTCGGCCTTCTTACAGGATTATGCTCCCTCCCTCGAAGTCTCGGTCTTGCCAGACTTCTTAAAATTTCATTTGGTATTTTCTTTAGGCATGCCCTTTACCTTCTCGGTCTCCTTCTTTGTGGTGGGTTAGACTTTGTAGTCGACCAACACATCCACCGCAGCGATGGCCGTCTGGAGGTCCTTTACCCCTTGCCTCCTAAGCTCCGCCTAAGCCCAGTTCTGCAGACCCACCATAAAGTTGAAGAGTTTATATTCTTGAGACATACCTTTGATGTCTAACAACAACGATGAGAACTGCCTCACGTACTCCCATGCGATTACCGTCTGCTTCAGTTTTTGGAGTGCCCCCTACTACCCAAGCAGTGTTGGTAGGTAGAAGCTGATCTTCAGTTCCTTCACCAACTCATCCCAAGACCAGATGTCTGGTCTTCCTTCGGATGCATGACTCGTCCACCATAACTTCTCATGGTCAGATAAGTAAATTGTTGTCAAGGATACCTTCTCCGCCTCGGGAGTCTTGACATCTTTGAAGTACATCTTTATGTCTCACAAGTAGTTCTCCAAGTCCTCGGCACACTGCGTACCTGAGAAGGACTCGGGCTGTGGTATCTTTGGCCTTCGTGCGTCGTTGGATCCACCCCCATTCACGCCAGCCTTCTTGATGATGGAAAGTTCCTCATGCAATTCCTGCACCAGCGCCTCAAGATCCTCTAGCTTTTCCCAAGAGCCTTCATAATGTCTGGCGAGCGTAGACTCCTATCTTCAACACCTGTTGATCTCATGTCCGCCTCGTCTTTTAAACGAGCCAAGCGATGAGCATGAGTACCCAGTGTGGATTGGATGTCCACCACGACTCCCTCCAAGGTAGCAATGCGGTCACCCTTGTTGGACGCCATCTCTCAAGCTCTAACACTAGTTGTCATAGGGGTATAATTTCAACTCCAATTTTTTGGACTAACCTGTGCGGTATTAGCTCCTCGCAAGCTAGCTAGCCTTCCCCTATGCATGTAGATGTACACCATCGTGCCGAATAACTACGTTGCTCGAACACTTAAGACACAAGCAAGCACTCAAGCACATGAAGGATATAAGAGCAATGGAACTAACTCTCTTTGTTATTAGCAAGAGACTCACTCTCAAGTGTGTTGTTTACAAATAAGCTCTACCCCTCCTTATATACATAAGCCCATGGTATACGAAGGGATATCATTACTACATCTTCAATGAATGTAAGGACTCTTAGTCTTCTACGAAGACCCTTCGTCGTCTAAGATGACTCTTCACATGCCTGGGCTCTTCATCTTCTGTACAATCCATTCGTCTTCTGCAATCGACGCTACGTTGGTCGCTCCGTCACTATGCCTTGACGTCTGCCACGTCAGCATGCCATGCCATCTTGCCACATCATCGGTAGGTCCTATGCCTCCTACGTAGGATGTTGCAGCTCTGCTCTGCCAAGTGTCGTCAAACACTTGTGTTGTGCGAAGGGCAACCTATGGTCTCGAAACCTTCATGCGGCAAACCCCTATCTTTAGTTGTCCGTACACTAAGGCGAAGTCCTCCAGAACTTCATCATGCGATCACCAATCCATAAAAGCATGTGGTAGCCGATCTCGCACGCTACTACCGTGCTTTGGGACTTCGGGGTGTTACAACAGGCAGAGTAGAAGGAGTCTTAGGTTAGGGAGTGAGGATCATCTCTGTGGGAGGTTTTGTGGGGTGTCTAATGACGATGTAATGGCGAGCATCGAAGTTGCGTTGCTTTGAGTTTCAAAGAAGGAAGGGGAATGTGTTTCCTGACAGAGGCGTCCCTAGTGGCCATGGCATGCCCATCTCCAACGTCGCATTGCTTTTGGGTCAATTGGTTGGGGCATCAAAGGCGTGAATGCCCGCTGCATGTGCATGGTTCTTGGTAAAGGATGGATGCTTTGAGGACCTAGGAGGATGACTTCCATGAATTATTATAAATTGCTAGTGGGTTGTAGGCACAAAGACCCACCCTCCATCAAGGTTGTCTTGATAGGAGAGGGACCAGTGGAGGAATTATGACATATAAAGGATTGTGTTGCCTGAAATCCTATTGAAGGAGTTGGCGTGGACGACGTTTGGATGAATGACAACGCCCTTTGACTTTGAGGCATTTCTGATAAATAGGTCGAGGGTGTGATCTCTAAGAGGCCAGAAGGTATACTATGCGGTCAATTGGTTATCACTTCCTTTGTTGCATGGATGTATTTTCAAAATTGGATGTGCATTGGAGGGTTTGGATATAAGGTGTTTCATTATGGTGCTGGAGTTTGGGGGTGATGAGACGAGCTTTGTCTCCCATTAGTGTTGTTGCAGAAGTTATTAGTAATGGGTTGCAGGTTGAGAAAAGCGTGGGGTTGGTGGTTCTGATCGAGGGACATGCTCTGAAGATGCCTATGCGACTAGAGATGAAGATTGGTCATGTCGTACCTATATAGATGTAAGAAGTAAACGTCGACGAGTTGCTTCCGTCACAGGGAGCTAAGGCAAAATCGATGGCGACGAGGATCTCTGAAATCTTCAAAAAAATTTAGGGAGGTGTCTCTGGAGAATTCTGGAGGCATTGATAATAACAAAAGTTTAAGGATGCAAGAACTACCTTTCTTTAAATCCTATTTAGTGGTTTTTAAAAGATTTCTCCACCATGGCCTCTTTGCCATAAAAAATCATCTCTTACAAACCCCATCTAGGATCTTTTTAAGCATATCTTGTAAAAGGGACATCATTTTACGTAAGTTAAGCTTGATACCTCGATGGAGCTGGTTATATGCTTCTTAAAAATCCTATGGAGCATGTATTAATGCTCTTGTTAACAGTTCTTTCAAAAGAAGCTGAAGGCCTTAGAACTGGGGTACTTAATGAAAATCTCGGGATCTTTCTCATAAGAAGAAGGGGACAACTAGTGGTGGATGGTTGTCGAGTTATGTTACTTAAGAAGTGAGATTCCCAAAGAAAGATTTATTTGTCTTCTTGTATAAATGGAAGTTCGACATGAAAAGCAGGGAAACCATGAGTTCATAAAGTGGGTCAATAGAGCCAAAAGCTTGCATTTCTATACCCATGCGATTGGAGTTTATAAGTCCCCAGATGGTGAGGAGGTGTGGAGGTCCCCCTGTTAAGCTTGCAAAGGGGATTTAGGTAGTTAACGGTGGAGTCGAATAGTTTGAATGGAGTATGAAAGATGATTAGTGCTTTATAGTAGAAGCAGCTAAAATGTGTTGGGATTAATGTAGCACACCCAATCCTCTCGATAGCTCATTGAATTTGGTCTTGTGGAATATAAGAAGCTGCAACCAAGCATATAAGAATGTGACAGTAGGGGTATTGATCATGTATTGACAGGTGAACATTCGGTGTTTAAATAAAAGTAAGACTTATAATGGAATGGAAGTGGGGATCTATCTATGACCAGAGCTTATTATTCTCCCTCTTGTTATTACGTGTCTATTCACTACATGTACCTCCCTCCCTCTCTCTTTCCTTGTTGACCACTTTTTATAAGTTCCGCAAAATCAAGACTGACAAAATAAAAAAACTTAGTATAAATAAAAATACTTACTGTGGCGGTGGTCTTGAACGTAATCCCCATACTCTGCAATAGCAAAAAATGTTAAGAAATCAATTAGTAAATTAATACCATGAGAAGTTATTGTTAGACTAGATAGGATGATAAAAACCACGCGCTAAAGTTTATTATAGATTATGAAATAATCCTTAGAATTATGATCTTATTAAAATGTGCAAAGGAAAAGCTATCATGCAAAAACTCGATCCTTATGAAGAGATGTTTTATCTTATTTAGCTCTCATTTTCATCAAGTGTGAATGTGATATATTTAATTGCTAAATTTTTATATGATGAGGATCACTACTTGGCTGAAGAGTTCTATACTTATTTTCCTTGTTCTTCTCTTGAAAAACCTAGTGGGGGTATAAATCCAAGAAATCATAAAAAATGAGATAGATGCAAAGGAAAATAATAGAAGAGTTTAGGATCCTAGCTTTGGAGAAAACAAATCAGGAGACTTTGCTATGTTGATTTCAAAGAAAAGTTTAATGTTGAAAATACATATGGCAATATAGTTCCTAATATTTTAATGTGAAAGCTTGACCAGGAGGATTTAATAATATAATTAAATTTAAAACATCATAGAATGTATATTACCATTTCAACAGCCCTGATAGAGGGGGCTATGGGGGAATTCGTCTCTGGTTGGTTGGCTAGAGGAACCGCAGCCCTGACAGAGGGGGCTATGGGAGAATTCGTCTCTGGTTGGATGGCTGGAGGAACCGCACTGTGTAAATCTTGTTGATCCCTTGATGAAATTAAATAGTTAGTGCAATGTTAAATAACGGAACATTATTGTATATATATATATATATATATATATATAGAGAGAGAGAGAGATGTTGTCAAAGAACAGTTCCCATTAGTAGTTGTGCAAGAAGGTAAAGAAGAGTTAGGTATAAAGATGAGGGATGGTAAATGCCAACTATTGTAAACATCTTCTATGGATGACGTTACCAAATAAATGTATTCTATCAAAATCCAACTTACTTAAGGCTCATGATGTTAGAGCTGGAACAAGAGAAGAAAAAGACGGCCTAAAATCATGCAACTGTTGATTCTACTGAGTTAAGATGAACAGATTTGACTATTGTGAACCGTGAACAGTAGTTTCAATGTAAACATGAAGATTGCTGAGTTGAAGAAAATTAAACAAAGTAATGTTGAGTGAAGGTATATGATTATGGGGTGAAGTCCACACCGATTTACTGCACCATTTACTTGCTGGGGGGAGAGAGAGAGAGAGAGAGAGATATGTTATCAAAGAACAATTCCCATTAGTAGTGGTTCAAGAAGGTAAAGAAGAGTTAGGTATAAAGATGAGGGATGGTAAATGCCAACTATTGGAAACATCTTCTATGGATAACGTTACCAAATAAATGATTCTATTGATTTAAGATGAACAGATTTGACTATTGTGAACAGTTAACAGTAGTTTCAATGTAAACATGAGGATTGCTGAGTTGAAGAAAATTAAACAAAGTAATGTTGAGTGAAGGTATATGATTATGGGGGTGAAGTCCACACCGATTTACTGCACCATTTACTTGCTGGAGAGAGAGAGAGAGAGATGTTATCAAAGAACAGTTCCCATTAGTAGTTGTTCAAGAAGGTAAGAAGAGTTAGGTATAAAGATGAGGGATGGTAAATGCCGACTACTGGAAACATCTTCTATGGATGACGTTACCAAATAAATGATTCTACTGAGTTAAGATGAACAGATTTGACTATTGTGAACAGTGAACAGTAGTTTCAATGTAAACATGAGGATTGCTGAGTTGAAAAAAAATTAAACAAAGTAATGTTGAGTGAAGGTATATGATTCTGGGTGAAGTCTACACTGATTTACTGCACCATTTACTTGCTGCGGAGAGAGAGAGATGTTATCAAAGAACAGTTCCCATTAGTAGTTGTTCAAGAAGGTAAAGAAGAGTTAGGTATAAAGATGAGGGATGGTAAATGCCAATTACTGGAAACATCTTCTATGGACGACGTTACCAAATAAATGATTCTATTGATTTAAGATGAACAGATTTGACTATTGTGAACAGTGAACAGTAGTTTCAATGTAAACATGAGGATTGCTGAGTTGAAGAAAATTAAACAAAGTAATGTTGAGTGAAGGTATATGGTTCTCAGGTGAAGTCCACACCGATTTACGTCACCATTTACTTTGTTGGGGAGAGTAAGAGGCGTGTCTTCAAGTTGAGGGCAGTAAGATGTGATTGACCCATTAGAGAGGACGGGGGCCAAGAACTATTGAGGGCCATTCTACCCCTTGACAAGAAAGGGGCGTATGATGAGGGGTTTGGCCACCCGTACCATACCCACACATGTGATCTCTCACAGCAGACAAAGTTCTAAGGTTTTAAAAGAGGTGAGTAGTACCACTTTAACCCTCCCATCACCCTCCTCCTCCTCCTCCGTCTTCGTTTCTTGAGAGCATGACCGACGAGGAAGGAGGGAGAGGAGAGGAAGGATTCAAACACAGAAGAAAAGTAAGAAGGGCTTACAAATTTTTCTCGGATTCCATTGAATCCTGGATGGAGATGAAGCAGCAACGTTCTCGGATTCCACTACCAGAAAAAAAGATAACGAAACAGTTGGTGTGACAGCTTATTTAACAACTTCCATGCAACTAACAAACCTCGCCAGTTCTAAAATTAAAATTAAAAATTATTATTTAATTTCCATAATTAGCTGTTGAGGGCTTTGCCCCCGCACACAGGTATTACCATCGGTATGCACATGTAAGACACATTTATAATGGAAAGATAATAGATGATTGTGAGAAATCCGGAACAGAACATAATTGAATTCATTTATAAGAGGTTGTCTATGCAAGGAAATCCATAAATGTTAAATATCAAATATGTGATTACAATATATTCATTACCCATGTTATATAGGACACATATCATACGTGATTAAGTGATGTTTTCACAAAAAATGGACCATAAACTTTAAAGTAGTTGATGCGGAGGCAGTCAACTTAGCTTTACATTTGTTCTAAAGAATTAGATATCTGACACAAATGTAGGGCAAGCTCCTAAACAATCACTTCATCCTTTACACATATTATAACTCTATACCGAGTGTGACATCATATCGACAGATTTCAGCTTTGGAAATAAAATACTTGACTAGGTAAAAGCGTTAGTATCTATAATGCCATTTAAAAAAATCCTCGTCAAAAAAAACTATTTGTTAAATATATAAGGTAAGGATGATATTATTCATGGCAAATTTATTTCTAAAACGTGAAATTAGCCAGGAATATCATATCTTTTGTTCTATATTTAGCGACTTTTCAAATAGAAATGCTTGCCCTTTGTTTATTTTTCAAAATTTTTGCTAAATGTTGCCATTAATTTTTTAGCTAAAAAAATTAGCACCAATTACCATTAATTGAACTTTTGTAACAAAATGCACGCGTGCGTGTGTGTACCAATGTGTGCATGTGCATGTGCACGTGTGCGCCATGCATTTTCATCACTATATCTGTCTAACATGTGATTCCAATTTCGTCAGAATTGTAAGACAATTAAAATTACTTATTTCAGATGGAAGACATAGGAGTCTTTGTTTTTGATGAAATTGGAATGACTTATTAGAGGGATATAGTGTGAAAATATATAAAGGTATTTTTGAAAAAGAACAAAAAAGATCATTGAAAAATAGAGTGGGGGCAACCGGCCCCATTTTTTCCCATATATTTAGGGAGAAATGGGGTTGCCCCTGGGGGAAGCTAACTTGGACCCCCACCCTATTTTTTCTTTTTTTGAAAAATGAATATGTGGAAATTCATCCCAATATCCACATATTATGTCATTCAAATTTTGTGCAAAACAGACTCCTACTACCTCCATCTAGACAATTATTTTTTTACGATCGTTAAATAGTTGAAATCGATCTCATCTAGATGGAGGTCGTATGAGTCTTTTCTTCGCACAAAATTTGAATGACATAATATAGTGATATAATTATGAAAATCCATGGAAGTATTTTCAAAAAATAAAAAATGGGAAAATGGTGTGTGCGGTGTGTGTATATGTCATTCCAATTTCCTTAGAATAAGAAACTCCTATGCACATCCAACTAAAACAGTTAATTTTAACGATTTTACAATTTCTGTAATTGACCTGGGGCATAGGAGTTCTTGCTTTTGAAGAAATTTGGAATGGCATATTAGAGGCATATAGTGATGAATATGCAAGATGATATTTTACAAAAAACAAAAAAATGTTGAATATGGCGTGAGGTAGCCTGTTGGGGGCAGCCACATTAAACCCTGTGCTATTCCACGTGCGTGTACGCGCGTGTGCCTCATGGAGGAGGGCTAATCCCCCCCTCCCCCCCACACACATTTTTCTCATTTTTTATTTTTTTAACGAAAAATGCTTACGTTGTTTTCATAACTGTATCCTTATATTATGTCATTCAAAGTTCGTGCGGAGACTCCCATGACCTCCATTTAGAGGGGGTCGATTTCAACAATTATGCGATCGTTAAAAATGATTATTTAAATGGAGCTCGTAGGAGGCTTCATTTTCCATGAAACTTGAATGCCGTAATAGCAGGGGGTCAAATTAGCTCCCTTGAGGGACAAGCCCATTTTGCCCCCCCCCACCCCCCCGCCCCCCCCCCCCCCCCCCCCCGCGCACACGCACGCACGCATACACGCACTCATGCACACCTACACCCACACGCACACGTACATGCCTACACCCACACGCGCGCGCACACACACACATGAAGTGTCAAGTATACAACATTGTTTCGGTATAACTGCACGTCGAAAATTGATATAATTTTTACAGAAAATATTAAATGAAGCATACTTTCCGTTTATCTTGAACAATGCAAGAAAAACCTCTATAAAAAATATGGAACCAAATCTTTTTTGACTTTCAGGAGTATATTTGAATTTCAACGAGAAAACTAAATACCAACTTTCACAAATTGGTAAAATGTTTTACATTTAAAACTTATATATGATTTTTACTATATTTTTAACATCGCAAAATTTTGTCGATAATTTTCCAACAAAAAACTGGCCTTACTAACTATTGCACTTTATCAATTGGGTGTTAACTAGTAATTTTGTTATATGTATGTTATTGAAATAAGATTTTAATTAAATTGTTCAGACAAAGCAACCTTGTTACATCAACTGTGACTAACGGATATTATCCTATGGTCATAAAGAGAAAGCACATTACTTTTTGTAATAGTGTTGCACTCATGTCGGATAAAATTCAAGTCTCTACCTTCACAAGTTATAATATACATCATTATTCTTCTCCATTAGTGCAGTCTAATGGATAAAATTTCAAGATTAATAAATACATGTAAACTAGGGTTGGAATTCTATACAGGAGATATAACCTCCAAAAGAAATGGAAGTTGTAACAAAGACAAAATGTAACTTCATGCTTGAGGACTGAGATATAAGCTAAAAACAAGAATGATACATGTATGAATGGTATGCATCATCAAAAGGTGCAATTGAAAATAAGTATAAAATCCTTAGGGAACTATAGTGCCCCCAACCTTCTACTTTCTACAAGAAAGGACCTCCAACCTCCTAACTTTATTTTGTGAAGACAAGTTTGAAAAATAAATTTAATATGATTTCTTTCCTTTTCTTTTCTTTGTTTTTCATTTTCGGCACTTATTGCATAAGTGTTTGCTAGGGGCTAGCAAAGGCAACTATAGGGGCTCTATTTCATCAATTTATTCTATCATTTGGCCTTAAAAATCCTAGCTAATGCATGTAAATATCATTAATTTGTACACATTAACATTCACTACTTGTTGTATAAATATTATTTTTAATGCCAAAATTATAGAATAAAAAAAGAAAAGAAAAAAAATTAAAATATCAAAGGTATTTTATGACCCTAAACCCCGAGACCTAGGCATCTTGATGATTAGGTCGACAAGGAATAAAGTAGGGGAAATAAGGGCCAACAATACGATAAAAATCCCATTTATTTATTCATCATTAATGTATTTTTGGGACCTATTTTATTTTCTATTTTTTATCCCTAAAAAAACTTTGTACATGAAGGTTGTAGACAATATTATATAGAAAAATACAAAATTGATTTTATACAAAAACAATATACATCAAACTTTTTACACACAAAATAAAATCTCAAAACTCGAACTTCACAGACCCATATCTCCTAAATAAAAACTCAAATGTATCAAAATCATCTTTAACTGTATATAACTTTTAATAAACTATTTAGTGAAGACGGTTTCATATTTTTCGGAGTTAATATGTGAAAGTTAGGTTTTGGACCCCTATTGTACAATATACCTGAATAAAATATTCATTTTATTTATTCTTCATTATTTTTATAATTTATTTTTTTATATTTTGATAAATATTATTTACAATATATGTACATATTAAAACTAGAGTAAAACTATAAATAAAACAATAAAATAAAATGTGTATATAAATTACATACATGAAACACCTATACTTATACCTATAGATTTAATATACCTATTTATTTAAGTGTATATATTACAACATAAAAATATAATAAAAATATATTTATGAGTTATAATTATATAAAATAATAACATAAAATAATAAAGTAAAATTATAAAATAAAAATAAAATATTTAATACATAGGTAAATATGTATTACCTATGTAATCTAATAGGTCGGACTGCTGTCACTCTCGCCCTCCCTCACCAAAGCTCACGGAGGAAACGAGGAGAAATGGCGGATCTGATGCTCGGAGGGGATTGGAGGTCCTTAAATAGGAGAGGGGGAAATCTTCATCGCCAACGGTGACGGGAACGAGGGTACGGTTGGATGAACGGCCAACGACAAGCCCGCTGAAGCGTTGGTAGAGAAAGGAGGCGATGGCCAGTATAGAGAACGAAAGAGATCACCGGGAAGACGATAGATTGGGAAAGTAAGAGAGAGAGGGAAGAAGAAAGAGGAGAGAAAGAAAATAAAAAATATAATTAATTAAATAATTAATAATTATATTAAATTAATTATTCATATATTAATATCATAATTAAATAAATAGATAATGAGTAAATAGGGTTAATAAATCATTTAAGTAATTAATTAAATAATTAAATATATAATTAAGTAATTACTTATATTAATAAATAAATGATTAATAAATAAATAAATAAAATAAATAACTAAATAAATTAATTAGGTTAGTAAATTAATAAATTAATAAAATAAATAAACTAATAAATTGAATTAATTATTATTTAATTAAAGTTAATAATAAAATAATAATATAAATTACGGTTCATTGTACAATATACCAATACGGTCCCGAAAATCACGTTTTTCATATTAACTCCAATTTTAATGAAATCAGTATCATTTTATAGATAATTAAATAATACAAATTTTAAAGCTGAATTTCCTCAATTCGGAGTTTATATAACCGAACTATGAGGTCCGGAAAATTTAGGTAGCAACTTCGAGGCTTCAGATTTTATTGGTATTTTGGCTTAATTATATTTTTATATTTTTATACATATTTTTAAAGATTTAGAAAAATAAATTAAGTTAATCGGATTTACGTATAATTAAAAATCCGGGAAGTTTCTACATATAATACATATATACAACGGATGTAAAACACCAGTACTCACTGGTTTATTTGAATTTTTTTTTGATATTTTTAATAAATAGTATCAAGCTTAAAACATATTTTAAAAGTGAGTTTAATACGTTTGAAATTTTCTATAAATAGTTATTAACCTTGGAAATCGGCTTTTACGGATTTTACGGTTATTATGGTTAATTATTTCTAAGATGAAATATTATTTTGATATTTTTATAAAATAATATATATTTGTGAACAATTTTTATGAAAGAAGTGTTTTGATTTGAGGTGATATAAGTAATGGATAAAAAATAGGTGAAATATTAACAATGTGATAAATAGGCATGAAATATCTGAACACGTTGCCTGCACCGGACCGACAGCCGCACCTCTCCCCCAACCCCAGGTGTTAGCACAGGCAAACGCCACCACCGTTGCCTTCTTCCTTCTTGGGAGCACTAGCAGGTGATTCACATGACACAACCGACTGATGGGACATCATGCTGATGGATAGCTCCAGGTTGATGCCGTCTCGCGTGGTCGACCACTCCACTTCCATCACGACGTTGTCTCCGCTGCTGCTCCAGGCTGATAGACCTCCTCCTCCTCCTCCGTGAAGTTACCACGCTTCAGTTCGGGGCGGAGGTAGTTGATCCAGCAGAGGCGGCAACTCTTGCCGCAGAGGAGGCCTGCACCAGTCGTGGTCGCGAGTGAGGGAGGGGGCGGTAAGAAGAGGGAGAAACCTGCAAGGAGGGGACGGGGGGAGTCCCGACGGCTTTGGGGAGGGAGCGTCAGCAGCCCTTCGCCATGGGATTTGATGTAGGAGATGAGGCATTGGTCCTCTTCCTTGGTTCAGGCGCCTTTGTTGGTGTGGGCTTTCTCGCAGCTGGGTGATCTTCCCATGGGGAGGAAGGGGGAATGTTGTTTAATCAAAGTTCAGGGAAGTTGCATTCAATGTAAATTTGATAAATAAAATGGGTATAATGTAAAAAAACATAACAGAATTTGGTTAGTTTTAACGAATAAATGGATGGGGGTTAACTACATGGTTTGTAAGGTAAGGGTTTGCAAGTTTACGAGATTGAATAAACCGGTTAGTTGGGTGATGATGTTAGCACTACATTATCATTTCTATCAATATGAGAAAAATCGGACCATGCGTAATTTATCGGTCAGACCGGTCGAATCGGTTTTTGATCATGATAAAATCGTATGTGTGTGTATGTGTGTGTGTGTATAGGGAAAAGGATCCTAAACCCATGAGTAGGTAACTTTCATACGCCCATCCTTTTTTCTCTCAATTTTTTAATTTTTTGAAATGGATCCTTGGGGAATTTAGGTAACTATTTGTCACCATCGTGTCATTCAAATTTCAACTTATTTTGAGACTTCTACTTATCCATCAAGACAGTCAAATTTTAACGAACCTAAGATTTGCTGAAATCGGCCCTTCCGATGGAGCTGTTAGGAATGTCTATTTTACATGAAATTTAAAATACTTATTTCATTTAATATTCTAAGTAAATCTCCTAAATATCCATTTCAAAAAAATCAAAAAAATTAAGGAATAAGTGATGGGTGTAGGAAAGTTACCTACACATGGGTGTAGGCTCCCCAATCCCATATATATATATATATTCCTCTAACATTTGGAAAATAAAAATTTGTACATTCATCACTATAATTCCTCTAATATTTTATTAAAATCTCGTCAGAAAAAGAGGATTCCTAGGCCCTCCATCCAGACTTTATTTTTTTAACGGTCGCAAGATTTTTTAAATCGACCATGTTTGGATGGAGGCCCGTAGGAGTCTCCTGTTTCTGACGAAATTTTAATAGAATGTTAGAGGGATATAATGATGAATTTACAAAATTTATTTTCCAAAGAAATAAAAAAATGAGGGAAAAATAGGGGTGGGAGTAGGCAAGTTGCTTCTCCCAGGGGCAGCCCCATTTAGCCCTATATATATATTGGTTGATGGGGCTGCCCCGTCCCATTTTTGGGCATTTTTTTTTATTTTTTGAAAAGATCATCATGTATATTCAACCCTATATCCCTCCTATATGCCATTCGAATTTCGTCAGAAACAGAGACTTTCTACGGCCTTCATCCAGACAGAGTCGATTTAAAAATCCTGCAACCGTTAAAAAAATGACATATGGATGGAGGTCGTAGGTTTCTCTGTTCTGACGAAATTCGAATGTCATATATGAGGGATATAGGATGAATATACATTGGTTTTATTTTTCTAAAAAAATTAAAAAAATGCCAAAAAATGGGATGGGGGCAGCCATGTTGGCTAGCAGCCCCATTTTTTCCTATATATATACATAGAGAGAGAGAGAGAGAAAGAGTTTAATGGGGTTGCTCCCTTGGGCAGCCAACAATGGCTGCCCCCGCTCAGTTTTCGACGGTTTTTTATGTTTTTGAAAAATATCGTCATGTATATTCATCTCTATATCCCTCCTATATGCCATTCGAATTTCGTCAGAAACAGAGACTCCTACGATCTCCATTGAGATGATGTCGATTTTAAAAATCATGTTACCGTTAAAAAATGACTGTCTGGATGGAGGCCGTAGGAGTCTCTGTTTCTGACGAAATTCGAATGACATATAAGAGGGATATAAGGATGAATATACATGGCTATGTGTTTCAAAAAAATGTCGAAAACGGCGCGGGGCAGCCATGGGGCAGCCCCCTTAAACTCATATATATGTAATTATGTATGTATATGTTAGAATAATCATTTTAAATGTAATATTTCAGGTATGATATTCTATTCTATTGATGCTAAACATAGTTCAAGGATGTCGATGGTCGGACGCCGAATACATTATTATGATATTATTCTAGAATATGCATATAAATATGGAATGATTTTTGCAGATAAGACTTGAGAGGCCAGGTATACTAGCTAATAAAAGAACATATTGGGTAATTATTTACGAGAAGTCTAGATTTGTGTTTATAATTGGTCATATTTTTAATGGCCCTCAGCTTATTGGATATGAATACATGGTAGATATTGTTATTGACAGATGGACTTGAGTAATGTCTACAAGACTCATTTAAAAAAAAAGTCACATATCAAAATTAATATAGAAGATATAGTAGTGTAAGAAATATAGATATATACACATTTTCCATTTCGATGGTAACACTATTATAAATTAAGTTTAATGAGTTGGTTAATTAAATATTATTAATCTAAAGTTATTATCATAGAAAGGAGGTGGTTTGTGATAAACGAAATTTAGTGAGTTGTGAATAAAGGAGGGTAGATATGAAAAGTTCAAAATCTATTTATATATTCCACTAACGTTGCATGCTTTCTAATTTGGGAGAGGATATGTTGAGGGTCCCTTACACGTGTAAGATAATGGAAATGAAAGGAAAGATTCTAGATGGTATAATGATAAGGATAAAATAGGTTGTAGAGAGTGCGAGGGCGTTACCAGCTTTGGCCGACCTACTATTTTCGGCAAACAGAGAAAGAGAGGATCGGGGGAAATTACCCTATCTAGAATTTCAACCACCCGCGGGTGAGTTCTTTTCATCTCTTTGATTTTTTCTACATTCAGCATCAACGGATATCTGTAGTATATATCAATTTATATCGGATACGAAATCAGTGAAAGAAATATAAAATCTGAAGAGCATAAAGAACGCACAAGGAGTCTTTCAGTAAAAGAAAGAGGTTTATATACAATTCCACATCAATACTTTCTTCTATAGGGAATATATCTAAGTTACATATCTGTAAAACACATAATATTGATATTCTATTTTCACTTTCAACATTAGAATTTGTATTGTATAGGGGGATATCCTTTCCCTTAGACAATTTCTTGTTTAAATTATAAGAGAACATCAAAATCCACTTTCTCTTGATCGTAGAGAAATTACATTGCACCTCGTTTTTTTTATGCAAAACTTAATGGAAGATGCTCAAGTTATAGTGCTATTAGAAATTCCTGATTAATAGGCCCAAATACCCTTTGACAAGTAGGTTTAGGAACTTATGATATCACGGATATTGCTTGTATCACCTGACATACAATGAGACTGATAGGCCATATTTAGAGAACACGTTGAACTACTAAACAACAGAAAATGCCTCTACAAAACATTCTTAATGAATATTAGGCACCGAGGTATATAATTCTTTCCAATAACTGTAGGAAAACTTTAAGACCAAGTAGTTATAAGAAGAGGTCTCAACGGACTTAAGTCAAACTCCAAAGGCAGGTGAGTGGTCTCAAGCCTATTTTAAGATATAAAGCATATTTTCACAGCTACATTGTTATACTATAGTTTGATGCCTTTTGCAGTTTTATAATCTGCAATTGTTATTCAAGCTAAATGTTTGATTGGAAAAGCTTAGTTTTATGACAGGGTATTGGGATTTTGGTTTACAAAAACAAATGTTTTTAGTATTCAGTTATGTTGCTACCATACTACACGAGATTTTTGATACATGTAGATAAGTTCAATATAAAATTGTGATTCATATATCATAAATCTCTCAGCCTATAGTTATGTTACTATGAATCAGAAAATATGTCAGAAATAGTGGCCGCCACAGTAGCTCTCAAACATGGTCATGAACTAGCCATCAGATATGGTGATGTCATCAGATATGACCCTGAAACATGTTCATCAGATATGGCAACCGTCAGATATGATTCAGAGGACTTTGGGTCCGCATTTTGTATACATATAGGCTTTGGGCCGTATGCAGATGTGTTCTTTAGCCTTTGGGGTTGTCTACGCGTATGACTTAGTTTGTTCAGTGTTCATGGACGTAGTATGTTAGCCACAGTGGTGTGTTATAACAGCTAGAAAAATAGACAAGTTTCATTTCTGCAAGATTTTAGACAGCCAGATAGTATATTAATTTCAGTTTGTCAGTTTAATATTTCAATTTCTGTATAACATCATTATTTTGCAAAGCTTCATTTCTATGAAATTGCCCTATTATAGCATTACATGTTTATTTCAACTTGCCAGCAAAGTTATTTTCTAAATAGCCAAGATATTTTCTTACTAAGTGCTTGAGACCCACTCGCTGGTTTAAGCTCATTTTGAGTTTAGACTCAACCCTCTATTATTAAATACTATTACAGATACACTTGAGAAGGAGCTGTAGGATGCGCAGAGGAATTAAGTTCGTTTGCTGACTGTGGGGACCTTTACTCTATTTTGTGATATTGCAGCAACGTTTTTGGGTTCTTCAGGTAAAATGGTTGGTACTTGGTGTTTTGTGAAATAGAAAGACTTGTATCAAACTTTAGTAGTAGATAACGGTTGTACATAATGAGCAAAGGAAGTTTGTTTGATACTGTGAATGTGGATTATAACTTGGGTGGTGATGAAAGATGTTAAAGGGGAATTTTATGCAAAAGTTTATATAAAGGTTGTTTTCAGGTACAAGTTAGCGTTTAGGAGTCAATAATATAGAGGATTGCTGTCGAATTTTTTTTTACACACTAATCATATTAAGACGATAAGATATTTTTTATGTCGCGCTCGTTCCGGCTAGCGGGCGGGTCGTGGACATAGTGGTGGTATCAGAGCAAAGGTTTATGGAATTTAATTACTGATGTTTGAAGCTGATCTATGATTCTATTGGAAGATATGATTTCGGTGTTGGACTTTGATATGAAATTAAAATGACATTGGAAGAAACGATATTCTTGTTATTGAGGATTTATCTATATTTTGCCATGAGATTTGAGGATTTATAATTTTGGAAGAGCTAATTAAGAAATTTTATTATGTAGGGCACAATGGCAGCTGAGCAACCTTCTCAGACCTCACAAGGAATAGGACCAAGTGGTGGACATGATGGGAATAATAATAGCAATATGCAGGAGACCTTGGCATTAATAGCTCAGACCTTGGGAAGCATGGCTGCTCGATCGGTGAGACCGCCTTAATTTGGAAAATCAGTTGCCATTTGAGCATGTTCAGAAACTGGGTACAAAAGATTTGTAGGCACGATGGATCCGAAGGTGGCAAGAGATTGGTTCGAACACATAGAGAAGATATTTGAATTGATGGAGTGTACTGAAGCACAAAAGTTGAGATATGCAATATTTCTGTTAAAAGAAAATGCTGATGACTGGTGGAAATCAGTGAAGATGAAGTACACCAATCCATCTGAGATTACTTGGCAGATTTGAAAAAGTATCAATGAAAAATATTATCCGACAGTATATCAAGAAGAATCGATGCAAAGAATTCTTATTTCTTACTCAGGGGAGTTTTTTTGTGATGAATATGAGAAGCGCTTTACGGAACTATAAAAAAGTTTGCGGCCTCTTTAGTGAAAACCGAAGAAGATAAATGCCGACGTTTCGAGGAAGGACTTCATAAGATATTAAGTCAATGATCTCAACCAATAGATTTACCGAGTATGGTAAATTAGTGGAAGCTGTACGTAGAGCTGAGCGCGTGATGCGGGAAAGACAAAAGTGTAATGATCACAATAGGAAAAGATTTGGGGAAAGACTACCATGGAGAGGACCCGAGAACAAAGTTAGAAGAAATTTTGAAAATCCAAAGCAATACAACTTATCGGCTCAAAGATATAAGGGAAATCAAATGGGTGGATTTGCTCGGGAGAAATTCTAAAAATACAGGATTTTCTTATCCACAATGTCCCATATGTGGAAAGTGTCATCCAGGAGAATGTCGCAGTGGATCGTCAGGTTGCTATCATTGTGGTCAGACATGCCATATGCGTCGAAACTGCCCAAATTTAACGTCAAACTGGGGAAATGTAAGAAGACCATCTCAACAATATATTCATGATGGTGCCCTAACTCAAGAACCCCATCCAAGGAAAGAAGAAAAGAGAAATGATATTCCGAGGAAAGGCAATAAAAATGAACAAAATCAAGGGAAAGTCTTTGCAATGACACTTCAAGAAGCCATCTCTGCTGAAGATGTGGTGTCAGGTACCACTGTTATTTTTGGCAAAAATGCTCATACTCTTATTGATTCTGGTGCCAGTCATTCATTTATTTCTCGAAGATTCTCCGTATTTGCGGATAAAGAAATGGGTACACTCGATCATGCATTATCAATCTCCTTACCTAAAGGAGAGCATGAGATTGTTTGGAATGTCTTTAAAAATTGTTTGATAGAGATAGGAGGAGGTCGGGTTATTGTGAATCTTATCCCTATGGAAATTAAAGAATTTGATGCCATTATAGGGATGGATTGTTTGACATCATACCATGCTTTATTAGATTGCTGTAAGAAGCAAGTTATTTTTCGAATGAGAGGCAAGACAGAGTTTGTATTCTATGGAGAAAGGAGTGTATATCCCACCCGTGTCATTTCTAGTATAGGGGCACATAAATTACTCAGGAAGGGATATTCGTCTTTTGTTGCCCTTGTATACAATACAAAAGCATAATTTATATGTTTAGAAAATATCCCTATAGTGAAAGAATTTCCTGAAGTATTTCCTGATGAACTACCGGGACTTCCTCCAGACAGAGAAATTGAATTCAATATTGACTTAATACCTGGTACTACCCCGATTGCCTTGACTCCTTATCGAATGGCTCCGGTTGAACTCAGGGAACTGAAGATCCAATTGCAAGAGTTAACAGATAAGGGATTTATCCAGTCTACTATTTCTCCATGGGGGGCTCCTGTTCTTTTTGTTAAAAAGAAAGATGGTTCTTTGAGACTTTGTATTGATTATCGAAGGTTGAATCGAGTGACAATACGTAATAATTATCCGCTTCCTCGAATAGATGATTTGTTTGATCAATTGCAAGGGGCTTCTGTATTCTCGAAAATAGACTTGCGATCAGGCTATCATCAATTGAAGATTAAAGCCGAATATGTCCCTAAAACGGCTTTTCGGACTCGTTATGGACATTATGAATTCTTAGTAATGACTTTTGGATTGACGAATGCCCCTGCTGCTTTTATGGATTTGATGATTCGAGTATTCCGTCCTTTCTTGGATAAATTTGTGATCGTGTTTATTGACGACATTTTAGTATACTCAAAGTCAGAGGAAGAGCATAAAGATCATTAGAGGATAGTATTACAAACTTTGAAGGATAATCAATTATTTGCAAAAATTGATAAATGTGAGTTCTGGTTGAATAAGGTTGCATTTTTGGGACACATTATCTCAGGAGAAGGCATATCGGTAGATCCAAGTAAAATAGAGGCAGTTATGAACTGGAAGCAACCAGCAAGCGTATCCGAGATTAGAAGTTTTCTTGGCTTAGTAGGATACTATAGAAGATTTGTGGAGAATTTTTCAAGAATTGCAACGCCATTAACAAAATTGACTCGGAAAGAAGTAAAATTTATATGGAATGATGAATGTGAAGAAAGTTTTCAGGAACTTAAGAATCGTCTGACCTCAGCTCCCATTCTTAGCCTTCCTTCTGGGAATGGTGGATTTATAATTTATAACGATGCATCACGTCAAGATTTGGGATGCGTTTTAATGCAGAATGGGAAGGTGATTGCCTATGCCTCTAGACAGCTTAAGCCGCTTGAACTGAATTATCCTACACATGATTTGGAATTAGCTGCAGTAGTATTTGCCCTGAAAATTTGGAGACACTACTTATATGGTGAAACCTGTCAAATTTTTACTGACCATAAGAGCTTGAAATATATATTTTCTCAGAAATAATTGAATCTTAGATAGAGAAGATGGTTGGAATTGATAAAAGATTACGACTGTACTATTGAGTATCATCCCGGAAAAGCGAATGTAGTAGCAGATGCTCTTAGTCGAAAATCTAATGGTAAATTGTCATATATAAAGAGTGATCGACACTCATTATTAGCACAATTAAGGGGACTACGTGCAAACCTATCAGTATATGATTCTGGGGTTTTATTGGCTACCCTACAGGTTAGGCCTATATTATATGACAAAATACGAGAGGCTCAAGAATCTGATCAAGAAATTAAAAGAGTACGAGAGAAAGTAGAGAGGGGAGAAATGCCTGAGTTCACAATAAATGAGCATGGAGTGCTATTTTTCAAGCAAAGACTGTGCATCCCACAGCTTGCAAAGCTTAGAACAGAAATTCTTGAGGAAGCACATAACTCTATGTATGCAATGCACCCAGGAAGCACGAAGATGTATAGAACATTGAAACCATGCTATTGGTGGTCGGGAATGAAATGAGAAATTGCAGAATATGTATCTAGATGTTTGATTTGTCAACAAACTAAACCCGAACATATGCGACCTGCAGGTGCATTACAACCTCTCCCGATACCAGAGTGGAAGTGGGAATATATTACCATGGATTTCGTTACAGGATTGCCCAAGACTCGTCGAGGTCATGAAGCGATCTGGGTAATTATCGATAGATTGACAAAATCCTCTCATTTCATAGCGGTCAATATGACTTATACATTAGATCGCTTGGGTAAAATTTTTGTGGATGAAATAGTAAGGTTGCATGGAGCGCCTGTAACAATTGTGTCTGATAGAGATCCTCGTTTTACCTCTAGATTTTGGCCTAGTCTACATAAAGCAATGGGTACAAAGTTAGCATTTAGTACTGCTTTTCATCAACAAACCGATGGACAATCTGAGCGGACTATTCAAACTTTGGAAGGTATGCTCAGAGCTTGTGCATTAAGTTTTAAAGACAGTTGGGATGAACATCTATCGCTTATGGAGTTTGCTTATAATAATAGCTATCAGGCGAGTATTGGGATGGCACCATATGAAGCCCTGTATGGACGAGCATGCAGAACTCCTATTTGTTGGACCGAAGTAGGAGAGCGTAAATTGGTCCAACCGGAATTAGTACAAAATACAGTGGAGAAAATTGAAGAGATCAAGAAAAATTTGAAGGTTGCACAAGATAGACAGAAAAGTTATGCAGACAAGAGAAGAAGAGATCTAGAATTTCAAGTGCGAGATCATGTATTTTTACGAGTATCTCCTTGGAAAGGTATAATTAGATTCGGAAAGAAAGGGAAACTAAGCCCGCGATACATTGGTCCGTATGAAGTTACAGAAAGAATTGGTAATGTAGCATATCGTCTTCGACTTCCGTCTGAACTCGCAAGAATACATGATGTTTTTCATGTTTCTACCCTCCGAAAATATATCCCAGACCCCTCACATGTGATACAACCGCAAGAAATACAATTGAAGGAAGACCTTTCCTATAAAGAGATTCCGGTACAAATCTTAGATTATAAAGTTCAAGAACTTCGGACGAAGAAGATACCACTGGTAAAAGTCCTTTGGAGAAGCCATGCAATAGAAGAAGCCACGTGGGAAAGAGAAGAGAAAATGCGATCGCAATATCCACAGTTATTCTCACGTTGACTGAGGTATGTAAATTTCGAGGACGAAATTTACTTTAATGTGGGAAGAATTGTAATATTTCAGGTATGATATCTATTCTATTGATGCTAAACATAGTTCAAGGATGTCGATGGTCGGACGCCGAATACATTATTATGATATTTATTCTAGAATATGCATATAAATATGGAATGATTTTTGCAGATAAGACTTGAGAGGCCAGGTATACCTAGCTAATAAAAGAACATATTGGGTAATTATTTACGAGAAGTCTAGATTTGTGTTTATAATTGGTCATATTTTAATGGCCCTCAGCTTATCGGATATGAATACATGGTAGATATTGTTATTGACAGATGGACTTGAGTAATGTCTACAAGACTCATTCAAAAAAAAAGTCACATATCAAAATTAATATAGAAGATATAGTAGTGTAAGAAATATAGATATATACACATTTTCCATTTCGGTGGTAACACTATTATAAATTAAGTTTAATGAGTTGGTTAATTAAATATTATTAATCTAAAGTTATTATCATAGAAAGGAGGTGGTTTGTGATAAACGAAATTTAGTGAGTTGTGAATAAAGAAGGAGGGTAGATATGAAAAGTTCAAAATCTATTTATATATCCACTAACGTTGCATGCTTTCCTAATTTGCGAGAGGATATGTTGAGGGTCCCTTACACGTGTAAGATAATGGAAATGAAAGGAAAGATTCTAGATGGTATAATGATAAGGATAAATAGGTTGTAGAGAGTGCGAGGGCGGTTACCAGCTTTGGCCGACCTACTATTTTCGGCAAACAGAGAAAGAGAGGATCGGGGGAGAGTTACCCTATCTAGAATTTCAACCACCTGCGGGTGAGTTCTTTTCATCTCTTTGATTTTTTTTTACATTCAGCATCAACGGATATCTGTAGTATATAGCAATTTATATCGGATACAAAATCAGTGAAAGAAATATAAAATCTGAAGAGCATAACGAATGCACAAGGAGTCTTTCAGTAAAAGAAAGAGGTTTATATACAATTCCACATCAATACTTTCTTCTATAGGGAATATATCTAAGTTACAGATCTGTAAAGCACATAATATTGATATTCTATTTTCACGTTCAACATTAGAATTTGTATTGTATAGGGGGATATCCTTTCCTTAGACAATTTCTTGTTTAAATTATAAGAGAACATTCAAAATCCACTTTCTCTTGATCGTAGAGAAATTACATTGCACCTCATTTTTTATATGCCAAAGCTTAATGGAAGATGCTCAAGTTATAATGCTATTAGAAATTCTGATTAATAGGCCCAAATACCCTTTGACAAGTAGGTTTAGGAACTTATGATATCACGGATATTGCTTGTATCACTGACATACAATGAGACTGATAGGCCATATTTAGAGAACACGTTGAACTACTTAAACAACAGAAAATGCCTCTACAAAACATTCTTAATGAATATTAGGCACCGAGGTATATAATTCTTTTCCAATAACTGTAGGAAAACTTTAAGCCCAAGTAGTTAGAAGAAGAGGTCTCAACGGACTTAAGTCAAACTCCAAAGGCAGGTGAGTGGTCTCAAGCCTATTTTAAGATATAAAGCATATTTTCACAGCTACATTGTTATACTATAGTTTGATGCATTTTGCAGTTTTATAATCTGCAATTGTTATTCAAGCTAAATGTTTGATTGGAAAAGCTTAGTTTTATGACAGGGTATTTGGAATTTGGTTTACAAACAAATGTTTTTAGTATTCAGTTATGTTGCTACCATACTACACGAGATTTTTGATACATGCAGATAAGTTCAATATAAAATTGTGATTCATATATCATAAATCTCTCAGCCTATAGTTATGTTACTATGAATCCGAAAATATGTCAGAAATAGTGGCCACCACAGTAGCTCTCAAACATGGTCATGAACTAGCCATCAGATATGGTGATGTCATCAGATATGACCCTGAAACATGTCATCAGATATGGCAACCGTCAGATATGATTCAGAGGACTTTGGGTCCGCATTTTGTATACATATAGGCTTTGGGCCGTATGCAGAGTGTTCTTTAGCCTTTGAGGCTGTCTACGCGCATGACTTAGTTTGTTTCAGTGTTCATGGACGTAGTATGTTAGCCACAGTGGTGTTGTTATAACAGCTAGAAAAATAGACAAGTTTCATTTCTGCAAGATTTTAGACAGCCAGATAGTATATTAATTTCAGTTTGTCAGTTTAATATTTCAATTTCTGTATAACATCATTATTTTGCAAAGCTTCATTTCTATGAAATTGCCCTATTATAGCATTACATGTTATTTCAACTTGCCAGCAAAGTTATTTTCTAAATAGCCAAGATATTTTCTTACTAAGTGCTTGAGACCCACTCGCTGGGTCTAAGCTCATTTTGAGTTTAGACTCAACCCTCTATTATTAAATACTATTTACAGATACACTTGAGAAGGAGCTGTAGGATGCGCAGAGGAATTAAGTCGTTTGCTGACTGTGGGGACCTTTACTCTATTTTGTGATATTGCAGCAACGTTTTTGGGTTCTTCAGGTAAAATGGTTGGTACTTGGTGTTTTGTGAAATAGAAAGACTTGTATCAAAACTTTAGTAGTAGATAACGGTTGTACATAATGAGCAAAGGAAGTTTGTTTGATACTGTGAATGTGGATTATAACTTGGGTGGTGATGAAAGATGTTAAAGGGGAATTTTATGCAAAAGTTTTATAAAGGTTGTTTCAGGTACAGGTTAGCGTTTAGGAGTCAATAATATAGAGGAATTGCTGTCGAATTTTTTTTACACACTAATCATGATTAAGACGATAAGATAATTTTTATGTCGCGCTCGTTCCGGCTAGCGGGGCGGGTCGTGACATTAAATGTCAAGTCTTTGAATAGAATAACATGATTGTTTATTTCAAATAAAATTCTACAAAAGTTAGCCACATTTCTAACATTATATATGAATATAATATAGTAATTATTTATGTATATTTGCTTCCAAAAAACTACTCTAAGAAGTTCGGGGAAAATTGATATTCCGACAAAGAGAGGGGCAAAACTGATAAGGCAAATGTTAAAAGGACCCTAGTGAAAAAAGCCTTATATTTAATTATTGAAACCTTTGTTTTTTGAAAATTTATCAAACCATCAAAAGTGGCTCAACATGGGTCAACTAGATCGAATCACCCAGGTCAACCCGGTCCGACCACTACATGGACTCGATTTTTTATTTTCTTTTTTTAAATTTAATTATGAAATGGATGAACCGATCGAGCCGAGTTCGATTCCTGATCCAACCGATCTGGTCTGATTTTTTTAAACCTTGGATTGGACATTTGATATTTATTAGGATGCAACATTTACGTAAAAGTGAAGATTGAGAGCACGTGTGTGGCGAGATAATTGTGTGCATTCCCTCGTATTTTTGTTGGTTCCAAAGAGGAGGTGCAGGTGGAAATTGAGGGCAGGTCTCCCATCACGTGTTCGCTCGTTCTTTTGAATGTTTGATCCCCAGATTTCTTATAATCACACACACCCTTAAGTTTCGTGATTATTACATATCCACCCATGTTATAGTATATTAATTAAACATCTATTAAATTTGAAAAAAAAATCAAATACAAAATATACAAATATAATAAAAATGCCCAAAAATACCATATACAATACTTTATAAAGTATAAAAGGTATTTCAAACATTAAATACATTTTCTATTATTAAAATACAAAAACATTATTAATTTCACTATTTGAAATTTAAAAAATCAGAAATATTCAAAAATCTTTGATTTCTAAGAAAATACTGTATCTATATTTTACTGTATTCTACCACATAAAGAAAAATAAAAAAACTCAATCAGATAATACTAAAAATTTAGATATACTAGAAAAATTATAAAACTCATATAAAATAACAGAAAAATCACAAAAATACATACTTGGCATTATTTCAGATTAATAAAAACTCTTTTGTATAAAATTAATTTTTAGATTAATTTTATGTATTCCATATTTAAAAACCACAAAATAGTTTCTCATTTAATTAAAATTTGGTTTCATTTTTAAATCAGTAAAAAATATATAAATATAAAAATACCTCAAAAATCAACATAAAAAGTAAAAAAACATTAAATATAAAAACTTTCCTTTGTTTATTTCTGAGTATTTTCCACATATTTTGAAAATACAAAAGGCTCTTATTATATTTTATTTATATCTTCCATTTAATTTATTTTGAAAAACTAAAAAGAATTAAGATTGTGCAAAATTAGAATCAACTAAAAACTAAAAATCAGAAAATATAAAAAAATATAAAATATTTAAAAATTAATTTAAAATAGAACTCATTAACATCCATAAAAATTCACAAAATACATTAGAAGCAAAATAAAAATCAGAAAAAACAAAAATATTTATTTATTTCTAGAATTAATAACCCTAGTTAAAAAATAGTTATCTCCTTGTGTTCGACCATGTGAGTTATTACTACATTAATAATTAGAAAAAAATTGTACACTTAGAATTATTTTTGAATGATTTGGGAATTTTTGAGTGACAACGACATTTCTATTATTTTCATAACTAAAAACCCGATGATAAAATTAATCTCGATAAATCACCACCCCATACTCCAGTATCCACCACAAAGATCCACGTCGTCATCACCCAAGCCGGTCTAGCCACCATCAAGAGGCCCTTCGCCATGCCATGTGCCGGTATCCACCACAAGGAGCCTCATCCTCATCCCCTACGCTGGTCTCGTGGTCGTTGAGGAGAGGAAGCCCCTCGACATCCCCTGCATCGTTATCCACCGTTTCCGTCATTTGACAAGGCATCTTATTTGGATCACTTGAAAGAAGATGTGTGACATCGTATGCTTGAAATGTAGGCCTTTAGGAATATAATCTTCTCTCTGTAACATGACAACAAGTTGGCTAAAACCTATGTAATATTATGATGCCATTTGTTTGATATTTCCATGTTGAGTTAGGGAGCTCAAACACCTTGTTTCTGCTGAATTATTCCTATTTATAACTTCCATGTTTCCATTCTTGATTTTTTAAAGCTTTATCACAAATCTTGTATAAATTAATGGTAAATGGAGGTCGCACGACGCTCCTTGTTGCACTTATACCCACAACATTAAGGGATCGATTGGATCACATATGAAATAAATATTATTCATTTGAAAATTCAAAAGTCCGCAATTAAACTTCAAGTGACGGTGCAAAAAGTTGGAAGAAATACTTTACATAGAATGCGATGCAAAATGCATATTACTGTAGTATGAATAATTTGATGCACATAACATTATCGAATTGAAGGAGAACGGCTAAGAATTGGGAACAATAAATAAATTAGTCTATCATTCTAATTGTGGTAGTGAAAAATAAATAAAGATTCTTAGAAAGCACTCTGAAGTTCCCAAGCAAAGAATAATCTCCAACACAAACTGATGATTCTAGAGAACAAATACAATGCCTGAACTTAATTGCCGAGCTTCCTAATTTCGAGCGCGTGGCGCTATCCAGAAGGTCTCACAGTCACCTTCTTGGCATTGGACTTGATCAAGATAGACTATCTCAACGGTTCCGCTGTCTAATCGATAAACAAAGTAGTCGCATCCCCCACGACCACTGCTGCCTGCGCTCACGTAGAAGCAGTTGGGCTCGAAGCCTTGGAAGTCGTGGGTGGAGAGAGAGAAGGACTCGTTAGGACCCAAGATCAGGGCATGGCAACCGAGATCTCTTTGCTCCACCCATGCCGCCTCTTCCTCCCTCGTATCCAATTTGAATAGGTCCAATGCAGAGAGGCGTATGTAATCACGATGTTTGGCACTCGCGGGCGCTGACCAAACCGCTAAGAGTAGGTCTCCATGACACTCCACCAAGAAAACCCCCTCGAGCCTTCGTGTGCCGATGGCCTTGTAGATTGCCTCGATGGAGGATCGTGCGATCGGGATGTTCCGGATTGCGGCCGTCGACGGTCCTATGTCACAAACAAAGGCCTTGAAAGACTGGCCATCCACAATGTAGAACCGGCCGTCGTAGTAGACTGAATCGGCGAACGTGAGGGACTCCTGGCAGGGAAGAAGGGTCCAGCAATCATCACCCGATCTCCAGTAGATGAAGTTGCGAAGCTTGTAGTAGTAGCACAAGGCCACGCATTCGGATGAGGTGCTGGAAGAGAGCGTCAACGAGGTTGGGCAGGCAAAGGGTAGGCCCAAGAACTTGTCGCAGCCCACACCATCGCGAGGGCAGAAGAACGTGGCGCATTTGCCGGATTCCGACGGGAGAATCTGCAGAACTTCGGGGAAGTTGGGTTGAGGGACGCGCGTGGAGGTGGCCGTTCGGGGGTCGAACAGGAAGAGACGATACCAGGAGTCGTACAAGAGGAGGAGGCCGCGTGAGGAACCGATGCAGTGGCAAAGAGGGGCGGGGGCGTCGACGAGGAGAAACTGGCCGTGTTGCACCCCGTGGCTGTCGAGGAGGAACGGCAGGAGAGGCCTCAGTTGGCCACGGATTGAGTAGAAGTGCGCCGGAGAGGGCAAGTCGCGCTGCTGCGGTGCGGAGGAAGCGTCCTTCCAGGATCTGCACACGGCAGAGAAGCGGGCGTGGTCGCCTGGAGTGGGCGTCTTGGCCGAGATCAGCGCCAACAAGTCCGACGGCAGATCCGACCACACACAATCACGCCCATCACGTCTCTTCTTCTCGGCCGGCGAGTTCATCTTCTTAGACGTCAAATAAACTCGACATCCTTTTCCGGAAGAAGAGCCGATGGCATCTTTTTATGGTTGCCGACGATATCTACGAGGATAACGCGTAGGAGTAACGGGCAACAGATCTTCCGGGCCGTTCTGATTTTTGGGACTTTTTACACCTCTGATCCTGTATACCTTCAAAATTATATGGATAACGCGTAAGAGGGGGGCAGGCGCTGACAAAGGACATAAGTCATCCTACAAAAATTCAATAAAAAGTAAAATAAGAAATAGTTAAAAATAAAATATTAAATGGCAAAATTAAAAATTAAGTGAACATGAAAGTTGCAGATCCCGTCATTCATAGAGGAAATGAAATAAAAAATGACAGTTCACATAGATGATTGTAAGTTTTTTTAGGTATAACACACCTCGTTTGAAGTGTCTTACCATGTTCTTCTTAAGTTTTATATTCTTCACATGTGTGTATACATAGAGAGAGAGAGAGAGAGAGTATACATTACTCAATATATAGTACTTGATTTTTTTTATTTTGTATGCTAGGAATTGGTCTATTTATATAGACAAAGAATACATGTATATTATAGTATATAATACTAGATTTTTTTAAAGAATTTCCTAGTATTTTTGCATGTTTTTAGGCATTGGATTTTATGTAGTTAGTTATAGTATAAAATAATAAAATAAAATAAGAGTTAAAGAAATAGGAGGTAGTAGTGTATATAATATGATGTTGTGCAGTTCAGGTCAATTGTACAATATACCAATTAGTTAAAAACCTCATGTAACGGCCTGTTTGTTTTGAAAAAAATCAAAAGGGCATTATCTTGGATTAAGTGGGTTTAATTAATACATTAAATCCTCTTATTTTCAACTTTAAAACCCCAAGGACTCTTCCCCACACATCACCATTCATTGCCTTTTTGAGAGAGATAGAGAGAGTTAGAGAGAGAGAGAGGGAAAGGTTTATCTTACCGGCGTCCCTCTTCATCGTAGGAGAAGGCGGCGTCGAATTCGAGGAGGAGAACACAGATCCGTGACCAAAAAGGAGGCGCAACGACCCCATCGGGTATAGATAAGCTTTGGATCGAGATATGTATCGGCTTTAGGTTTTTCGATTTCTAAACGTATGTATCGATTTAGGATTTCGTACGATTATCGATCACGTATGAAATAACTCTCTTAATGTAAGTGCTGATTTTGTATGCACATATGAAGTTGATCATGTTTGGTATAAGACCTTTATTGTATGATCTGAATCATCCGGATAATAATTATGTAGTTTGAGATATCCAAAATAATATTTTTTTGCATATGCTTAAATCTAAACTATTCAATAATGGATAATGGTTTGTATTATACGTGTTTTATCAAATCAGGAAACTGCCGTTAAAGAGATTAATTTTAAGTCTTTATAGATAATTCTTTATATCAATATCCTGTACGCATGGTTGTGATACAAATTTCATGTTGACTGTTATTTACGAATAGATTCCCTGTATAATAAAAGTTGGACTTTTGAGTTGTTAATAATATTACAAAATTGGCATGGTCAAGGTATCTCATGTATTATTGATATTTTGAGGTTGGACAAGTCTTATACATTGAATTTATATTTCGTGATAGCATGAATCATATTTACAAACATGCACGTATAATTGACCCATATGACCATGTTCTGCGTAGTTATAAAAAAAGTATAAATATTGGTGAAGTTGTCAATTAGTTATAACTATATGAGAGACATGATTCCAGTTGATGGGTTGTGGTTATCTAAGGGATACGTCACATATAGTAATTCAGAGGTTGCCCTGAACTGTGAATAAAAAGATAAACAGAATGTATTTTCTTTTAAAACATATGTATGTGTATACGCATATATGTATTCATGAATCTGGAGAGTGGTCGGCATTTGACTGTACTATGGCTAAACTAATCATTTAGGAATAATATATTCTGGACATTACTCATTTACTTTTGTATATGCAAATTCCATAGAAAAAGTTAATGTGTATGCGATGTGTCATATATTTATTACTATTCTCTTTTAAAAAAATGTCAAGTTGCATTGATAAATCATTTCATCTAAATCAGGCTAGATCATCAACGACTGAAAAAAATGAATACCAAGCAAAATATATAACTTTGCTGAAGGAATTAATCAAGATTTAAGGCACATACTCATAAAGAGTCATATGAACGACCATAAGGGGTCGAGTTTGCCGCAAGGGACAATGCCGCAAGGGGCATATGGTTGCAAGGAACCATAGAGGCAAAAGTTAAGTCCTCTACAATTGTAGCTACAATGTCATGTCATGCCATGAACTGCAAGTGCCAGTGGTTAAAAACGTATAAAAGATATGTAAATGAATGTTGTGCAAGAAAATAGTTTATAAAGGAAAACCATCATGAAAAATGCAAGGAATGGTTTAATAAGAGAATGAACCATCACATGTTATGCTAAAATTGGTTTAAGAAAGTTAAACCATCAAAGTCATGGGGGCTAATATGTAAAGTGGTTTATATGTTTTATAAGTATGTAAATTGCCTAGTATTTTATGAGTTATGCCCACAAGTAGAAAT
Source organism: Ottelia alismoides (assembly GCA_037367405.1). NCBI lineage: Eukaryota > Viridiplantae > Streptophyta > Magnoliopsida > Alismatales > Hydrocharitaceae > Ottelia > Ottelia alismoides. The sequence goes on from JAZKJV010003311.1 coordinate 182,091, forward strand.
AAATGTTTGTCATGCCTACTTATGCAATTTACCTACTTTACATGTATACCCATGTTTATGAAAGAAGTCAAACTAATCATGATAGGGATCGAACTTAGACATGCATGGGAATTATCTAGGCACGGAATGATGTGTATACATGAAAATCCAAATACATGGTTTATAACGGATCAAGGACCGTTAGAATACCTGATGAATACCCATTCATCACTCTTTATTCTTTTATTTTAGCTACAAAACCTATGCAAAACAAATGTAGATAAGTGTAAATAACATAATTTGTCATTAGGCATGCATTGTGTAAATATGTATATTTAGCATGTTTTGTTGCATAAATAAAAGAATGAAGAAATAAAAGAAAAAGAAGGAGATATTTAGAATAAATATTGAGCAACCTAATCCCAAGGGAGGGCTCAGCATGGGCCTGACTGCAAAAGAATACAAGTAGAGAGAGATAGGGAAGCTCATGTTTATGTACATATACCTATGTATATAAATAAGAATATTTTCCTCTAATTAAAAATAAAAATGGGTTTTGTATATATATTTGTAAATATAAAATCAAAATAAAAATGGGAAAAATAAAATAAAAATAAAAATAATTAAAATACCCTTCTTCATTGTACATAAACCATGTGTATAGAAATAACTTATCTATTTATTTCTCCTTATAAATAAATAATTAAAATCCCATAAAAATATGTACATATTCCATATTCCATAATGTAAATAAATAAAATAAAAACCATAAAAATAAAAATAAAATAAAAAGAAACAAAATAAAATCAAAATCAACCTTGTATATATACCATGTAAATATGTATATATATATATCTATTTATTTAACCTATGTAAACAAATAAGAAAAATCAAATAAAAATACCATTTTATTCCAAATTTTATTCTATAAACAAATAAAATATAAAATTGGAATAAAATGTGTAAAAATAAATAATTAAAAATAAAAAATAAAAAATTTATATTGTATATACCTATATATAATAATAATATTTTGTAAATACCTAATTTTTATTTCAAAAAAAATAAATAAAAATCACTAAAAAATACTTTGAAAATAAATAAACATTTTTTAGGTTTAAGTTTTTCGAAAATAAGTCATTTATTATTTTTAATTGAATTTCCAAATAATTATTAAATGGTGGCTTCCTATTGGTCCACGGGGGATGTTGACCCCCGGTCAACACCCCCCTAGACCATTTCCCCCTTGGATCTTGCGCACGACCTGACTTCGGCTAATTTCCCAAACCAGATCCGACCACCATTTGTGCAAATCACGGGTCTTGATTGCATGTAAACCTTCCCTGGTCCATGCCCGGAGATTTTCCTCGGGGTCTGCGCTCCGAATCACTCGCCCAACCCCCTTCTTCTCGGACCCCTAGCCGTATAAAGCTCCACCTCCGCCGCATAATTCGCGCCATCTTTGGCGCTGCTCCTTCATCCCAGGACCTCTACTAGACTCCCCAGAGTGACAGCTGAGTGAGGCGAGTGTCAAAGAGAGGAGAGGAATCTTCCTGTCACTAATCCGGCGACTTCTGCCGCCGTGCGCCGCCGCGAGGTGCGCCCAAGCCTCGGGCCCCGACGTCCCTTCGAGGCTACGACCCAGAGCTTCCTGAGCTCATCCCCAGTCGGCTCCCATCATCAGGTAGACCCGATACCCTTCTATTCATCGTCCATTTCGATTTTTGTCTTTTCGCTCCGCCAGCTCCGCCCTAGTGGCCGGAGCTCCGCCAGTCCCCCCTACCCGTACAGATACCCTCGCCAACTCATCGCCATCCTTCCTCTACGATCTGATCACCTCGGTCTTGGCCACCCGAGTCAGGATCGAGCTGAGCTCCTTCCGCCGCCTTTGCCGGAGCTTGCATCCGCCCCCCACGTCGCTTCTTTCGTCCATTTTGCGAATAACCCCCGCCGGAGCAATCCTTCGAGCGAGGCCTATCTTCTGTAGGTGAATAAAGAGCAGTACCTCCCTTGGCCGAGCTTTCACGCCTTTGTCGGAGCTCCTCCAGGTTGCTTGTCCCTCGCCGGACGATCTGACCATTGGATGCTTCATTGGAGGTGACCACCCGACGCGGACTGCCATCGCGAGCAGGAAAACCCTCCCCGATCATTCATCGGCTTGCTGGATCGTCTCCGGTGAGCCGGGGAACCTCAACCAGGAGGAGTTCTTCCTCATCTATCGCCAGCTGTCGGATTCACTTGCTGCTCAAGATTATATCCTCGCTGTCCATCCTCTGCGGTGTCAGACCGTCAGATCGTGGTCTGACGGACACGCGCCGTCCACGTTCACCCGATCGCCTCCATCGTTGCATCGTCCAGGCGGCTGCACCAAAGCCGCACATCCGTAGCTAACCCCGCCTTGACATCTGGCACCTCACGTGCACCGTCAAACGCCTCGGCTGGGTAATTGCACCCGCACCCCTACAGTTTCTTGTTGTTCTAGTTTAGTTTAATAAATAAACTTTAGCTCTTGGACATATTGCACTTAGGACCTTAATACTTCTGCTATTTGCATTTTCATCCCTGCCCGTGTGATACACGTGCTTCGTCACGTGATTTTTGGACAATTTGCATGATATGGGCTCGTAGTTTCTGTGTGTTATGAAATGAAGTTTATTTTCTGATATTTGCATCGATGCCCCTGTGAATGATTTTATTCAACATGTGCTGAATTAGTTGGGTATTTTGCATCTTATTCCCTGGGCTTTTAGCACGTGTTGCTAATAAGCCCCTGGTACTAAGTTTTCTTACATATAGGTCCCTCTATGCCTTGAACACATGTAGAGCGCGTGTGTATTTGGATATTTTGCATAAGGGAACCCAAACTTTCTGGATTTGTTACTGTTGAGCCCCAGAAGATACTTTTTATTACAGATAGGTCCCTGTGCACTGTGAGCCCTTGTGCTAATTAAATAAAATATCAAATTGAATCCAAATCACGTGAAAATTAGATACGTGGCTCCTGTCACTGTGTAAAATTTTCACCAAAAATTTGGTACAATTTTGAGGCCTTTTGTTATTTTTAAAAATTCAAAAACAGTTGTTTTTGCTTCTGTTCTATTTAGAAAATCACAAAAATATAAAAACTATTTTAAAAATTCTAAAAAAAATTAATATTTGTTAGTTTGGTTGTGTTTGATTTTCTGTGCATTTTTTTTGTTATTTTTGGATATTGAAAAACCTTAAAATTTAAAAAACACTTAAAACTTATAAAAATTCTAGAAAATTGTAGAAATTCAAAAATTCATAAACTCTTTTTCTGAATTCTCCTTTTTATTTGTATTTTCATAAAAAAATACCTCCAGACTGTGAAAGGCCCATTTGATATTTTTCGTGAGGCCTTGATGTCTGGCTGGATAGTTTTTTTCTATTTTTGCCTTCTTTGATTTTTAGAAAATTTCTATAAAAATTATAAAAATCTAAAAAATTCATCAAAAATAGTAAAAAACCTATAAGCATAAAAATTTTTTTGTTTGAATATTTGGAGCTTTTTAGAGTGTTTAAATAATTTGTTGATTGTGCTTGTTTTTGTCTTTTTTCTATTTTTCTTTATTATCAAAAATCCAAAAAAATATAAAATATTTAAAAACCACCAAAAATATTTGTTTTTACTTTATTTTGTTCTCTAACTACTTCGTAGGCTGGGAGGCCAAGTCGTGCTCCCTGAGTCCGACTCTGGGTGCTACACGAGGCTAATCTCATAGCCAGGGCCACTATTTTCTCATTTTATTGATTTATCTTTTTGATTGGTCGCCTGTTCTTTATTTTTCTTGATCGGGCCGATTTCTGAGTGACTGAGGTCGCAATGACCTTAGCTATATTATATTCACATTAGTCATTTGGTTCTTAGGCTCGCATCAGAATGGCGCCGTTGCCGGGGAGCACGGCTTAGTAGTCGGATTTATTTTCATTTTATTTTGATTTTCGCGGCTTTCTGCAGCTTTTTGTTAGTCCGCGGCTTTTCGCAGCCTTTTGTTTTTCTTTTATTTTCATTATCTTTTATTTTCTTTTCTTTTGTTTTTGGTTGTTTTGAGTGTTTATTTTTGTTAGCATTTTTGCACATATACCCTATTTTAGTTATTTACTTTGTTTATCTGGTCTGACGTACTTATTGTTTACTTGCGAGGGTCCGAGGACCGAGGCAGCTCCTTTCGAGGAGCTGACGCAACCGCAGGAATCGGAGGCGGCTCCCTTCTGCATGGATCCGCAGGAGAGTGCGAGGAGACAGCAGGAGTGTGGGAGTAGTGTAGTAGAAGCTTGGTTTTATTTTCAGTAATTAAATTGTTGTAATAATACATGGACCAGAGACAGTCTTGGACACTTAGACTCTTGGGGTCTGTTTCGCCGAGCACCGATGTGCTCGGGGGACTCCACCGGCTTTTTGCGATTTTTACGCGGTTTTTGTCATTTGTTTACTGCCTTTGTTTCTCGCGGATTTCAGCCCTAGCATCGGATTTTTGCTTGACTGCGCCATAATAAATAGGATCCAAACACCTAATAATTTGCATGTACCTATAGACCGATAATTAGACCAAAATAAAAACTTAATAAAAAGACTACTTGGTCACTTGAGGGGTCCCGCATCGCTAGAGGTCATATACAGCGCTGGCAGGACCCGTTGTGGCGGGCACCGATTGGCATCTGAGATCGGACACCGACCCCTCCTGTTGACCATTTAGCCATTGTTCTTTCGAGTAGAACTGCTTGTTAGGGCCCGAATTTCCGATTGCATCATTTAGGTAGTTTTAGTTCTGTCTTTCAATTATGTGTGGATCATATTGCATGTAGACTGCTGGAGTCAGGTACGCCTTCTATCTCGTGTATGCATCATTGATTTCTCGCGCATCGGCTTTTTCGACTTCTTTCCCCGTTTTTGGACTTATAATAACCAGGAGAACCGAAAAATTCATTAGACGATTGTTTTATTTGAAAAATACATAAAAACCAAAACCATAAAATTGGGACTATTAACTCAACTTGACCCTAAAAGACACTCACCAGAAAAATTTATCTTGGGGAGAGCAACCCCCTCATTGTCTGATTTGCATGTGCGAGAGAGTGACCCGCACCCTAGGATAGAGCCACATCTGGACCCCTTTTAGATTACTGCTTCTGGGCTAGTCGTTCTCCAGTGAGGATCACTCCGGTCTCCGGTAAAGCGGGCCACGATATCCATAACAAAGCGAGCCGATCGGGTAGCTGGTAAACGATCCGTGGCTTGTACTGGCTGGGAAAGATCTAGTTCGGGATCGGGACAGTCTCCTGGGGGAATCGGATTCCTAACAGGTCACGTAATCGCTCTGCTATCTTGATTTGATCACCTAATAAAAACTGACAAGATAATTGACCGAACTCTTACGATCTTCAGCTCGCGTTGAGTAGGTGAATCCGAGGTTTGTTTGCTCATCATAGTTGTTACCAGATTCCTTCCGTCCGACCCGCCAGATCAAGATGATGGGTAGGAGGTCTCTTAGGCAGCCTCTGGCTGCACCGCTTTTCAGCACTCCCGCCCGTTCATCTAGGTTGGTTCGCGAGAGCTTAGACCCACTCTCCGAACCCGAGTTCGATTCCGCCCTGTTCCCCCTCAACCACCCTTCTACCATTACTGAGAAGCCAGTGCCAGATGAGAGACCATAGTCAGATTTATCGGCACCTGAGTTTGGGTCTTTTGCCTTTGCAGAGACCATGGCCGGCAACAGTGACGACCGCACCAGAGGTCCCTGAGCCGAGCAGACATTCATCATGGACCAGGGTGCGATCAACTCCACCCTGATTGCCTCCCTAGAGATAGTGCAGTAGTAGTTGAGGGATCAGGGTGCCTTTATGATAGAGATGAGGAGAGAGATGGAGCAGATGAGAGCCGACTGGGACCAGCGTGGGCCCGGAGACGGATCGAGGAGACCTGATAATGCGGCGGCAACAGTCGCAACAGCACCAGCAGCAACAGCAGCGCCAGACCAGCCGAGACCGATGCGGGAGTTACACAACCCCGGATCGACTTTGACGCACTGTTGGGTGGTTTTACCAGCTATCGTGGGGGACTTCAAGTTCCCTCCGAACACCCTTCAGCTCCTCTCTCGGTTCCATGGGCTCGCCACTGAGGAGCCCCATCTTCACCTTCAGGAGTTTCTGATGATCTGCAGCACCATCCACGACCGTCAAGTGGACGAGGATACTATCAGGACGATTGCCTTCCCCTTTTCACGGGCAGATAGAGCAGCCACCTGGCTGAAGCATTGATGAATACTCATTCATCACTCTTTATTCTTATATTTTAGCTACAAAAACCTTTGCAAATACATGTAGATATGTGTAAATACAAATAATTAACAAAAGGCATGCATTGTGTAAAAACTAATAATTAGCATGTTTTTGTGAAAAAATAAAAGAATAAAGAATAAAAAGAAAAAGAGGGAATATTTAGAATAAATATTGAGCAACCTAATCCCAAGGGAGGGCTCTGCATGGGCCCGACCGCATAAAAGACAAAGTAGAGAGAGATATGGAGCTCATGTGTAAATATACCTGTAAATATAATAAAAATATTTTCCTATAAAAATAGAATAAAATGGGCTTGTATATATTTGTAAATAGTTGTAAATGCAAAATCAAAATAAAAATAGAAAAATTAAAAAGAAAATAAAAATATTCACTTGTATATATTCACCTTATACATAGAACACTTATCTATATTTATTTAGCCTTATAAATAAATAAATTAAAACCCCTAAAAATTTATATATATTCTATCTTTTATGGTGTAAGTAGATAAAATAAAAACTACAAAAACAAAAATCAAATAAAAAGAACAAAATTAAAAATAAAAAAGAACATTGTCCATATACCATGTATATAATTGTATATATCTATTTAATTAACCCTTGTATATAAATAATAAAAATAAAATAAAAACATCAAAATATTCCTAATTTTATGCTATAAATAAAATATAAAATGGGAATAAAAATGTACAAAAATAATTAATTAAAAATCAAAAATTAAAAATCAATATTGTGTATATACCTATGTATAGTACTATAGTGTACATAACTTATTTTTATTTCATAAAATTAATTAAAAATCACAAAAAATAGAAAAAAAGAAAACAAACATTTTCCATGTTTTGAGTTTTTAATAATTCAACCTATTATTATTTTATTTTGAATTTCTAAATATTTATTACATGGCTGATCCTGATTGGTCCACGGGGGACGTTGACCCCCGGTCAACTCTCCCCCCAGGACCACTGAGCCCCGGATCCGAGCCTGCGACCTGACTTCTCGACTTTCTCTACGCTCGATCCGACGCCCATACCCGCAAATCCCGGGCTCTCCTTCTTCCTTGCGCATCCGAGATCCTCGACCGATCTTCCGCGTGGGGATCCGTGCTTCGTGGAACCCTGCCCGATCCCCTCTTCTCGGACATGCACTCGCATATAAGCCGAGCTCCGCCTCCATTTCATTCGATCTTTGGCTCATCCATTCTCCACCCAGGGACCTCCATCACCTCCGCGAGAGTGACAACTCGCTTCCAGTGGTGTTGCAGCGAGGAGGGAGTGTGTAGACCATCGATCCGGCGACGTTGCGCCGCCGTGTGCCGCCTGGAGGTGACGCTCGAGCCTCGGGCACCGACGGCCCTTGAGGCAAGGACCTGGAGCATCCCCAGCTCCTCCACAGTCGAATCCATCCAGTAGGTAGCTCTCTTTCTCCCTCTATTTCTTTAATTTTGATTTACGCCCAATTTGCTTCATCATCGTCCATCGCCGATTCCGTTCACCCTCGCCTTCGTCCCGATCATCGGAGTCGCTGATCACCTTCGCCTTCCCTCCGCGCACCTTCTCCACCCACTCATCCAACCCAGCTCGCACAGGAGCTGGGATTTGGGGCTCCTCCACCGTCGCTTCACCGGAGCCCCTTCGCCTCGACGCACAGACCACATTCATCACTCCTAACCGAGTCGAGGCACTTTGCCCTCGACCCAGGAGCTTGTTGCGCATCTTTGCAGGTCCAGAGGAGCCCATCTGAGGGCTTCGACATCCAGGCGCAGCAGCTCCTCCTCTTCCAGTGCCGCCGGAGCTCTCCAGAGCTCCTCGCCACCATCGGAGGGAACCAGTCGACGCAGGAGGCTAAGGCGAGTCTTCTCCGATCAGTAGCAGCCTCCGAGGAGCTCCCCCGTACGCGCACGAGCCCGACAAACCTCGTCAGAGTCCAGTTCTTTGAGTATCCTCCGCAGCCGTTCGATCCTCCTCCAACTCTAGATCAGATCCCAAACGTCCATTAGAGGAGCCACGCCAGCCGTTCGATCATCAGAGGAGGGATCAGAACCGTCCGATCGTCGAGGGTTAGCCACTTCACTTCTCATCCGTCCGATCTTCCACGTGGCGAGGCCCCTGCCGTTCGATCCGAGCCGAGGACCCCAGTACTTAGCCGCGCCTCTTATCTACCGTTGGATTTCCACGTGGCGAGCATCTGGCCCTCGACTTAATAAAGGGTAAACATCTCTTAGGCCCTTAGATTTTTAGGTGTTAATTTGTAGTCCTGTAAATATTTTAGACATTTTATTTGCGTTTGGTAATTTGCATAGCGGACGCTGTCATTTCTGGTATTTACTTTTATACCCCTGTTTGTAGTGGGACATGTGTGTCGACACGTGCTTTTGTGGGTTAATTGCATGTATGACCTTCATGTTTCAGGGTGTTAATGAATGGATTTAAGTTTTTATTAATTGCAGATATACCCCTATGCGTGGTTTAATTGTGCATATGCTTTATTTCGTGGGTTATTTACACTGATGCCCCTGGACTTTTAGTATGTGTTACTAAATAGTCCAGGAACTTTAGTTTTCTTGCAATTAGGTCCCTGTGTGCCCAGGTCATGCGCCTCGCGCGTTGTTTCTTGGAAAATTTGCACCGGACCCCCTGGAACTTGTTTTAAATGCGTACAGGTCCCTATGCACTGTACCTTGGTTTTCATTTTTAATAAAACAGCAAACAAACTCCAAATTTGATGAAAATTGGATACATAGCTCCTGCCATGCTGTAAAATTTTCTATAATTTTTGGGGACATTTTTTATTTCATTTATTATTTTTTAAAAAAATTCAAAAACAATCATTTTCTTCACTGTCTAACTTTAAAATTCACAAAAAAATTTAAAACACCTCTAAAAATTACAAAAAAATTAGGTAGTGTTTGTTTTGCCTTGTTTTATTTTCTGACCAAGTTTGTTCATTTTTCGCTTTATAAAACCTATAAAAATTACAAAACCCCTAAAAACCAATAAAAATTCTAATAAATAAAAGGAAAATAAAAAATTAATAATTCTGGTGCCTAAATTTTCCTTGTATTTTCTACTATATAGGAAAATTACCTTCAGACCTTGATAGGGCCATTTTGCATTTTAAATTGGCCCTCCAAGTCTGACTGGACAGTACCTTCATTTTTCTGTCTTGTTTGATTTTTATAAAATTCAATAAAAATTAGAAAAATACCAAAAATTACCCAAAAATAGTAAAAAAATATAAAAAACCTAAAAACATTTTTGTTTGAATTTTTGGATGATTTTTGAGTAGTTTAATAATTGGGTGTAGTTGCTTGTGTATTTGGTTTCTTACTTCTTTTATTGATTTAAAAATCCAAAAATATAAAAAGATTAAAAATCCACCAAAAATACCTTTCTTTTATTTTATTTCAGTTCTAGACTACTTCGTAGGCCATAAGGCCATCACGTGCTCCCTGAGTCCGACCCTGGTCGCTATACCAGGCTAATCTAATAGCCATGACCGCTATTATTTTTATTTGATTTTTATCTGATTTTTGGTGGTATGATCCTGATTTTTCTTGATTGAGCATTCGAGTGACTGAGGTCGCAATGACTGCATGAGATATACCTGATTTACCTCGCTCGCTCGGTTCGCTCATCAGAATGGCGCCGTTGCCAGGTAGCATGGCTTAGTAGTCTTTTCTTTTTGTTTTCTTTTTCGCGGCTTTCCGCGACTTTTTCTGAGTCCGCGGTTTTTCGCGGCTTTTATTTTTTTTATTTTTGTTTTATTTTTTTATTTTATTTTCTTTTCTTTTATTTTTGTTTTTGTTATATTTTGCTTGTTTATTTTATTTGCCATTTTACACATGTACCCCTGCTTAGTTTCCTGCCTTTATTTGATTAGTTTATTTGGTCTGTGACACTCTGTTTCTTTCTTGCGAGGGTCCGAAGACCGAGGCGGCGACTCTCGAGAAGCCGGTGCAACCACGGGATTCAGAGGCGGCTCCCTTCTGCATGGAGCCGCAAGAGAGCGTGAGAGAGTAGCTGAGTGGGAAAGGTGTAGAGTAGCTTAGATTTTATTTTTGCTATCTGAATTGTTGTAATAACACAGGGACATCAGACTTGGACTTGGACTCTTTCTCGGGTCTGTTTTGTCGAGCACCGGTGTGCTCGGAGGACCCTTACGTTTTTCGCGGCTTTTTATGCGGCTTTTAGTTTTTCGCTGCCTTTTACGGTTTCACGCGGTTTTTCTTGAGCCCCTAGCTTTAGGACTTTCTGGTTGACTGTGCCATACTGAGTAGGATCCAAACACCTAATAGACTGCTTGTGCCTATAGATCGTTAATTGGACCTACTAATAAAAGATTAATAAAAATAGCTGACTCACTCCCTTCGAGCCTACGTGCCGTAGCCTGCCCTACCAAGCGCTGCTCCTGAACCCAATGTGTCGGGAGGAGGAGGGGTAGACCGAGACCGGACCTTTTGGATCGAAGGTTGGTGACCAGCTAGACGGTTCTTTCGAGTAGAAGTTGCATGCCTAGGGACTCGGTTTTCCGCTACACCATATAGGTAGTTTACTTTGTCTTTCAATTCTGCGCGGATCATATTGCATGTAGAGTGCTGGAGACAGGTACGCATTTCTTACTCTGCATGCATCATTGATTTCATCGCGCATCGGCTTTTTCGTCTTCTCCCCCTATTTTTGACTTAATAACCAGGAGAACCGAAAAATTCGTTAGGCATTTTTGTTTTTATTGAAAAAGACCTAAAAAGAAAAACAATAAAATTGGGACTGCTAAAACTATTGACCCTAAAAGACACCTCATTTAAAAACTTGTCTTGGGGATAGCAACCCCCTCATTGTTTGGTTTGATTGTGCGAGAGAGTGACCCGAACACTAGGTAGAGCCCTCCGGTACTATTCTCAACTGATTACCGACTACTTCTGTGCGGGACAGTCGGTTGGGAAAGTATCGGGTATCCCAACAGGTCACGTAATCGCTCTGATATCTTGATTGTTCACCAAAATAAAAATTGATAAGATAAATTGACCGGGCCTTTACGGTCTTCAGCTCGCATTGCGTTGGTGAACTTGGGGGTTTTCTTGTGATTATAGTTATTCCAGATCTCATCTGCCTTACTCGCCACATCAAGATGATGGGAAGGCGATCTCTTAGGCAGCCGCTGGCTGCACTGCTTTTTGGCACGTCTACCCGTTCATCTAGGTTGGTTCGCGAGAGCCGAGACCAGCTCTCCGAACCCGAGTACGATTCCACCCTATTCCCCCTTGACCCCCTTTCTTTCTGTTCCGAGAGGCCAGTGCCAGAGGAGAGACTTTCATATTTATCGGCACCTGAGTATGGATCATTTGATTTTGCAGAGACCATGGACGTCAGTTCTGATGATCGCTCTAGAGGTCCACAGCCCGAGCATTTTGTTCTGGACCAGGCTGCGATCAACTCCACCATGATCGCCTCCCTCGAGACAGTGCAGCAGAAGTTGAGGGATCAGGGAGCGTTTATGTTGGATATGAGGAGAGAGATGGAGCAGATGAGAGCAGAGCGAGAGCAGCGTAGAGACGGGCCGAGAGTCCCAGATGATGCAGCAGCAGCAGCCGCAGCGGCCGCCGCCGCGGCAGGAGCAGGAGACCCACCGAGACCGATGCGGGAGTTGCACAACCCCGGATCGACAATGATGCATCACTGGGTTGTTTTACCAGCCATCGTGGGGGACTTCAAGTTCCCCCCGAACACCTTGCAGCTCCTCCCCCGTTTCCATGGGCTTGCCACTGAGGAGCCTCATCTCCACCTCCAGGAGTTTCTCATGATTTGTAGTACTGTCCACGACCGTCAGGTGGACCAGGACACGATACGGATGATTGCCTTCCCCTTCTCTTTGGCAGACAGAGCAACCACCTGGCTGAAACATCTGGGGAAGTTTGTCTACACTTGGGAGCAGCTCCGCACCGAGTACTTGCATAAGTACTACCCACTCGGGCAGACCAATGCCGTGAGAGCCCTGATCAGCAACTTCTCCATGCTCCCCAACGAGCAGTTCCATGAGGCATGGGAGAGGTTCAGAGAGCTAACTGATAGATGCCCGCACCACGTTATTTCCAAGCCGGACCTCGTGCATAGCTTTTTCAGCGGGCTGACACCAGAGCTTCAGGGCTTGGTGAACGCTTCTTGTGGCGGGTCTTACTTCGCCAAGGATCACGACCAGGTCTGGGCCATCTACGAGGAGATAGCTGAGTACTACATGGTGATGTCCCAGACCCGGTTATACACTCAGGGCAGACCCCAGCAGCCACAACCCGTGCAGTACCAGAGGATAGCACGGGTAGACGCCTGTCCTTCCAGTTCGTCTGCGGCAGCAGCACAGGCCGAGAGTACAGCCGCAGACATGGGCATCATCAGCGAGAAGCTGGACCGGATGGAGTTGATTGAGAAGAAGCAGTGCCAGGGCATCACTCAGATGGAGCAGATGGCACAAACTCTGAGCGACATGAAGACCCAGCTCATGTGTCTCCAGGAGGCACAGACGGCTTCCCAGCCCCGTCGTCAGTCACGAGGCGATTCTGGCAGCATCAACAACTTGTCCCAGCGCTCCAGCTCACACCAGCAGCCTAGACAGGTTCATCTTGTACAGGAGGAGCCGTACCAGCAGCCGCAGCCCACCTACCAGTCACCACCATCTCTAGACTTGCAGATGGTGGTATATCAGTCGGATCAGCCTCTGACAGTGCTTCCGCCACCCCAGTACGATGCAGAGCCGTTGATGGATGTCAACGGGATTTGGTATGACCGCCCCCAGCCCGGTATCTGACGTGACCATCCCGGATTCCGTTGGGGGACCGGAGTTGCCCAGCCCCAGCAGCAACCGTCAGGACAGGGTGGCCAGTACAGCCATCAGAAAGATCACCAGCAGTAGCAGCCCCCAGTGTACTCACCACTGCAGCAACAGTCGTCGTATGGTCCTCGTCCCTATCAGCAGGGACAGTCTTGGAGGCGAGATCAGCCTCACCAATAGCAGCAGCATCACCCGTACCCCTCTCAGCCACATCACCAGTTCCAGCAGCCTCACTACCAGAGAGGCTACCCGTCGGGCTCTCACGGTCCACCCTACGAGAGCCCCGCCTTGGATGATATAGCCTGCCTTCTCACTGATCAACAAGCTACCTTTCGACAGGAGATGGATGAGTTCCGCCAGGAGATGCGGGACATCGTGAGAGGGAAGGCCGCCATCCCTGCCCAGATTGAGCCGAACCCCAACAGCATGAAGAGGAAATCTGAGCAGGTAGTTTGTACTGAGTATACCACTCCTAGTGATGCATTCGATGATATGACTGGATATCTTTTTGATACTGATTTTGTCACACTTAGGAGCGGTAGGATGCCAGCAGGCGGCGCCTCGTCTGAGCTACATCAGGAGGATACACCCAGAGCACCTGACGAGGAGGAGGAGAGCGGTACTGAGGCCGCTAGAGACGATGATGGTGGTACTGATGCCACCGAGGATGCTGATTCCACAGGCGGTGCTGAGGCCGCCGAGTCACCAGTTGGAGGAGGTGGTACTGAGGCCACCCAGGATGCCGAGCCAGAGCGCGGTACTGAGGCCGCAAGTCTTCCAGTCAATCCAGCCGATGTTGGTGCTGAGGCCACCCATGCTTCTGTTGAGAGACCTGTAGTTTTTCCTACTTCTGATGCATCTCAGAACTCTGTTGTGAATAAAGGAAAAGGTTTGATTTTTTCTGGTCCCACTGTGGTGCATGATGTATGTGTGGATCCGGTCGTCGAGCCGTCTAGACCTTTTCCTAGTCCTTCATCTGAGAAGGACCCCGTGATCCCCTTCCCTAGAGCCCTTCAGATGGGAAGGGGAAGAAAAAAGAAAATCCCAAAAAGAGAGAGCAGGAAGAATTCAGCCAGCAGATGATAGATCGGTTTCACATACAGCTGACTCTTCAGGAGTCTTTGCAGCACATTCCCCTTCTTCAGCGTTCACTGAGAGACAGGACCACAGTCAGGAGGAAGAGGGGGAACCACCACTCAGAGATCCATGTGCTGACGAAAGCCACGTGTTTCGCGATCCAGAACCGTCTGCCAGCCAAGAGGCCTGATTCCGGAGCCCCTTATGTCAGATGCCACATTAGAGAGCAGAGGTTCGACCGTACTCTATTAGATAGCGGATCGTCGATCAACCTACTTCCGGTAGCCCTTCTCGACCGCTTCGAGTTGGGCACTCTTAGACAGAGCAGGACAGTCCTTCAATTTGCCGATCGATCTGTCAAGAGGCCGAAGGGGTTGTTACGAGACGTTGTCATCACGATTCAGGGCCTGCAATTCCCCATGGACTTCGTAGTGTTGGACATGGAGATCCCTGAGTCTGTGACCGACACCCCCATCATTCTCGGTCGTCCGTTCTTGGCCACAACCAAGGCGGTGACTAACCATGATAGTGGGAAGGTATACTTTCGCGTCGAGGGTGAAAGTGTACAAATAGAGACGGTCGAGGACAACAGAGCCAGAGAAAGAGCATGCTCAGAGATGACTTCAGACACAGAGCAGCTGACAGATGCAAGGCTAGACATCCACCAGGATTGTGACTTTGTGATCATAGACGATGAGGCAGTTTGGGTAGACCCAGCAGCACAGGCCATCCTCTCATTTTCGGACACCGCTGATGCAGGGACGACAGCAGAGGAGAGCTTGGAGAGACATTCCTGGTCCAGGATACCATAGAGGCAGCATAGCTGGTTCTCGACCGCGACACTGATTTTTGTGATGATGGTGGTACTGATGCCACCTCAGGTGATACAGATCCCTCGGAGTCAGAGTCTGATTGGGCGGATTGTGATGATTACATGCCAGACCTGATTTCCACTGAGCCTACAGCTGAGGAGGAGGTAGATGCCTAGCAGAGCAGAGACAGTCCATGAGGGAAGCCTTCTCCAGTTTCTGAGAATGACAGTGTTTCAGTTCACCCATTCAGATTTGGCAGCGTTCACACAGACTTTCCAGAGGCCAGATCCACCCGCACCCAGTTGTCCAGAGCTAAAGCCACTTCCTACATCGCTGAAGTATAGATTCCTTACGGGTGAGCCTAAGATGTACCCAGTCATCATCTCCGCCGATCTGACTGGAGAGCAAGAATCCCGTTTGATGGGGGTTCTTGAAAAGAACCGCAAGGCAATCGGATGGAGCGTAGCAGATCTCCAGGGGATAAGTCCGGCCCTGTGCTCCTACCATATCTATCTCGAGGATGGGGCGAAGCCGTCACGTGAGTTCCAGAGGCGGCTGAATCCAAATCTGAGAGAGGTTGTCATGAAGGAGATTTTGAAATGGTAGAGCGCCGATTTTATCTACCCCATCTCTGACTCCAAGTGGGTCAGCCCTTTGCATGTGGTGCCCAAGAAGACGGGCATCACTACAGTGATTAGCGAGTCTGGAGAGGAGATTGCTACACAAGTACCCACTTCTTGACGGGTCTGCATTGACTACAGGAGACTCAACTAGGCCACCAAGAAGGATCATTTCCCCCTGCCCTTTATAGATCAGATCATTGAGAGACTGGCAGAAAAGAAACACTATTGTTTTCAGGGTGGGTACTCGGGCTACAACAAGGTGGCCATCGCTCCCGAGGACCAGGAAAAGGCCACCTTTACCTGTCCCTTCGGCACATACGCCTTCCGACGCATGCCATTCGTGCTATGCATCGGACATGGTAGGGGAGTGCTTGTAGGTCTTCATGGATGATTTCTCGATTTACGGTGACGGATTCGACTCCTATCTTGACTGCCTAGACCGAGTCCTTCAGCGATGTATAGAGGTTCACTTGGTGTTATCTTGGGAGAAGAGTCACTTCATGGTGACTCAAGG
This sequence comes from Ottelia alismoides, assembly GCA_037367405.1. NCBI lineage: Eukaryota > Viridiplantae > Streptophyta > Magnoliopsida > Alismatales > Hydrocharitaceae > Ottelia > Ottelia alismoides. The sequence continues at coordinate 198,241 of JAZKJV010003311.1, forward strand.
GACGGTGCTTGGCCATATCATCTCCAACAGTGGCATGGAGGTTGATCCGGCCAAGGTAGATGTCATTAGAAAACTCGCACCGCCGTCCAATTTGAGGCAGTTACGGTCATTCCTGGGGCACGTCGGTTTCTACCGATGATTCATTCATGATTTCAGTCGGATTGCCCGACCGTTGACTGACCTGCTGACGAAAGACACCGAGTTCCTTGTCGATGACAAGTGTCTTTCGTCGTTTGAGACTCTCAAGCAGAGTGTTGTTGAGGCTCATGTTCTTCAGCCGCCTGATTGGTCTCTCCCATTCGAGATCGTGATGAATGCCTTCGATTTTGCCGTAGGGGCCATGTTGGACAGAGGAGGGATGGAGTCCCATTTGCTATCCACTACGCTAGCCGCACATTGGATTCTGCGCAGCGGAACTACACAGTCACAGAGAAGGAGATGCTAGCTGTAGTATTCGCCCTAGATAAGTTCAGATCATACATTATTAGATCTAGAGTGACCCTGTTTACTGATCACACCGCCATCCGATACCTCATGACAAAGAAGAATGCCAAGGCCAGACTGACTAGATGGATCCTTCTACTCCAGGAGTTTGACATTGAGATCAAGGATAAGCCTGGAGTCAAGAATGTGGTGGCGGATCATCTCTCCCGACTAGAGCACCTTGAGGATGCAGAGCAGATTGACCCTATTTGTGAGACCTTCCCAGATGAGGCGATCCTTGCTATCGCCTCACTCCTGTGGTATGCTGATATTGTAAACTTTCTTGTTGCTAAGAAAGTTCCACAAGATTGGCCTAGGCAGAGGCTTGAGACCTTCCTTGCGAAGGCCAAGTCCTACCACTGGGAGGATCCCATCCTTTACCACGAAGGAGGGGATAGCGTCTGGCATAGGTGCATTCCTCAGGAGGAGCACCATATCGTCCTCATTTACTGCCACAAGCTTGAGGCAGGAGGACATCATTCTGGGAGGAGAACGACACAGAAAGTGCTCCAATCCGGCTTGTGGTGGCCTACCCTCTTCAAGGACTCTGATGAGTTTGTGAAGAGGTGTACTGACTGTCAGAGGATGGGCACTTGTGGACAGCGTGATATGATGCCGATGCAGCCCATTCACTTATGTGAGATTTTTGACGCATGGGGCATCAATTTCATGGGTCCATTTCATAGAATAAGGGATTTGAGTACATTCTGTTGGCCGTGGACTATGTGAGTCGTTGGGTTGAGGCTATCCCCGCCCGAACCGCTGATGCCAGGACAGTTTGCAGATTTTTGAGAAAGCACATCATCACGCGGTTCGGGGTACCTCGAGTATTGATTTCAGATGGGGGGTCTCATTTCATCAACGACCAGGTAAAGGCCCTTGCTAGCGAGTTCGGCATAGACCATCGAGTTGCCACTCCTTACCATCCACAGACGAATGGTCTAGCCAAGGTGTCGAACAGGGAGATCAAGACTATTTTGCAGAAAGTCGTCCGCCCTGACCGAAAGGATTGGTCACAGCTTTTGGACTCGGTCTTGTGGGCATATAGGACGTCTTTCAAGACACCATTGGGCACATCTCCCTTTCACCTCATGTATGGCAAGCCGTGCCATTTACCTGTTGAGCTGAGACACAGGTCACTTTGAGCAGTCACTGAGATACTTGTTGATCCAAACAGTGTAGGAGATCAGAGGAGGGCAGAGTTAGCAGCCTTGGAGGAGCTTAGAGATACCGCCTTCTCAAACAGCCTACATTACAAGGAGAGAGTGAAGGAGTGGCATGATTCTCACATCAGCCACAAGCATTTTGAGCCTGGACAGAGAGTATGGCTGTTTGATGCTAGGCTTCGTCTATTTCCAGGGAAGCTACATAGCAAATGGAAGGGACCCTACTTGGTGAGAAAGGTACACGACAACGGTAGCATTGACATATCCGAGTTGTCTTCTGAGAGTACCTTTCGAGTAAACGGCCAACAGCTCAAGACATTTCTAGATCATGAGCCGCGGGTCGTCGATGTTGCCCCTATTCATTTTGCGTGAGATGTGGTCTTTTGACTCACATCTATTGCATCTCACGCCTGATTATCACAGTTCTTCCGACCTGTATAGATCCAGATGTCTATATCATTCCATTCTTTAGTCCCACATCCCGTTTGTCATCTTTGATTATGCTATACTTAGGGCGCACTTTACCCTAAGTATAGGGGGGATGTGGGACCTTCGGGTATTTCTTTTGATTCTTTTTACCCCTGTTTTGCTGCCTATACTTAGGGATGTTTCACCCTAAGTATAGGGGGGGTAGACCCTGTACATTCTTCACTCGACTTTCCCTTTGTGTACAGCCTGCTATACTTAGGATTACTTGATCCTAAGTATAAGGGGAAAGCCGAGATCCTCTTGATTTTCTATTCATTTATTCATCTTTGTATATAGCCTTCATTTTCACTTCCCTGTACATAGCACGAGTTATGTCTTCTTCATCGCTCTTGACTCTGAGGACATCGTTCGAGCTAAGTATAGGGGGGGTATATATATTTCATATATACTTTAGCCATAACTCGTACTTTGTGTGAGTGTGTTAATAAATAAAATGGCTAAAAACCCAAAAATCACAAAAAAATTAAAAAAATTTTCCAGTAAATAATCATTCTTTTATTTGCACATACATAGCTAGTGTACAAATTATTTTTATAAAAATGTTTTCAAACACTTTTTGTGTAAAGTTTGTGTAAATATTTTCCTAGCAAAATTATGTATATAGTACAAAATTTTTCCAAAATGTTTTGAAAATCAAAAGTTTGCAAAAATCTTGTGTAAATGTGTGTACATATTTTGCAAAACTTGCATTCATGCATTCATCCATTCATGATTTCAAAACATTTTTCAAAAATTTTGCATGTTTGTAAAAATTGTGTAAATAGCATCTTTGTACATATGTATATAGTTTTTCCTGGATTATAGTTGACATTTAAACTAGCCTGGAATTAAATTGGGAAATGGAGCTTGATTAAGGTCTTAATCCACCTAATTTATAAGAGGAACCTTATAGGGCTTAGGTTTAAGGCTTTTCAGGTCCATGGTGACTTAATTCTTTAAGTCCACTAGGCTATGATCACATGTCATCTTAATGAGCCTAAGTAGAGCACTTAACAACACACACATGACTCATATGGACAATGGATTTACTTGGACACCGCACTTAGCACCGAGCTCTATACGGATGAGGTGGTGAGGAGGCAGTCTTCCTTGATTTGGGGCAGCATATGAGGATAGAACTTCTAGGCGGAACCTCTCTTCTTCTTTTAGTGAAGGAAGTGCGTCTCAACTTGGTCTGGTTGCCACGAGGTCTAACGACGGGAGTTGTGGGTTGCAATAATGCTTCAAAAGAGGGATAGTCTATTGGCTCAAGAGGAAAAACTCCTTGTATATATGCTGCACATGTATATGTTGTATAGATGCACTTGAAAAAAAAAGAAAAAAATGCAAAAAAGAAAATAACTCCAAAAAAGTGGTGGGTCTGAGAGAGAATGATAATCCCACCGGAGTATGTATATAGTGCAAATAAGCAAAGCTTGAGATTCATGTCCCACCTTATGTAGCTTGCAGCAGGGAGACTTGGCTACACTGGTTGAGCTCCCAAGGATACATGGCTACACTGGCCATGGTCCATTCTCTTCTTCCCCCTCTTCTTGAGCCGGTTGAACTTGAACTTAGAAGGGAATACCCCACTCCTCGAGGAAAGAGTGGCCAGATTGAGGTCATAGAGTTACCTTGTTGGGGAGGGTTGTCACGTTGCCATTCTGAGGTGGAGAGCGTACACTTCACATTCACAGTACAAGGAAAGATTCATGGTCTTCAGGGTTTGTGTTTGATGACTTGTTCTGATCTGGATTGTTGAGGAGTCTTGATTATAGATTAGTGGAACTTAGAGGCTGTTGAGTTTTAAGCTTAAGTCCAAATAAGGTTCGACACATTAATAATCTAAAGATCTGATCGAGCTCCATAATTCAATTTAATGAAGGAAAGTTTAATAATCAACCTTGATCCATGTACATTCTCCTCTTTTTCTTTTCCTTTTTCTTTTTCACTTATTTTTCAAATAAGTGTTTGCTAAGGGACTAGCAAAGTTAAGTATAGGGGGGTGATGAATACTCATTCATCACTCTTTATTCTTATATTTTAGCTACAAAAACCTTTGCAAATACATGTAGATATGTGTAAATACAAATAATTAACAAAAGGTATGCATTGTGTAAAAACTAATAATTAGCATGTTTTTGTGCAAAAATAAAAGAATAAAGAATAAAAAGAAAAAGAGGGAAATATTTAGAATAAATATTGAGCAACCTAATCCCAAGGGAGGGCTCAGCATGGGCCTGACCGCATAAAAGCCAAAGTAGAGAGAGATAGGGAGCTCATGTGTAAATATACCTATAAATATAATAAAAATATTTTCCTCTAAAAATAGAATAAAATGGGCTTGTATATATTTGTAAATAGTTGTAAATGCAAAATCAAAATAAAAATAGAAAAATTAAAAAGAAAATAAAAATATTCACTTGTATATATTCACCTTGTGCATAGAACACTTATCTATATTTATTTAGGCTTATAAATAAATAAATTAAAACCCCTAAAAATTTATATATATTCTATCTTTTATGGTGTAAATAAATAAAATAAAAATTACAAAAACAAAAATCAAATAAAAAGAACAAAATTAAAAACAAAAAGAACATTGTCCATATACCATGTATATAATTGTATATATCTATTTAATTAACCCTTGTATATAAATAATAAAAATAAAATAAAAACATCAAAATATTCCTAATTTTATGCTATAAATAAATAAAATATAAAATGGGAATAAAAATGTACAAAAATAATTAATTAAAAATCAAAAATTAAAAATCAATATTGTGTATATACCTATGTAAAGTACTATAGTGTACATACCTTATTTTTATTTCATAAAATTAATTAAAAATCACAAAAAAAGAAAAAATAAAACAAACATTTTTCATGTCTTGAGTTTTTAATAATTCAGCCATTTATTATTTTATTTTGAATATCTAAATATTTATTACATGGCTGATCCTGATTGGTCCACGGGGGACGTTGACCCCCGGTCAACTCTCCCCCCAGGACCACTGAGCCCCGGATCCGAGCCCTTGACCCGACTTCTCAAATTTCTCTACGCTCGATCCGACGCCCATACCCGCAAATCCTGGGCTCTCCTTCTTCCTTGTGCATCCGAGATCCTCGCCCGATCTTCCGCATGGGGATCCACGCTTCGTGGAACCCTGCCCGATCCCCTCTTCTCGGTCCTGCACTCGCATATAAGCCGAGCTTCGCCTCCATTTCATTCGATCTTTGTCTCATCCATTCTCCACCCAAGGACCTCCATCACCTCCGCGAGAGTGACAGCTCGCTTCCAGTGGTGTTGCAGCGAGGAGGGAGCGTGTAGACCATCGATCCAGCGACGTTGCGCCGTCGTGCGTCGCCTGGAGGTGACGCTCGAGCCTCGGGCACTGACGGCCCTTGAGGCAAGGACCTGGAGCATCCCCAGCTCCTCCATAATCGAATCCATCCAGTAGGTAGCTCTCTTTCTCCCCCTGTTTCTTTAATTTTGATTTACGCCCAATTTGCTCTGTCGCCATCCATCGCCGATTCCGTCCACCCTCGCCTTCATCCCGATCATCGGAGTCGCTGACCACCTTCGCCTTCCCTCCGCGCACCTTCTCCACCGACTCATCCAACCCAGCTCACACAGGAGCTGGGATTTGGGGCTCCTCCGCCGTCGCTTCGCCGGAGCCCCTTCGCCCCGACGCACAGACCACATTCATCACTCCTAACCGGGTCGAGGCACTTTGCCCTCCAGAGGAGCCCATCTGAGGTCTTCGACAACCAGGCGCAGCAGCTCCTCCTCCGCCAATGCCGCCGGAGCTCTCCAGAGCTCCTCGCCACCATCGGAGGGAACCAGTCGACGCAGGAGGCCAAGGCGAGTCTTCTCCGATCAGTAGCAGCCTCCGAGGAGCTCCCCCGTACGTGCACGAGCCCGGCGAACCTCGCTGGAGTCCAATTCTTCGAGTATCCTCCACAGCCGTTCGATCCTCCTCTAGCTCCAGATCAGATCCCAAGCGTCCATTAGAGGAGCCACGCTAGCCGTTTGATCATCAGAGGAGGGATCAGAACCGTCCGATCATAGAGGGTTAGCCACTTCACTTCTCATCCGTCCGATGTTCCACGTGGCGAGGCCCCTGCCGTTCGATCCGAGCCGAGGACCCCAGTACTTAGCCACGCCTCTTCTCTACCGTTGGATTTCCACGTGGCGAGCATCTGGCCCTCGACTTAATAAAGGGTAAACATCTCTTAGGCCCTTAGATTTTTAGGTGTTAATTTGTAGTCCTGTAAATATTTTAGACATTTTATTTTCATTTGGTAATTTGCATAGCGGACCCTGTCGTTTCTAGTATTTACTTTTATACTCTTGTTTGTAGTGGGACACGTACGTCGACACATGCTTTTGTGGGTTAATTGCATGTATGACCTTCATGTTTAAGGGTGTTAATGAATGGATTTAAGTTTTTATTAATTGCAGATATACCCCTGTGCGTGGTTTAATTGTGCATGTGCTTTATTTCGTGGGTTATTTACACTGAAGCCCCTGGACTTTTAGTACGTGTTACTAAATAGTCCAGGAACTTTAGTTTTCTTGTAATTAGGTCCCTGTGTGCCCAGGTCACACGCCTCGTGCGTGGTTTCTTGGAAAATTTGCACCGTACCCCCTGGAACTTGTTTTAATTGTGTACAGGTCCCTGTGCACTGTACCTTGGTTTTCATTTTTAATAAAATAGAAAACAAACTCCAAATTTGATGAAAATTGGAAACATGGCTCCTGCCATGGTGTAAAATTTTCTTTAATTTTTGGGGACATTTTTGATTTCATTTATTATTTATAAAAATTCAAAAACAGGCATTTTCTTCACTGTCTAACTTTAAAATTGACAAAAAATATTAAAACACCTCTAAAAATTACAAAAAAAATTAGGTAGTGTTTGTTTTGCCTTGTTTGATTTTTTGACCAAGTTTGGTCATTTTTTTCTTTATAAAACCTATAAAAATTACAAAACCCCTAAAAATCCATAAAAATTCTAATAAATAAAAGAAAAATCAAAAAGTAATAATTCTGGTGCCTAAATTTTCCTTGCATTTTCTACTATATAGTAAAATTACCTTCAGACCTTGATAAACCATTTTGCATTTTAAATTACCCTCCAAGTCTGACTGGACAGTACCTTCATTTTTCTATCTTGTTTGATTTTTATAAAATTCAATAAAAATCAGAAAAATACAAAAAATTACCCAAAAACAGTAAAAAAAATTAAAAAAACCTAAAAACATTTTTGTTTGAATTTTTGGATGATTTTTGAGTAGTTTAATAATTGGGTGTAGTTGCTTGTGTATTTGTTTTATTACTTCTTTTATTGATTTAAAAATCCGAAAAATATAAAAAGATTAAAAATCCACCAAAAATACCTTTTTTATTTTATTTCAGTTCTAGACTACTTCGTAGGCCGTAAGGCCATCACGTGCTCCCTGAGTCCGACCCTGGTCGCTATACCAGGCTAATCTAATAGCCAGAACCACTATTATTTTTATTTGATTTTTATCTGATTTTTGGTGGTCTGATCCTGATTTTTCTTGATTGAGCACTTGAGCGACTGAGGTTGCAACGACCGCATGAGATATACCTGATTTACCTCGCTCGCTCGGTTCGCTCATCAAGCATCTGGGGAAGTTCGTGTACATTTGGGAGCAGCTCCGCACCAAGTACTTGAACAAGTACTATCCACTCGGGCGGACGAACGCAGCGAGGGCCCTGATTAGCAACTTCTCCATGCTCCTCAATGAGAAATTCCACGAGGCATGGGAGAGGTTTAGAGAGCTTATAGATAGATGCCCGCACCATGAGATCTCGAAGCCGAACTTAGTTTAGAGCTTCTTCCGCGGGCTGACACTAGAGCTGCAGGGCCTGGTGAATGCTTCATGTGGCGGGTCCTACTTCGCCAAGGACGAGGATCAGGTCTGTGCCATCTATGAGGAGATGGCCGAGAACTACACTGTGATGTCCTAGACCCAACTCTACACTCAGGGACGCCCCCAACCACAGACCGTGCAGTACCAGAGGATCGCACGGTTCGACGCCGGTCCTTCCACTTCGTCAGCGACAGCCGCACATGCCAAGTCTGCAGCCGCTGACATGGGCATTATCAACGAGAAGCTAGACCGGATGGAGATTATAGAGAAGAAGCAGTGTCAGGGCATATCGCAGATGGATCAGATGGCACAAACACTGAGTGACCTGAAGACACATATCATGTGTCTCCAAGAGGCACAGACGGCTTCTCAGCCCCGTCTTCAGTCACGAGGAGATCCGAGTGGCACCGACAGCTCGTCCCAGCGTTCCAGCTCCAGCCAGCCTAGACAGGTCCACCTTGTACAGGCGGAGCCATACCAGCAGTCGCAGCTGTACTACCAGGCACCACCATCCCCAGACACTCAGATGGTGGTCTACCAGCCGGATCAGCCTCTGGACGTACTCCCTCCACCCACATACGAGCAAGAGCCGTTGATGGACGTCAACTGGATTTGGTATGACCGTCCCCAGCCCGGTATCCGACGAGACCAACCCGGATTCCGTTGGTCAGCCGGAGGTGCCAGTTCCCAGCAGCAGCCTCCAGCTCAGGGTGGCCAGTACGGCCATCAGAGAGATCACCAGCAGCAGCAGCCCCCAGTGTATCAGCAGCAGCAGTCATCCCAGCCCCATCCACAACAGTATGGTCCTCGTCCCTATCAGCAGGGACATTCTTGGAGGCGTGATCAGCCTCAGCAGCAGCAGTATCATCCCCAGCAGTACCCCTCTCACCCGTAGCACCAGCCACAACAGCAGCCTCACTACCAGCGAGGCCACCCGTCAGGTTCTCATGGGCCATTCTATGAGGACCCCGCCTCAGATGATCTAGCCCACCTCTTGACCGAGCAGCAGGCTACTTTTAGACGGGAGATGGACGAGTTTCGCTAGGAGATGCGGGAGATCATGAGAGGGAAGGCTGCCATACCTGCCCAGAGAGAGCCCAACCCGAAAAACCTCAAGAGAAAGTCTGAGCAGGCAGATTTCACAGAGTATGCCTCTCCGAATGATTCTTTTGGTGATATGTCTGCCTATCTATTTGATACTGACTTTGTCACACTTAGGAGCGGTAGGATGCCAGCAGGCGGCACCTCGTCTGAGCAACATCACCAGGTCACTTCTAGAGAGCCAGGCGAGGAGGAGAGCGGTGCTGATGCCACGAGAGATGATGACGGTGGTACTGATGCCACCATGGATGCTGATCCCACTGACAGTACTAATGCCGTCACTTCACCAGATGGAGGAGGTGGTACTGACGCCACCAGTGTTCCCGAGCCAGAGCGCGGTGCTGATGCCGCGAGTCGACATGCCGAGGGTGGTGCTGATGCCACCGTTTTTACTTCTGCTAGTCCTGTAGTCTTTCCATCTGTTCATGTATCTCAGGACTTATCTGGAAATAAAGGAAAGGATTTATTTTCTTTTGATCCACCTGTGGTGCTTGATATATGTGTGGATTCTGCCGGACTTGAGAAGCCTAGACCCTCTCATAGTCCTTCGTCTGAGAAGGACCCTGTGATCTCCTTTACATGAGCACTTTACGTGAGGAAGGGGAAGAAAATAGAAAATCCCAAAAAGAAGCAGCAGGAAGAGTTCAACCAGCAGATGATCGACAGATTTCACATTCAGTTGACTCTTCAGGAGGCCTTGGAGCACATCCCTCTACTCCAGAGATCACTCAGAGACAGGACCATAGTTAGGAGGCAGAGGATGAACCACTAGTCCGAGATCCATGTGCTTACCCGGGCCACGTGTTTCGCGATCCAGAACCGTCTGCCGGCCAAGAGGCCAGATTCAGGAGCCCCATATGTCAGATGCCATATCCGTGAGCAGAGGTTCGACCGTACTCTATTAGACAACGGTTCTTCGATCAACCTACTTCTGGCAGCCCTTCTCGACCGCTTCGAGTTGGGCACTCATACGACAAAGCAGGACAGTCCTTCAGTTTGCTGATCGATCTGTCAAGAGGCCGAAGGGGTTGCTGAAGGACGTTGTCGTCACGATTCAGGGCCTGTAATTCCCCGTGGACTTCGTTGTAATGGACATAGAGATCCCTGAGTCTGTGACCGATACCCCCATCATTCTAGGTTGCCCGTTCTTGGCCACAGCCAAGGCAGTGACCGACCATGATAGCGGGAAGGTATACTTTCACGTCGAGGGAGAGAGTATACAAATAGAGATGGTCAAGGATGCCACAGTCAGAGATTCAACATGCTTATAGCCGACCATAGATTTAGAGCAGATGACAGATGCAGGGCCAGACATCCACCAGGACTGCGATTTCGTGATTACAGAAGACGAGGCAGTTTGGGCAGATCCAGTCGCACAAGCCATCCTCTCACCTTCAGAGTCTGCTGATGCAGAGACGCCAGCAGAGTAGAGCTTAGAGAGCACATTCCTGGTCCAGGATACTTTTCAGTCGGCAGAGTCGGTTCTTGTCCATGAGACAAAGTTTTTCTATGATGATGATACAGATCCCTCGGAGTCAGATGTTGATTGGGCAGAGTTTGATGATCTTCTACCATGTCTGACTTCCACTAAGCCTACATCTAGGGAGGAGGTTGATGCCATGCAGAGCAGAGACAATCCAGTAGAGCAGCCTTCTCCAGATACTGATAGGGAGTGAGAGTTTCCGTTCTCACATGCGGATGTGGCAGCATTCACTCAGAGCTTTCAGAGGCCAGATCTGCCAGCACCTACTTGTCCAGAGCTGAAGCCACTTCCTGCGTCGCTGAAGTATAGGTTCCTTGCGGGTGAGCATGAGATGTACCCAGTCATTATCTCCGTCGATTTGACTGGAGAGCAAGAATCCCGTCTGATGGGGGTTCTTGAAAAGAACCGCAAGGCGATAGGATGGAGCGTAGCCGATCTCCAAGGGATAAGTTCATCCCTATGCTCCCACTATATCTATCTCGAGGATGAGGCGAAGCCATCGCGTGAGTTCCAGCGGCGGCTGAACCCGAATCTGAGAGAGGTTGTCATGAAGGAAATCTCGAAATGGTGGAGCGTCGATTTTATCTACCCCATCTCCGACTCCAAGGGGGTCAGTACGTTGCATGTGGTGCCCAAGAAGACGGGCATCTCTACAGTAGTCAGCGAGTCTGGAGAGTAGATTACTACCCGGGTACCCACTTCATGGCGGGTCTGCGTGGATTACAGACGACTCAACCAGGCCACCAAGAAGGATCATTTTCCCCTACCCTTTATTGATCAGATCATTGAGAGACTGGAAGGGAAGAGCCACTACTGCTTCTTGGATGGGTACTCCGGCTACAATCAGGTGGCCATCGTGCCTGAGGACCAGGACAAGACGGCCTTCACCTGTCCCTTCGGTACATATGCCTTCTGACGCATGCCATTTGGGCTATGCAACGCCCCTGCGACATTTCAGAGATGCATGCTGTCGATCTTTTCGGACATGGTGGGGGAGTGCTTGGAGGTCTTCTTGGATGATTTCTTGGTTTATGACAACGGATTCGACTCCTGTCTTGACTGCCTAGACCGAGTCCTTCAGCGATGCATTGAGGTTCACCTTGTGCTATCTTGGGAGAAGAGTCACTTCATGGTGACTCAAGGGACGGTGCTTGGCCATATCATCTCCAACAGGGGCATGGAGGTTTATCCGGCCAAGGTAGATGTCATTAGAAAACTCGCACCACCGTCCAACCTGTGGCAGTTATGGTCTTTTCTGGAGCACGTTGGTTTCTACCGACGCTTCATTCATGATTTCAGTAGGATTGCCTGACCGTTGACTAATCTGCTGATGAAAGACACCGAGTTCCTTGTCGATGACAAGTGTCTTTCGTCGTTTGAGACTCTCAAGAAATGTGTTGTTGAGGCTCTTGTCCTTCAGCCACCTGATTGGTCTCTCCCATTCGAGATCATGACGGATGCCTCTGATTTTGCCGTAGGGGTCGTGCTGGGACAGAAGAAGGATGGAGTCCCATTTGCCATTCACTACGCTAGCCGTACATTGGATGCCGCGCAGCGGAACTACACTGTCACTGAGAAGGAGATGCTAGGCGTAGTTTTCGCCCTAGATAAGTTCAGATCTTATATTATCGGATCTAAAGAGACCATTTACACTGACCATACCGCCATCAGGCACCTCATGGCAAAGAAGGATGCCAAGTCCAGATTGACTAGATGGATCCTTCTACTCCAGGAGTTCGACATAGAGATTAAGGATAAGCCTGGAGTCAAGAATGTGGCGGCGGATCATCTCTCCCGATTAGAGCATCTTGAGGATTCTGAGCACACTGAGCCTATTTGTGTGACCTTCCCATATGAGGCGATCCTTGCTATCGCCTCTCTCCTGTGGTATGCCGATATTGTGAACTTTCTTGTTGCTAAGAAAGTTCCACAAGATTGGACCAGGCAGAGACTCGAGACCTTCCTCGCGAAGGCCAAGTTCTACCACTGGGAGGATCCCATCCTTTACCATGAAGGAGGACATAGCGTCTGGCGTAGGTGCATTCCTCAGGAGGAGCACCATAGCATCCTCACTTACTGCCACAAGCTCGAGGCAGGAGGACATCACTCTGGGAGGAGAACAGCACAGAAAGTGCTCCAATCCAGCCTATGGTGGCCTACCCTCTTCAAGGACTCTGATGAGTTCGTGAAGAGGTGTACTGACTGTCAGAGGATGGGCACTTGTGGACAGCGTGATATGATGCCGATGCAGCCCATTCACTTCTGTGAGGTTTTTGACACATGGGGCATCGATTTCATGGGTTCATTCCCTAGGAGTCAGGGATCTGAGTACATTCTGTTGGCCGTGGATTATGTTAGTCTTTGGGTTGAGGACGTCCCCGCCCGAACCGCAGATGCTAGGACTATTTGCAGATTTTTGAGGAAGCATATCATTTCACGGTTCGGGGTACCTCGAGTGTTGATATCTGACAGGGGGTCTCATTTCGTCAACGACAAGGTAAAGGCCCTTGCTAGCGAGTTCGGCATAGACCATTGAGTTGCCACTCCATACCATCCTCAGACGAATGGTCTTGCCGAAGTGTCGAACCAGGAGATCAAGACTATATTGCAGAAAGTCGTCCTCCCTGATCGAAAGGATTGGTCATACCTTTTGGACTCAGTCTTGTGGGCATATAGGACGTCTTTCAAGACACCGTTGGGCACATCTCCCTTTCGCCTCATTTATGGCAAGCCGTGCCATTTACTTGTTGAGTTGAGGCATAGGTCACTTTGGGCTGTCACTGATATACTTTTGGATCCAGATAGTGTAGGAGATTAGAGGAGGGCAGAGTTAGCAGCCTTGGAGGAGCTTCGTGATACCACCTTCTCAAACAGCCTACAGTACAAGGAGAGAGTGAAGGAGTGACATGATTCTTATATCAGCCACAAGCATTTTGAGCCAGGACAGAAAGTATTGCTGTTTGATGCTAGGCTTCATCTATTTCCAGGGAAGCTACAGAGCAAATGGAAGGGACCGTATTTGGTGAGAAAGGTACATGACAATGGGAGTATTGACATATCTGAGTTGTCTTCTGAGAGTACCTTTCGAGTGAACGGCCAGCGGCTCAAGTCATATCTTGATCATGAGCCGCGGGTCGTTGATGTTGCCCCGATTCATTTTGCGTGAGATGTGGTCTCTTGACTCACATCTATTGCATCTCACTCCTGATTATCACTGTTCTCCCAACTTGTATAGATCCAATTGTCCATATCATTCCATTCTTTAGTCCCATATCCCTTTTCTCATCTTATGATTATGCTATACTTAGGGTGTACTTTACCCTAAGTATAGGGGGATGTAGGACTCTCGGGTATTTTTTTGATTCTTTCTACCTCTGTTTTTGATGCCTATACTTAGGGATATTTTACCCTAAGGGTTCGTTTGGTTGCAGGGTTGGGCAGGGTTAGGTTGGCCCAATCCAAGGTACCATTCCTTCCAACCCTTCCAATCCTCCTCACAGTTTACTATTCACAGGGGTACCCCAACCCAACCCAATCCTGTCCAACCCTGCAACCAAACGAACCCTAAGTATATGGGGGGTAGACCCTGTATCTTCTTCACTTGGCTCTCCCTTTGTGTACAGCCTGCTATACTTAGGATTATTTGATCCTAAGTATAGGGGTAAATGCCGAGATCCTCTTGCATTTCTATTCTTTCATTCGTCTTTGTATATAGCCTTCCTTTTTACTTCCCTATACTAAGCACGAGTTCTGTCTTCTTCATCGCTCTTGACTCTGAGGACATCGTTCGAGCTAAGTATAGGGGGGTGTGTATATATTTCATATATACTTTAGCCATAACTCGTACTTTGGGTGAGTGTGTTAATAAATAAAAATGGCTAAAAACCTAAAAATCCATAAAAATTAAAATTTTTCCTTGTAAATAACATTCTTTTATTGCACATACATAGCTATTGTACAAAATTATTTTTGTAAAAATGTTTGCAAAATGTTTTTGTGTAAACAGTGTGTAAATATGTGCATATCAAAATTATGTATATAGTACAAAATTTTTCCAAAATGTTTTGAAAATCAAAAGTTTGCAAAAACCTTGTGTAAATTTGTGTTCATATTTTGCAAAACTTGCATTCATGCATACATTCATGATTTCAAAACATTTTTCAAAAATTTTGCACATGTGTAAATATTTTGTGAAATTGCATCTTTGTATATAGTTGTATAGTTTTTCCTGGATTATAGTTGACATTTAAACTAGCCTGGAATTAAATTGAAAAATGGAGCTTGATTAAGATCTTAATCCACCTAATTATAAGAGGAACCTTATAGGGCTTAGGGTTAAGGCTTTTTAGTTCCATGGTGACTTAATTCTTTGAGTCCACTAGGCTATGATCACATGTCATCTCAATGAGCCTAAGTAGAGCACTTAACAACAAACACATGACTCATATAGACAATGGCTTGACTTGGACCCGTACTTTACACCGAGCTCTCTACAAATGAGGTGGTGAGGAGGCAATCTTCCTTGACTTGGGGTAGCATATGAGGGTAGTACTTCTAGGCGGAACCTCTCTTCTTGTTTTAGTGAAGGAAGTGTGTCTCAACTTGGTCTGGTTGCCATGAGGTCTAACGACAGGAGTTGTGGATTGCAATAAAGCTTCAAAAGAGGGATAGTATACTGGCTCAAGAGGAAAAACTCCTTATGTACATATGTTGCACCTTGTAAATATGTTGTACAGATGCACTTGAAAAAAATGCAAAAAGAAAATAACTCCAAAAAAGTGGTGGGTCTGATAGAAAATGATAATCCCACCGGAGTATGTATATAGTGCAATAAGCAAAGCTTGAGACCCATGTTCCATCTTATGTAGCTCGCAGTAGGGAGACTTAGCTACATTGGTTGAGCTCCCAAGGATACATGGCTACACTGGCCATGGTCCATTCTCTTCTCCCCCCTCTTCTTGAGCCAGTTGAACTTGAACTTAAAAGGGAATACCCCGCTCCTCGAGGAAAGAGTGGCCAGATTAGGGTCATAGAGTTACCTTGCTGGGGAGGGTTGTCAAGTTACTACTTCTGAGGTGGAGAGCTATACATCACATACACTGTGCAAGGAAAGATTCATGGTCTTCAGGGTTTGTGTATGCATACTTGTTCTGATTTGGATTATTGAGGAGTCTTGACTATAGAGTATTGGATCTTAGAGGCTGTTGAGTTTTAAACCTAAGTCTAAATAAGGTTCCGACACATTAATAATCCAAAGATCTGATCGAGCTCCATATTTCAATTTAATGAAGGCAAGTTTAATAATCAGCATTGATCCATGCATTTTCTCCTCTTTTTCTTTTACCTTTTCTTTTTCACTTCTTTTTCAAATAAGTGTTTGCTAAGGGACTAGCAAAGTTAAGTATAGGGGGGTGATGAATACCCATTCATCACTCTTTATTCTTTTATTTTAGCTACAAAACCTATGCAAAACACATGTAGATAAGTGTAAATAGCATAATTTGTCACTAGGCATGCATTGTGTAAATATGTATATTTAGCATGTTTTTGTGTATAAATAAAAGAATAAAGAAATAAAAGAAAAAGAGAGAGATATTTAGAATAAATATTGAGCGACCTAATCCCAAGGGAGGGCTCAGCATGGCCCTGACCGCAAAAGAATACAAGTAGAGAGAGATAGGGAAGCTCATGTTTATGTACATATACCTATGTATATAAATAAGAATATTTTCCTCTAATTAAAAATAAAAATGGGTGTATATTTATTTGTATATATTTGTAAATATAAAATCAAAATAAAAATGGGAAAAATAAAATAAAAATAAAAATAATTAAAATGCCCTTCTTCATTGTACATAAACCATGCGTATAGAAATAACTTATCTATTTATTTCTCCTTATAAATAAATAATTAAAATCCCATAAAAATATGTACATATTCCATATTCCATAATGTAAATAAATAAAATAAAAACCATAAAAATAAAAATAAAATAAAAAGAAACAAAATAAAATCAAAATCAACCTTGTATATATACCATGTAAATATGTATATATCTATTTATTTAACCTCTATAAATAAATAATAAAAATCAAATAAAAATACCATTTTATTCCAAATTTTATTCTATAAATAAATAAAATATAAAATTGGAATAAAATGTGTAAAAATAAACAATTTAAAATAAAAAATTCATATTGTATATACCTATATATAATAATAATATTTTGTAAATACCTAATTTTATTTCAAAAAAATAAATAAAAATCACTAAAAAATACTTTGAAAATAAATAAACATTTTTCATGTTTTAAGTTTTTCGAAAATAAGTCATTTATTATTTTTAATTGAATTTCCAAATAATTATTAAATGGTGGCTTCCTATTGGTCCACAGCATTTCCCCCGCGGATCTCGCGCGCGGCCCGACTTTGACTAATTTCCCAAACTAATCCGACCACCATTTGTGCAAATCCTGGCAACCTGATTGCACTGAACCTTCCCTGATCCACGCCTGGAGATTTGCCTCGGGGTCCGAGCTCCGAATCACTCGCCCGACCCCCTTCTTCTCGAACCCCTAGCCATATAAAGCTCGACCTCCACCGCACAATTCACACCATCTTTAGTGCTGCTCCTTCGTCCCAGGACCTCCACTAGACTCCCTAGAGTGACAGCTGAGTGAGGCGAGTGTCGAAGAGAGGAGAGAAAGCTTCCCGTCATTAATCCGACGACTTCTGCCACCGTGCGTCGCTGCGAGGTGCGCCCGAGCCTTGGGCCCCGACGTCCCTTCGAGGCTACGACCCAGAGCTTCCTGAGCTCATCCCCAGTCGGCTCCCGTCATCAGGTAGACCTGATACCCTTCTATTCATCGTCCATTTCGATTTTTGTCTTTTCGCTCCGCCAGCTTCGCCTAGTGGCCGAAGCTCCACCAATCCCCCCTCCCCGTACCGATACCCTCGCCGACTCATCGACATCCTTCCTCCATGATCTGATCACCTCGGTCTTGGCCACTCGAGTCAGGATCGAGCTAAGCTCCTTCCGCCGCCTTTGCCGGAGCTTGCATCCGCCCCCCACGTCGCTTCTTTCGTCCATTTTGCGAATAACCCTCACCGGAACACTCCTCCGAGCGAGACCTATCTTCTGCAGGTGAATAAAGAGCAATACCCCCCTTGGTCGAGCTTTCACGCCTTCGTCGGAGCTCCTCCAAGTTGCTCGTCCCTCGTCGGACGATCTGACCATTGGATGCTTCATCGGAGGTGACTACCCGACGCGGACTGCCATCGCGAGCAGGACCACCCTCCCCGATCATTCATCGGCTTGCTGGATCGTCTCCGGGAGCCGGGGAACCTCAGCCAAGAGGAGTTCTTCCTCATCTATCGCCAGCCGTCGGATTCACTTGCTGCTCCAGATTATATCCTCACCATCCATCCTCTGCGGTGTCAGATCGTCAGATCGTGGTCTGACGGACACGCGCCACCCACATTCGCCCGATCGCCTCCACCGTTGGATCGTCCAGGCGGATGCACCAGAGCCGCACATCCGTAACCAACCTCGCCTCGACATCTGGCACCTCACGTGCACCGTCACGCGCCTCGGCTGGGTAATTGCACCCGCACCCCTGCAGTTTCTTGTTGTTCTAGTTTAGTTTAATAAATAAACTTTAGCTCTTGGACATATTGCACTTACGACCTTAATACTTCTGCTATTTGCATTTTCGTCCCCGCATGTGTGATACATGTGCTTCGTCACGTGATTTTTGGACAATTTGTATGGTATGGGCTCGTAGTTTCTGTGTTATGAAATGAAGTTTATTTTCTGATATTTGCATCCATGCCCCTGTGAATGATTTTATTAAACATGTATTGAATTAGTTGGGTATTTTGCATCTTATTCCCTGGGCTTTTAGCACGTGTTGCTAATAAGCCCCTGGAACTAAGTTTTCTTACAAATAGGTCCCTCTGTGCCTTGAACACGTGCAGAGTGCGTGCGTATTTAAATATTTTGCACAAGGACCCTAAACTTTCTGGATTTATTACTGTTGAGCCCCTGAAGATACTTTTTATTACAGATAGGTCCCTGTGCACTATGAGCCCTTGTGCTAATTAAATAAAATATCAAATTGAGTCCAAATCACGTGAAAATTGGATACGTGGCTCTTGCTACTGTTTAAAATTTTCAGCAAAAATTTGGTACAATTTTGAGGTGTTTTGTTATTTTTAAAAATTCAAAAATAGCTATTTTTACTTCTGTTCAGTTTAGAAAATCATAAAAAAAATATAAAAACTATTCTAAAATTCTAGAAAAAATTAATTTTTATTAGTTTGATTGTGTTTGATTTTCTATGCATTTTTGGTTATTTTTGGATATATAAAAACCCTAAAAATTTAAAAACCATTAAAAACATATAAAAATTCTAAAAAAATTATAGAAAATCCAAAAAATCACAAATTCTTTTGTTGAATTTTCTTTGTTGTTTGTAGTTTTCATAAAAAATACCTCCAGGCTTTTACAGATCATTTTGATATTTTAAATTGATTTTCCAAGCCTGGCTGGACAGTGTCTCACTGTTTCTGCCTCCTTTGATTTTTAGAAAATCACATAAAAATTATAAAAATCTCAAAAATTCACCAAAAACAAAAAAACCTATAAAACATAAAATATTTTTATTTGAATTTTTGGAGCTTTTTAGAGTGTTTAAATAATTTGTTGATTGTGCTTGTTTTTGTCTTTTTTCTATTTTTCTTTATTATCAAAAATCCAAAAAATTATAAAAATATTTAAAAACCACCAAAAATATTTGTTTTTATTTTATTTTGTTCTCTGACTACTTCGTAGGCCGTGAGGGCAACTCGTGCTCCCTGAGTCCGACCCTGGGTGCTACACCAGGCTAATGTCATAGCCAGGGCCACTATTTTTTGATTTTATTGATTTATCTTTTTGATTGGTGGTCTGCTCTTTATTTTTCTTGATCGGGCTGATTTCCGAGTGATTGAGGTCGCAATGACCTTAGCTATATTTTATTCACCTTAGTCATTTGGTTCTTGGGCCCGCATCAATACCCATGCATGGACCCCTATACATACTGGGCATTAGGCTCATACAAATTATGTTTGTCATTTTCAGGTGAAGAATAGGCTTGATTGCAATCTCTGGATCGTGTTTCGGACTCACTGAGATTCCTGACATGGTACGATTTAGCATGTGAAGATCTAGTGGATATCTATATGCCCACAGGAACCATCGAGTTGTTATTTTTTTAAAATTCTAGATTAGTTATTTTTTTATTTCCCAGTTTAGAGTTGTAATAATGGCACTCTAGTTTGAGTGGGCATTTTTTGGAATTGATATTTATCTCTGCTCATTGTGTGCCATTTGTTGATATTTTGGGTAACGGTTCGGTCGTGCGATCAACTATCGCCTGCTTCCGTCGATTGTCACGATCCATTCTGTTACAAAAGGTATCAGAGGTAGAGTTCCTCTAGGCATAGGGTATCCACAAATCTTAGCGATCTAAGATCTATATAGAAAGATTCAGTATCACAACTCATTGATATTGTCAATTTTGAATCAGATGGCTCCTCGACGTACAATTGAAGCCATTGGAGACCGTGACTCATCGACGAGCCAAGAGGCCATTATGGGTATGCAGAGACAAATGCTGGAGTTAATGACACTAATGGCCCAACAACAGAAGAGTTAGGTGTCCAACTCTGGTGGACTGACTCTTAAGACCTTCATCCAACATGATCCGCCCACCTTCAAGGGTGAGCATGAGCCGGAAAAAGCCGAACATTGGCTAAGAGAGATGGAGTTGACTTTTGAGGCAACTGATTGTCTCGAAGAAAAGAAAGTGATTTTTGGGACATTTCATCCACGGGACAATGCAAAGGAGTGGTGGACTTCATGCAAAGGAATCCACTTTTCGGAGGCTCCAGTCATTAAGTGGGAAGATTTTGTTGAGCGCTTCACTGAGCGTTACATCCCTGAGCATGCTAAGGATGCTAAGCGTCAAGAGTTTATAAATCTCCGGCAAGGAAATATGACAGTTGAAGAATATGCAACAAAATTCCAAGAATTGGAGAAGTATGGTAAGGGTACTGCGCCAATGAAAAGCAACGAGCTAGAAAGTTTATAGAAGGCCTGAATGCGGGACTAAGCATGAAAGTGCTGACTAGAGGTCCAACGACCTTATCTGAGGCGGTTGCAGCAGTAGTGGAGATACATGCAGCATATCAAAGGATACAGCAAGCGAATCCTCAGAAGCGCCCTCACAAGCCGAACTTCAATGACAAGAGGCGTCACACTGCAACGAATGCCTAGAAGACAAAGTCCGATGATGCACCAGCAAACAGGAAGTACACATTTGAGGGTGCCCGCATTGTGATAGGAGGCATCTAGGAGAATGCTACAAGCTAACCACTACATGCTTCAAGTGCGGAGAAAAAGGTCATTTCATGAAAGATTGCAAGAAAGATTTCAAGGATCAGAAGAAGCCATTCGAGCAGAAAAATAAGATAGCAGGAAGAGTCTTTGCTATCACTCCTGAGGATGCAGAAGGTTCCAACATGACAGTGGAAGGTACTCTACTAATTGAAAACCATTTATGTCATATTCTTTTTGATTCTGGTGCCATGTATTCCTTTATCTCGAATGCTTTTGTAAGAAAGTTAAGTTTAGAAGCTATTGAGCTTCCTTATGCACTTACACTTTTTTCACCAATGGGTGATATTATTGCCACAGGTATGTACTTAAAGGACGTACCTGTTTTGGTAAAAGGAGACACCCTCACTACCAATTTGATATTATTACCCATCACAACCTATGATGTCATCTTGGGAATGGATTGGTTATGGGAGCATTATGTAGTGGTCTATTGTCGAGAAAAGAAGGTGGTCCTGAGTAGACCAAATACTGAGGACATAGTTATTCGGGGCGCACCTGTAAGGGCGGAAGATTGATTATCTCATCCTTGTAAGTAAGCCAACTACTTGCAGAAGGTTGCATTGCATTCCTCGCTAGTATAATTAACACTGAATCATCACATACATGTCTTGAAGATTTAGATGTGGTCAGAGAGTTTGCCGATGTCTTCCCAGACAATCTTCCTGGACTACCTCCTCATAGAGAGGTTGATTTCTCAATTGATGTGATCCCAGGAACATCACCGATTTTCGAAGCTCCATACAGAATGGCACCTGCAGAACTTGAAGAGCTAAAGAAGCAGTTAAAAGAACAAATGGATAAGATATTTTTACATCCCAGTGTTTCTCCATGGGGAGCACCCGTTCTTTTTGTGAAAAAGAAAGATGGGTCTCTTAAACTCTGCATTGATTATCGAGGTCTAAACAAAGTGATCGTGAAGAATAGATATCCATTACCTCGCATTGATGACTTATTCGATCAGTTGTAGGGAGCAATGGTTTTCTCAAAAATTGATCTGCGTACGGGTTATCATCAACTCTGAATAAAAGAGGAGGATATACCAAATATAGCTTTCAGGACAAGGTATGGTCATTATGAATTCTTGGTCATGCCATTTGGTCTTACTAACGCTCCTGCAGCCTTAATGGAGCTAATGAATAGGATATTCTGAGAATACCTTGACAAGTTTGTCATTGTTTTTGTGGATGATATATTGATATATTCATCTGATCCAGAGCAGCATCGAATACATTTACAGATTGTATTCAAAACTCTAAGGCAACACCGACTTTATGCAAAATTTCCAAATGCGATTTTTGGCTGAATAGAGTCGCATTCCTTTGTCATGTGGTATCTAAGGACGGCATTGAGGTATATCCAACCAAGGTAGAAGCTGTGATGAATTGGAGGCAACCCAAGAATGTTTCTGAGATCCGTAATTCTCTTAGTCTAGCTGGATACTATCAGCGATTTATTCAAAATTTCTCAAGGATCTCACTACCATTAACGAAGCTTACTCGAAAGGATGTGAAGTTTGTATGGTCCGAAAAGTGCGAGCAGAGTTTTCAAGAATTGAAACAGAGATTGACTATAGCTCCAATCTTGGCTTTACCGTCAGGTAGTGGAGGTTTTGTGGTGTATACAGATGCATCGAGCATCGGACTCGGGTGTGTTCTTATGCAAAATGAGAAAGTCATTGCTTTTGCCTCACGACAGCTAAAACCGCAAGAGAGGAACTACACAACTCATGTTTTAGAGTTAGCAACGGTAGTCTTTGCTCTTAAAATATGGCGTCATTACCTCAACGGTGAGCAGTTTGAGGTGCTCAGTGACCATAAGAGTCTCAAATATATTTTCTCTCAGAAGAAACTTAATTTGAGGCAGCGACGCTGGCTAGAGTTCCTAAAAGATTATACTTCGCCATCAATTACCATCCAGGGAAAGCAAACATCGTAGCAGATGCATTAAGTAGAAAATGGGAAGGTAAACTGGCTAGTTTAAAACTTCAATGGAAGATGATAAAGGATTTTGAAAATTGGAAGCCTTTCTTGAGTGGATCAAGAAAGATATCATTTGCGGCGCTCCACATTCAACCAGGGATAATTGGGAAGATCTTGACTACACAAAAATTAGATGCTGATCTTCCTAAATTTATAGAAGCATCTAAAAAGGAAGCATCTGATTTCACCATCGGAGTGGATGGAGCTATAAGGTACCACAACAGATTATGGATTCCAAGTGATATTGAGTTGAGACAGGAGATTCTGGACGAAGCACACAGATTGATGTACACTATTCACCCAGGTACAATGAAAATGTACACGGATCTGCAACAGAACTTTTGATGGCCAAAGATAAAGAATGACATCGCAGAATTTGTTGCTAGATGCTTGGTATGTCTGCAGATTAAGATTAACATCAGAGACCAGCAGGACCTGTTCAACCCTTGGAGATACCTGAATGGAAATGGGAGCACATAACGATGGACTTCGTCACTGGTCTACCCAAGACCACAAAACATCGTTATGATACATTATGGGTGATTGTTGACCGATTAACCAAATCGGCACACTTCTTACCTATCCGCTTAGATCAGTCGACAGACATTCTAGCTGAATTATATGTGAATGAAGTCGTTAGCCTTCATGGTGTTCCTGCATCAATTGTATCTGATCAGGATACATGATTTACCTCTATTTTATGGAAGAGTTTTCAGGATGCTATGGCACTCAATTGAAGTTCAGCACTTCCTTCCGCAGACTGATGGTCAGTTAGAAAGGACCATCCAAACACTAGAAGATATTTTGAGAGCTTGTGCTTTAGATTTTGTGGGCAGCTAGGTGATGAATCCACATTTCATCATCTTTATTCTATCATTTTGGCCTCAAAAACCCTAGTAAATGCGTGTAAATAGCATTAAATCCAACATCTTAGCATTCATGCATGTGCACGTAAATAGTGTATAAATTACTGTAATTAAAGCCAAAATTATAGAATAAATAAAAGAAAATAAAAAGAATAAAATATTGTAAATATTTTATGACCCGAAACCCCGAGACCTAGGCATCTTGATGAATAGGTCGACAAGGAATAAAATAGGGGGAGATAAGGGCCAGAATACAATGTTTTGTATTCATTCTTTATTCATTTTGGGACCTATTTTTGGTTCCACTTTTTATACATCAAATAAAGAAACTTTGTACATGAAAGTTGTAGATAATTAAATAAATAAAAATACAAAATTAGTTTCATTCAAAAACAATGTACAGATAAAAAGTTATGGTCTGAATAAAAATCCAGAATCCCAACTTCCCAGACCCGTATCTCACAAATGAAAACTCCAAATGCAGAAACTCACCTTTAATTGTATATAGTTAAAAATAATCCATTTAATGGCGGTGGTTTCGCATTTGGCGGAGCTACGGTTTGAAAGTTAAATTTTGGACCCACATTGTATACTTGTACATATTAAAATATTCAATTTATTATTTATTTATTATTTTTATAATTTTATATTTTTATAATTTTGAAAATATTATTTATAATAATTGTGTACATTAAAATCAGAATAAAAACACAAATAAAACATAAAATAAAATATATGTATATTTCATACATAGGTATAACACTCATATACATACCTATAGTAATACATACTTATATTTTTTTAAATATACAAAACAATTCAGAAAAATAAAATAAAAATATAATTAAGTATATAAAAGTATTTTATAATTTTACAAAATAATAAATAAAAATAATAAAATTAAATACACAAAATAAAAATAAAATAATAAAATACATAGGTTATATACCTATAAAGGGTATAAAAGTAAACTTGTAAAAATATACCTCATAAAAATAATTAAAAATCAGAATAAAATAATTTATAAAATAATAAATATTTTTTATTTAATAACCTAAATTTAATAATATCATTTACTATTTTAATTTGAATTAATAAAACATTTTTTACAGGTTTTTCCTGGTTGGTCCACGTGGACCAACCAGGTGGGTCTGACAGCTGAACTCGGTCAACTGTCTGACCCCCCCTGTTCCTGTCAGAATTTTGGGTTTTTTGCCCATTTCTTGGAATTTTCGAGGACGGGTCTTGCATCCTTTGATGTCGTCGTCTTCTTGACTTTTTCACCTCGTCCATTGGTGATTCACGCCTAGGGATTTCCTTGGGCTTTGGATCATCACGTCGCTCGATGCACCTTGATCAAGGAGCCCACTCGGCCTGTTCTTCAAAAATCGCCCCTCTTCCTCCTTGACCTCTTGAACCCTTTTTGATTAAGTTCTCCTCCACCCATCGAGTGCAGTGGATTGAGGAGGGTGACAGCCTCCTCCCCACTCCTTTTGCGGCGGATTTGAGCGAAGTTGGGGGCAGTTCCAGCCATCTCCGCGGCTGCGCCGCCGTGAGGTCCTATCTCTTGGCCGACCCAGCCAATCGAGGTTGTTTCACTCTATTTTCTCGTAGTTTAGAGAGCCATTAGTTCCAGCTTTCATCTTCCGTACTTAGTTTGCATTTTAATCAATTACTTAGCGTAAATCTCATCATCGAACACCTCGCCGGAGCTCAAGAGCATTTTAATCAATTACTTGCATTTTAATGCACAATCATTCATTTGTAGTTGCAGTAATTTTGTAAAATTTGTGCATAGACCCCCTAGTTTTGCGATAGTACATTCCGTCCCCTGCCAGTCACGTGCTCTCACACACGTGACATGGGGAGTTTTGCAGATCGACCCCCGGGGCTTTTTTTTATTTATGTTTAGTAATTGAACTTTGAAATACATTTATAGACTTTTTGAAATTTTGCAATCTTGCCCTCAGGTTTGTCGATAATCACATTCTGGTTCCTGTTTGGCGCACGTGCTTGTCATGTGCGTCTGGGAAATTTTGCGTGAAAGGTCTTGCGGTTTTACGTATTTCTAATTGGTCTAGATAAATTTATATTCAGTATTAAATTTTGTGGAATTTTACATTGTGGCCCTGGAACTTTTTGAATATTGCGAAATAGTCCCTGCTAGGCCTTGGATTTTTGCTTGCTTTCTTTATTTATTTCAAGCATCATTTTAAGTCAAAAAATTCTACAAAAATCAACTTAAGCTCCTACTGCATTGTAGTTTCACACCATCATTTTTATTTTTCATTTTATTGCATTTTTATATTTATTAAAAATAAAAAACATACATTTCAGCTACTGTCTATCTTAGAAAATCCATAAAAATTATTAAAGCACCTTTAAAAATTCCAAAAAAAATTACCTATTGTTTATTTTCTTGTCTCCTAGTGTCAGTCCAAAAATCACTAACAATGCAAAACCAAAACCTTAAAAACTAGAAAATACCCAAAAACTTCCAAAAAATCTAAAAAAATCTAGAAAAATAAAAAAATACAAACTCAGGTTCTGTAGATTCCCTATTTTATTATCTTTATTTTAGAATTAATTTGGGAAAATTTTGTTACTGTTTGATATTTTTCATTCCCATTTTAATTTCAGCCAGAATCTTAATTCACTGTTTTTCTTTATTTTGCCTTTTCAAAATGCTAAAAATATTCTAAAAAATGCACAAAAATCACAAAAATAGTAAAAAAATATAAAAAGACCAAAAATATTTTATTTCCTATTTTTTGACTATTTTTCCTCATTTTTAAAAAATTCTATCCCCTCTTTTCTTATATAGTTTATATATTCCATTATTGAAAAAGAAATATATATATATATATATATAATATAAAAAGAAAATATAAAATCAGAAAATTAAAAATCAAAATACAAAATTTAAAAAAAAATAAAAACCCACAAAAACACTTGCATTGCATAGTGTAGACAATACATCACATTCACACACACACACACACACACACACACTTGTTGATCTATCCTGCCTTGCTCCCTGTGTTCGAACTCTCTACGTACTTGCACCTATACATCTTTTATGTAGAGTTAAAAATAAATTTGACTCCACCTTTGTCTGTCATTGTTAGATATTTGATTGTGGGTTCATTGTTGATCTTAATCGGGATTCACTGAGGGTCGCCGCAGCGACACGGTTGTCTCCGCCTTGTGTGAGATAATTAGACCCCTTGAATTTTGATTAAATCACTGGGATAGAAACCTTCTGTTAGTGGAGTTTGCTTACATAAATAGCTATCATTCGAGCATCAAGATGGCACCCTACAAAGCATTGCATGGGAGACCTTGCAGATCACCTTCAAGCTAGAGTGATGTTGGCGAGAAGCACATCTTGGGACCAAAACTTGTTCAGACAAGTAAGAAGGGTGTCGAATTAATCAGAAAAAGATTGTTGGAAGCTCAAAGTAGGCAAAAATCTTATGCCGATCGTCATAGAAGAGAGTTGAGTTTCGTAGTTGGGGAGCACGTGTTCCTCAAGATCTTTCCAACCAAAGGCGTCTTGCGATTTGGCAAAAAGGGGAAGCTCACTCCCAGATACATAGGACCTTTTGAGATTCTACAGCGAATTGGAGAGGTGGCATATCGTATTGCATTACCACCTCAATACTCAAAACTTCATAATGTATTCCATGTGTCTATGCTGAGGAAGTACATTCCTGATCCTTCACATGTAATCGAGCATGAGGTCATTGATATTCAGCCAAACTTGACCTTTGAAGAGAAACCCATATGAATCATCAATCGTAGAGATCATCAACTCCGTCGGCGCATAGTTCCGATGGTCAAGGTTCTTTGGCAACACCACCAAAAGGAGGAGGCTACATGAGAGCTGGAAAGTGAAATGCATGAGAAGTACCCGCAACTTTTCGGTATGTCTCTCTACAAAGAAATTTTGAGGACGAATTTTTTTTAAGGGTGGTAGATCGTAACGGCCTGTTTGTTTTGAAAAAAATTCAAAAGGGCATTATCTTGAATTAAGTGGGTTTAATAATACATTAAATCCTCTTATTTTAACCTTTAAAACCCCAATGACTCTTCCGCACACATCACCCTTCATTGCCTTTTTGAGAGAGAGAGTTAGAGAGAGAGAGAGAGGGGAAGGGTTATCTTACCAACGTCCCTCTTCATCGCAGGAGAAGGTGGCGTCGAATCCGAGGAGAAGAACACGGATCCGTGACCAAAAAGGAGGCGCAACGACCCCGTCGGGTAGAGATAAGTGATGAATACCCATTCATCACTCTTTATTCTTTTATTTTAGCTACAAAACCTATGCAAAATACCATGTATATTTGTGTAAATAGCATAAATTATCATTAGGCATGCATTGTGTAAATTACAATAATTAGCATGTTTTTGTGCATAAATAAAAGAATAAAGAAATAAAAGAAAAAGAGGGAGATATTTATAATAAATATTGAGCGATCTAATCCCAAGGGAGGGCTCAGCATGGGCCTGATCGCAAAAGAATTCAAGTAGAGAGAGATAGGGAAGCTCAATTGTGTGTACATATACCTATGTGTATAAATAAAAAATTATTTTCCTCTTAATATAAATAAAAATGTGTGTTTATCAATTTGTACATATTTTTAAATATAAAATTACACTAAAAATGGGAAAAATGAAAGAAAAATAAAAATAAATAAAATACTCTCACCTATGCATATGGACCTTGTATATAGAATAATCTATCTATTTATTTTCCCCTTGTAAATAATTAATAAAAATATAATAAAAATATTGTCATATTCCATATTTCATGATGTAAATAAATAAAATAAAAATTAGAAAAATAAAAATAAAATAAAAAGAAATAAAATAAAATCAAGATACACCTTGTATATATACCATGTAAACTTGTATATAAAAGTTTTTATTTAATCGATGTAAATAAATAATAAAAAATAAATAAAAATACCCTTTTATTCCAAATTTTATGTTATAAATAAATAAAATATAAAATTGGAATAATTGTATAAAAGTAAATCATTAAAAAAATAAAAATAAAAAATAAATACATGTATATACCTGTATATATTAATAATATAATGTAAATACATAAATTATTTTTCAAAAAAATAAATAAAAATCATAAAAAAAATAATTTGAAAATAAATAAACATTTTTCATTTTTAAGTTTTTCTAAATTAAACCATTTATTATTTTTAAATGAATTTCCAAATAATTACTGGATGGCGGCCTGTGATTGGTCCATGGGGGATTGTTGACCCCCGGTCAACTCTCCCCCTGGACCAGTCAACTCGGATCTGTGCGCTCGATCCGTTTTTCTCCAAATTATCCTTGCTTGATCCGAGCCCCAAATACCCAAATCCCGGGTCCTAATCACACTAGATCCGTTCCTAATCCACGCCCAGTGGTTTTTCCTAGGGATCCAAGCTCCGAAACCATGCCCGACCCCTTCTTCTCGGACCCCTAGCTGTATATAGCCTCGCCTCCAGCCAACTTTTCACGCCATCCTTGGCTATGCACCTTTGTCCAAGGACCTCCACCTTACTCCCCAGAGTGACAGCTGCACGAGGAGGGTGTCGAAGAGAGGAGAGGGTGTCCCCAGCCATCGATCCGGCGACCCCTGTCGTCGTGCGCCGCCGCGAGGTGCGCTAAGCCTCGGAACCTGACTTTTCCTCGAGGCAAGGGCCCCCAGATCTCCACGAACTCATCCCCAGTCGAATCCATCCATTAGGTAACCTTGAATCCCCATAGTTTTCTCTAATTTTCCATTACCACCAAAATCGCCTTCCGCCGTCGCTGATCGATTCTGCTCGCTCTGATCATCCGTTCATCTATCCGTCCCTCCCGTCACGACCATGAGACCTCCCTTCACGTTCTTCACCTACTCACTCCCCTTGGTTCGCCCCAGAACCAAGGCTCGACCTCCACCGCTGTCGCCTCACCGAAGGTCGTCCATCTCGACTCACCCGACCACCATTCCACCTCTAACCGTGTCGAGGCAATTTACCCTCGACTCAGGAAGCTTCTGGTGCTCTTTGCAGGTCAATGCGATCCATCTGAGGGTTTTCTTGTTCGAGCCCAGGAGCTTCGTTCCATCACCATCGTCAGTCCACTCCGGTGGTCGCCAGCCTCATCAGTGGATCCCATCAGCTGCGGAAGAGCTCGGCAATCACGTTCCACATCCCAGCAGCTCAAGAGGAGGGCTATATCGCGCGCACGGGGCCAGCAAACCTCATCGGCATACTGTTCTTGGAGCACTTTCAGTAGCCGTCGGATCAGCCCTTCGCTCCAGACTTGATCACAACCGTCCATCTAAGGAGCTGCAGCCACCACCCGATTAGGGCTTGATCCAAGCCGTCCATCCAGAGGAAGAGGCGCCCGTCATCCAGAGACGTCAATCATCCATGTGGCGTCTCCTCGTCTCTCCGATAATAAGGGGTAAATTATACTTAGGCCCCCGCTCTTTTGTTTTTGCAATCAAGTCCTGTAAATATTTTAGTCAGTTGTTTTTATTTTGTAAAAATTGCACATCGGACCTCTATGCTTTTTCTATTTGCATTTTAGTCCTTCTATACGTGGGCCACGTGCTTCGACATGTGAGGACTTGGATATTTTGCAATATATACCCTGTGTTTCCTGTGCTTTATTGTTTGATCTTTTATAAATAAAATTTGCATATATACCCCTCCGTGTCTGATACACGTGCATCGCGCGTGTTTTGTGGGTTTGTTGCAAACCAGGCCCTGGAGTTTCTTTTTTTGTTATTGTTTAGTCCTGGAATATGTTTTGTTTGCATTTAGGTCCCTAACAGCTGTGAGCCCTTGTTTTATTAAAATAAAATAGCAAATTTAACCCAAATTGCGTGAAATTTGGACAAGTGGCTCCTGCCACTGTGTAAAAATTTCCATAAATTTTGGGTACATTTTTAGGTGTTTTGAAATTTTTAAAAATTCAAAAACAGTAGTTTTTGTTTCTGTCTGATTTAGAAAATGATAAAAAATATAAAAACTATTTTAAAAATTCCAAAAAAATAGGAGTTGTTAATTTTGGTGTGTTTTATTTTCTGTGCGATTTTGGTTATTTTTGGATATATAAAAACCTTAAAAATTTAAAAAACTCTAAAAAAAACTTATAAAAATTCTAAAAAATGTAGAAAACTCAAAAAACTATAAACTCTTTTTCTTAATTTTACTTGTTGTTGCTATTTGTAAATAACCTTTAGACTTTTATAGATCCATTTTACATTTTTATGGACCTTTCAAGTCTGGCTGGACAGTAGCTCACTGTTTTTGCTTTTCTTGATTTTTAGAAAATATATAAAAATTAGAAAAATTTGAAAAAATCACCAAAAACACTAAGAAACCTAAAAAGCATAAAAATATTTTTTTTGAATTTTTGGAGCCTTTTTGAGTGTTTAAATAATTTGTTGTGTGCTTGTTTTTGTCTTTTCTTATTTTTCTTTATTATTAAAAAATCCAAAAAATATAAAAACCATTAAAAATCCACCAAAAATACTTATTTTTATTTTCTTTTATTTTTAGACTACTTCGTAGACCTCAAGGCCAATTCGTGCTCCCTGAGACCGACCCTGGGTGCTATGCCAGGCTAATCCCATAGCCAGGACCACTATTTTTTATTTGCTTGTTTTATCTTTTTTTATTTGGTGGTCTGCTTCTCATTTTCTTGATCGAGCTGACTCTCCGAGTGACTGAGATTGCAACGACCTTAGTTATCTATTTACCTTAGTTGCTCGGGATTTTTCGGCTCATCAGAATGGCGTCGTTGCTGGGGTGCACGACTTAGTAGTCGCTTTTACTTTCGCTTTATTTCTTTTTTTTCACGGTTTTCCGCCACTTTTTCTTCGTCTGCGGCTTTTCGCTGCTTTTTATTTTTCTTTTATTTTTATTTTTATTTTATTTTATTTTCTTTTATTTTGTTTTTGTTTGTTTTGAGTGTTTATTTTTATTCGCATTTTTGTGCATATACCCTTTTCTTGTTTATTTGCTTTTTTTATCTGGTCTGACACATCTGCTTGTTTACTTGCGAGGGCCCGAGGACCGAGGCAGCTCCTTTTGAGGAGCCGATGCAACCGCGGGAATCAGAGGCGGCTCCCTTCTGCACGGAGCCGTAGGAGAGTGCGAGGAGACGAGCAGGAGTGCGGGAGTAGTGTAGTTTAGCGTAGTTTTATTTTCAGCATTATTTTGTTGTAATAATACAGGGACAGGACTGGACTTGGTAGACTCTCGGGGTCTGTTTCGCCGAGCATCAGTGTGCTCGGGGGACCCCACCGGATTTTTCGCGGCTTTTTCATGGTTTTGTTTTTATCGTTTATTTACTGCCTATTCGATTTTCACGATTTTGGCCTTAGCTTAGGATTTTCTCTGATTGCGCCGTAATAACTAGGGTCCACACACCTAATAACTTGCATGTACCTATTAGATCGTAATTTGGACCAAAATAAAAATTAATAAAAAAGACTATTTGGTCACTTGAGGGGTCCCGTGCCGCTAGAGGTCATATACAGCGCTGGCAGGACCCGTTGTGGCGGGCACCGATCGACATCCAAGACCGGACACCGATCCCTCCTGTTGACCACTTAGCCATTGGTGCTTTCATGTAGAACTGCTCTGCTTAAGGCCGATTCCCGTGCATCATATAGGTAGTTTTCTTTCTATCTTTATTTTATGCACGGATCACTTTGCATGTAGACTGCTGGAGTCAGGTACGCATTTCTTACTCTGCATGCATCATTGATTCTCGCACATCGGCTTTTTCGTCTTCTCCCCCCGTTTTTGGACTTAAATAACCAGGAGAACCGAAAAATTTGTTAGACGTTGTCTGCTTTGAAAAATACTTAAAAACAAAAACTATAAAATTGGGACTGCTAAACAAACTTGACCCTAAAAGACACTTCACCATAAAAATATAAATTGGGGAGAGCAACCCCCTCATTGTCTGGTTTGTATGCATGAGGGAGTGACCCACACACTAGGCTAGAGCCACATCCGAGCCCCGATTAGACTACCGGCCTTTTATACAGGACAGTCTGGTTAGCGGATTGGATTCCCAACAGGTCACGTAACCGCTCTGCTATCCTGACTTGATCACCTAATAAAAACTGACAAGATAATTGACCGAACTCTTACGATCTTCAGCTCGCGTTGAGTAGGTGAACCTGGGGTTTGATTGCTCATCTTGGTTGTTTCTAGATCCCATCCGCCCGACTCGCCAGATCAAGATGATGGGCAGGAGGTCCCTTAGGCAGCCTCTAGCTGCACCGCTTTTCAGCACTCCGACCCGTTCATCTAGGTTGGTTTGTGAGAGCTCAGACCCGCTCTCCGAACCCGAGTTCGATTCTGCCCTGTTCCCCCTTGATCACCCTTCTACCATTCCTGAGTTGCCAGTTCCAGATGAGAGACAGCAATCAGATATTTCAGCACCTGAGTTTGGATCTTTTGCCTTTGCAGAGACCATGGCTGGCAGCAGCGACGACCGCACCGGAGGTCCCCGACCAGATCAGACATATGTCATAGACCAGGGTGCGATCAACACCACCTTGATTGCCTCCCTCGAGACGATGCAGCAGCAGCTGAGGGATCATGGTGCATTCATGATTGAGATGAGGAGAGAGATGGAGCAGATGAGAGCCGACCGTGACCAGCGCGGGCCCGGAGACGGAACGAGGAGACCAGACGATGCAGCAGCTGCAGCCACAGCAGCAACCGCCGTAGCAGCGGCATCACCAGACCAACTGAGACCGATGTGGGAGTTGCACAATCCCGGATCGACACTGACGCACCGTTGGGTGGTTCTACCAGCAATTGTGGGGGACTTCAAGTTCCCCCCAAACACACTTCAGCTTCTACCTCGTATCCATGGGCTCGCCACTGAGGAGCCCCATCTACATCTCCAGGAGTTCTTGATGATCTACATCACCGTCCACGACCATCAGGTGGACGAGGACACCATTCGCATGATTGCCTTCCCCTTTTCACTGGCAGATAGAGCAGCCACCTGGCTGAAGCATTTGGGGATGTTCGTGTACACCTGGGAGCAGCTCTGCACTGAGTACTTGAACAAGTACTATCCACTCGGGCGGACGAACGCAGCGAGGGCCCTGATAAGCAACTTCTCCATGCTCCCCAACGAGCAGTTTCACGAGGCATGGGAGAGGTTCAGAGAGCTTACAGACAGATGCCCGCACCATGATATCACGAAACCGAACCTATTTCAGAGCTTCTTCTGCGGGTTGACACCAGAGCTGCAGGGCCTGGTGAATGCTTCATGTGGCAGATCCTACTTCACCAGGGACGAGGATCAGGTTTGGGCCATCTACGAGGAGATGGCCGAGAACTACACAGTGATGTCCCAGACCCGACTCTACACTCAGGGATGCCCCCAGCCCCAGTCCGTGCAGTACCAGAGGATAGCACGGGTCGATGCCGGTCCTTCTACTTCATCTGTGGCAGCCGCACAGTCTGAGTCTACAGCCGCAGACATGGGGATCATCAGTGAGAAGCTAGACAGGATCGAGTTGATCGAGAAGAAGCAGTGCCAGGATATTACGTAGATGGATCAGATGGCACAGACGCTGAGTGACCTGAAGACACAGATCATGTGTCTCCAGGAGGCACAGATGGCTTCTCAACCCCGTCTTCAGTCACGAGGAAATCCGAGTGGCAGTGGCAGCTCGTCCCAGCGCTCCAGCTCCAATCAGCCTAGACAGGTCCACCTTGTACAGGCGGAGACGTACCAGCAGCCACAACCTTACTACCAGTCACCACCATCCCCAGACACTCAGATGGTGGTCTACCAGTCGGATCACCCTCTGGCAGTACTCCCTCCACCCACCTACGAGCAGGAGCCGTTGATGGATGTCAACGGGATTTGGTACGACCGACCCCAGCCTGGTATCTGATGAGACCATCTCGGATTCCGTTGGTCGGTCAGAGGTGCCAGTTCCCAGCAGCAGCCTCCAGTTCAGGGTGGCCAGTACGGCCATCAGCGAGATCACCAGCAGCACCAGCTCCCAGTGTACCAGCAGCAGCAACAGTCATCCCACCCACAGCAGTATGGTCCTCGTCCCTATCAGCAGGGACAGTCTTGGAGGCGAGAGCAGCCTCAGCTGCAGTATCATCCCCAGCAGTACCCCTCTCACCCGCACCAGACACAGCAACAGCCTCACTACCAGCGAGGCCACCCGTCAGGTTCTCGTGGGCCATCCTATGAGAACCCCGTCTTAGACGATCTAGCCCGCCTCATGACAGAGCAGCAGGCTACATTCAGACGGGAGATGGATGAGTTCCGCCAGGAGATGCTAGAGATTGTGAGAGGGAAGGCTGCCATACCTGCCCAGAGTGAGCCCAACCCGAACAACCTGAAGAGGAAGTCTGAGCAGGTAGATTTCACAGAGTATGCCACTCCGAGTGATTCATTTGGTGATTTGTCTGCATATCTATTTGATACTGACTTTGTCACGCTTATGAGCGGTAGGATGCCAGCAGGCGGCGCCTCGTCTGAGCGATGTCCCCATGACACTTCCAGAGCATCAAGCGAGGAGGAGCGCGGTACTGATGCCACGAGAGATGATGACGGCGGTGCTGATCCCACCGACGGTACTGATACCGTCGCTTCACCAGTTGGAGGAGGTGGTACTGACGCCATCATAGTTGTCGAGCCAGAGCGCGGTGCTGATGCCGCGAGTCGACCTGCCGAGGGTGGTGCTTATGCCACCGTTTCCACTTCTAGTCCTGTAGTCTTTCCATCTGTACATGTATCTCAGGACTTATCTGGAAATAAATGAAAGGGTTTATTTTATTCTGATCCACCTGTGGTGCATGATGATGTATGTGTGGATTCTGCCGTGCTTGAGCTGCCTAGACCCTCTCCTAGTCCTTCATCTGAGAAGGACCCTGTGATCCCCTTCCCTAGAGCACTCCATTTGGGTAAGGGGCAGAAAAAAGAAAATACCAAAAAGAACCAGCAGGTAGAGTTCAGCCAACAGATGATCGACATATTCCATATCCAACAGACTCTCCAGGAGGCCTTGGAGCACATCCCTCTACTCCAAAGATCACTCAGAGACATGACCATGGTTAGGAGGAAGAGGAGGAACCATCAGTCCGAGATCCATGTGCTTACCCGGGCCACGTGTTTTGCGATCCAGAACCGTCTACCGGCCAAGAGGCCAGATTCAGGAGCCCAGTATGTCAGATGCCATATCCGTGAGCAGAGGTTCGACTGCACTCTATTAGATAGCGGTTCTTCGATCAACCTACTTCTGGCAGCCCTTCTCGACCACTTCGAGTTGGGCACTCTACGACAGAGCAGGACAGTCCTTCAGTTTGCTGATCGATCTGTCAAGAGGCCGAAGGGGTTGCTAAGGGATGTTGTCGTCATGATTCAGGGCCTGCAATTCCCCGTGGACTTCGTTGTGTTGGACAAAGAGATCTCTGAGTCTGTGACCGATACCCCCATCATTCTTGGTCACCCGTTCTTGGCCACATCCAAGGTAGTGACCGACCATGATAGCGGGAAGGTATACTTTCACGTTGAGGGCGAGAGTGTACAAATAGACACGGTCGAGGACATCAGAGCCAGAGAGGCAGAGTGCTCGGAGCGGACCACAGATTCAGAGCAAATGACAGACACAGGGCAAGACATCCACCAGGAATGTGATTTTGTGATCACAAATGACGAGGTAGTTTGGGCAGATCCAGTCGCACAGGCCATCCTCTCAGCTTCAGGGTTCGCTGATGTAGAGACGTCAGCAGAGGAGAGCTTGGAGAGCGCATTCCTGATCCAAGATACTTTTCAGTCAGCAGAGCCAGTTCTTGACCGCGAGATAGAGTTTTTTAGTGAGTCTGATACATATCCCTCGTAGTCAGATGTTGATTGGGAAGATTTTGATGATTTTCTACCATGTCTGACTTCCACTGAGCCTGCAGCTAGGGAGGAGGTAGATGCCATGTAGAGCAGAGACAGTCCAGCAGAGCAGCCTTCTCCAGATACTGATTGTGAGCGAGAGTTTCCGTTCTCCCATGCAGATTTGGCAGCATTCACTCAGAGCTTTCGGAGGTCAGATCCGCCAGCACCTACTTGTTCAGAGCTGAAGCCACTTCCTGCATCGCTGAAGTATAGGTTCCTTGCAGGTGAGCATGAGATGTACCCAATCATTATCTCCGCCGATTTGACTGGAGAGCAGGAATCCCGTCTGATGGGAGTTCTTGAAAAGAACCGCAAGGCGTAGGATGGAGCGTAGCTGATCTCCAGAGGATAAGTCCGGCCCTGTGCTCCCACCATATCTATCTTGAGGAGGAGGCGAAGCCGTCGCGTGAGTTCCAGCGGCAGCTGAACCCGAATCTGAGAGAGGTTGTCATGAAGGAGATCTCGAAATGGTGGAGCGCCGATTTTATCTACCCCATCTCTGACTCCAAGTGGGTCAGTCCATTGCATGTGGTGCCCAAGAAGACGGGCATCACTACAGTTGTCAGTGAGTTTGGAGAGGAGATCGCTACCCGGGTACCCACTTCTTGGAGGGTCTGCGTGGATTACAGACGACTCAACCAGTCCACCAAGAAGGATCATTTCCCCCTACCCTTTATTGATCAGATCATTGAGAGACTGGCAGGGAAGAGCCACTATTGCTTCTTGGATGGGTACTCCGGCTATAACCAGGTGGCCATCGCGCCTGAGGACCAGGACAAGACCACCTTCACCTGTCCCTTCGGGACATATGCTTTTAGACGCATGCCATTTGGGCTATGCAACGCCCCTGCGACTTTTCAGAGCTGCATGCTGTCTATATTTTCGGACATGGTGGGGGAGTTCTTGGAGGTCTTCATGGATGACTTCTCGGTCTACGGCGATGGATTCGACTCCTATCTTGATTGCCTAAACCAAGTCCTTCAGCGTGCATTGAGGTTCACCTTGTGTTGTCTTGGGAGAAGAGTCACTTATGGTGACTCAAGGGACGGTTCTTGGTCATATCATCTCCAACAGGGGCATGGAGGTTGATCCGGCCAAGGTAGATGTCATTAGAAAACTCGCGCCACCATCCACTTGCGGCAGTTACAGTCTTTCCTGGGGCATGTCGGTTTCTACCGACGATTCATTCATGATTTCAGTAGGATTTCCCGACCGTTGACTGATCTGCCGATGAAAGCACCGAGTTCCTTGTCGATAACAAGTGTCTATCGTCGTTTGAGACTCTCAAGAGATGTGTTGTAGAGGCTCCTGTTCTCCAGCCGCCTGATTGGTCTCTCCCATTCGAGATTATGATGGATGCCTCTGATTTTGCCGTGGGGGCCGTGCTGGGACAGAGGAGGGATGGAGTCCCATTTGCTATTCACTACACTAGCCGTACATTGGATGCGGTGCAGCGGAACTACACAGTCACTGAGAAGGAGATGCTAGCCGTAGTTTTTGCCCTAGATAAGTTCATATCTTACGTCATTGGATCTTGAGTGACTATTTACACTGATCATATCGCTATCAGGTACCTCATGGCAAAGAAGGATGCCAAAGCCAGACTGACCAGATGGATCCTTCTACTCCAGGAGTTTGACATAGAGATTAAGGATAATCCTGGAGTCAAAAATGTGGTGGAAGATCATCTCTCCCGATTAGAGTATCTTGAAGATTCTGAGCAGACTGAGCCTATTTGTGAGACCTTCCCAGATGAGGCGATCCTTGCTATCGCCTCTCTCCCGTGGTATGCCGATATTGTGAACTTCTTGTTGCTAAGAAAGTCCCACAAGATTGGCCCAGGCAGCGACTTGAGACCTTCCTCGCGAAGGCCAAGTCCTACCACTGGGAGGATCCCATCCTTTACTATGAAGGAGGGGACAACGTCTGGCGTAGGTGCATTCCTCAGGAGGAGCACCATAGCGTCCTCACTTACTGCCACAAGCTCGAGGCAGGGGGACATCACTTTGGGAGGAGAATGGCACAGAAAGTGCTCCAATCCGACCTACAGTGTCCTACCCTCTTCAAGGACTCTGATGAGTTCGTGAAGAGGTGTACTGACTGTCAGAGGATGGGCACTTGTGGACAGCGTGATATGATGCCGATGTAGCCCATTCCCTTCTGTGAGATTTTTGACGCATGAGGCATCGATTTCATGGGTCCATTCCCTAGGAGTCAGGGATTCGAGTACATTCTGTTGGCCATGGATTATGTTAGTCATTGGGTTGAGGCCATCCCCGCCCGAACCGCAGATGCTATGACTGTTTGCCGATTTTTGAGGAAGCATATCAATTCACGGTTCGGAGTACCTCGAGTGTTGATATCTGACGGGGGGTCTCATTTCGTCAACGACAAGGTAAAGGCCCTTGCTAGCAAGTTCGGCATAGACCATCAAGTTGCCACTCCATACCACCCTCAGACGAATGGTCTTGCCAAAGTGTCGAACATGGAGATCAAGACTATATTGCAGAAAGTCGTCCGCCCTGACCGAAAGGATTGGTCACAGCTTTTGGACTTGATCTTGTGGGTATATAGGACGTCTTTCAAGACTCCTTTGGGTACGTCTCCCTTTCGCCTCGTTTATGGCAAGCCGTGCCATTTACCTGTTGAGCTGAGACATAGGTCACTTTGGGCTGTCACTGATATACTTTTGGATCCAGAGAGCATAGGAGATCAATGGAGGGCAGAGTTAGCAGCCTTGGAGGAGCGTTGTGATACCGCCTTTTCAAACAACCTACAGTACAAGGAGAGAGTGAAGGAGTGGCATGATTCTCATATCAGCCACAAGCATTTTGAGCATGTACAGAGAGTGTGGCTGTTTGATGCTAGGCTTCGTCTATTTCCAGGGAAGCTACAGAGCAAATGGAAGGGACCGTATTTGGTGAGAAAGGTACACGAAAATGGGAGTATTGACATATCTGAGTTGTCTTATGAGAGTACCTTTCGAGTGAACGGCCAGCGGCTCAAGCCATATCTAGATCATGAGCCGCGGGTCGTTGATGTTGCCCCTATTCACTTTGCATGAGATGTGGTCTCTTGACTCACATATATTGCATCTCACGCCTGATTTTCACTGTTTTCCCGACTTGTATAGATCCAGATGTCCATATCACTCTATTCTTTAGTCCCACATCCCTTCTCTCATCCTATGATTATGCTATACTCAGGGTGCACACTACCCTAAGTATAGGAGGGATGTAGGACTCTCGGGTATTCTTTTGGTTTATTTCTACCTCTGTTTTGCTGCCTATACTTAGGGGTATTTTACCCTAAGTATAGGGGAGGTAGACCCTGTACATTCTTCACTCGGCTTTCCCTTTGTATACAGTCTGCTATACTTAGGATTAGTTGATCCTAAGTATAGGGGGTAAATGCCGAGATCCTCTTGGATTTCTATTCTTTCATTCGTCTTTGTATATAGGCCTTCCTTTTCATTTCCCTATACTAAGCACGAGTTATGTCTTCTTCATCACTCTTGACTCTGAGGACATCGTTTGAGCTAAGTACAGGGGGGTGTATATATTTCATATATACTTTAGCCATAACTCGTACTTTGTGTGAGTGTGTTAATAAATAAAAATGGCTAAAAACCCAAAAATCCATAAAAATTAAAAATTT
The DNA here is from genome assembly GCA_037367405.1 of Ottelia alismoides. NCBI lineage: Eukaryota > Viridiplantae > Streptophyta > Magnoliopsida > Alismatales > Hydrocharitaceae > Ottelia > Ottelia alismoides. The sequence goes on from JAZKJV010003311.1 coordinate 238,744, forward strand.
TTCCTTGTAAATAAACAGTCTTTTATTGCACATACATAGCTATTGTACAAATTATTTTTGTAAAAATATTTGTAAAAACTTTTTGTGTAAATGGTGTGTAAATATTTTCATATCAAAATTATGTATATAGTACAAAATTTTTCCAAAATGTTTTGAAAATCAAAAGTTTGCAAAAACCTTGTGTAAATTTGTGTAAATATTTTGCAAAACTTGCATTCACGCATACATCCATGGTTTCAAAACATTTTTCAAAAATTCTGCACATGTGTAAATATTTGTAAAATAGCATCTTTGTAAATACTTGTATAGTTTTTCGTGGATTATAGTTGACATTTAAACTAGCCTGGAATTAAATTGGAAAATGGAGCTTGATTAAGATCTTAATCCACCTAATTATAAGAGGAACCTTATAGGGCTTAGGGTTGAGAATTTTCAGGTCCATGGTGACTTAATTCTTTGAGTCCACTAGGCTATGATCACATATCATCTCGATGAGCCTAAGTAGAGCACTTAACAACACACACATGACTCATATAGACAATGGCTTGACTTGGACTCGTACTTTACACCGAGCTCTCTACGGATGAGGTGGTGAGGAGGTAGTCTTCCTTGTCTTGGGGTAGCATATGAGGGTAGTAATTCTAGGCGGAACCTCTCTTCTTCTTATAGTGAAGGAAGTACGTCTCAACTTGGTCTGGTTGCCATGAGGTCTAACGACGGGAGTTGTGGGTTGCAATAATGCTTCAAAAGAGGGATAATCTACTGGCTCAAGAGGAAAAACTCCTTATGTATATATGTTGCACCTTATAAATATGTTGTACAATTGCACTTGAAAAAATGCAAAAAGAAAATAACTCGAAAAAAATAGTGGGTCTGATAGAAAATGATAATCCCACCGGAGTATGTATATAGTGCAATAAGCAAAGCTTCAGACCCATGTTCCATCTTATGTAGCTTGCAGCAGGGAGACTTAGCTACACTGGTTGAGCTCCCAAGGATACATGGCTACACTGGCCATGGTCCATTCTCTTCGTCCCCCTCTTCTTGAACCGGTTGCACTTGAACTTAGAAGGGAATACCCCGCTCCTCTCGGAAAGAGTGGCCAGACTAGGGTCATAGAGTTACCTTGTTGGGGAGGGTTGTCATCTTGCTACTTCTGAGGTGGAGATCTATATCTCACTTACACTGTACAAGGAAAGATTCATGGTCTTCAGGGTTTGTGTATGTAGACTTGTTCTGATCTGGATTATTGAGGAGACTTGACTATAGATTAGTGGATCTTAGAGGCTGTTAAGTTTTAAACCTAAGTCCAAATAAGGTTCCGACACATTAATAATCCAAAGATCAGATCGAGCTCCATAGTTCAATTTATTGAAGGCAAGTTTAATAATCATCATTAATCCTTGCATTCTTCTCCTCTTTTTCTTTTTCTTTTTCTTTTTCACTTCTTTTTCAAATAAGTGTTTGCTAAGGGACTAGCAAAGTTAAGTATAGGGGGGTGATGAATACCCATTCATCACTCTTTATTCTTTTATTTTAGCTACAAAACCTATGCAAAACGCCATGTATATTCGTATAAATAGCATAAAATATCATTAGGCATGCATTGTGTAAATTACAATAATTAGCATGTTTTTGTGCATAAATAAAAGAATAAAGAAATAAAAGAAAAAGAGGGAGATATTTAGAATAAATATTGAGCGACCTAATCCCAAGGGAGGGCTCAGCATGGGCCTGACCGCAAAAGAATTCAAGTAAAGAGAGATAGGGAAGCTCAATTGTGTGTACGTATACCTATGTGTGTAAATAAAAAATTATTTTCCTCTTAATAAAAATAAAAATGTGTGTTTATCAATTTGTACATATTTGTAAATATAAAATTACACTAAAAATGGGAAAATGAAAGAGAAATAAAAATAAATAAAATTCTCTCACCTATGCATATGGACCTTGTATATAGAATAATCTATCTATTTATTTTCCCCTTGTAAATAATTAATAAAAATCTAATAAAAATATTGTCATATTCCATATTTCATGATGTAAATAAATAAAATAAAAATTAGAAAAATAAAAATAAAATAAAAAGAAATAAAATAAAATCAAGATACACCTTGTATATATACCATGTAAACATGTATATAAAAGTATTTATTTAATCGTTGTAAATAAATAATAAAAATAAAATAAAAATACCATTTTATTCCAAATTTTATGTTATAAATAAATAAAATATAAAATTAGAATAATTGTATAAAAATAAATCATAAAAAATAAAAATAAAAAATAAATACATGTATATACCTGTATATAATAATAATATAATGTAAATACATAAATTACTTTTTCAAAAAAATAAATAAAAATCACAAAAAATAATTTGAAAATAAATAAACATTTTTCATGTTTTAAGTTTTTCGAAATTAAATCATTTATTATTTTTAAATGAATTTCCAAATAATTACTAGATGGCGGCCTGTGATTGGTCCACGGGGGATTGTTGACCCCCGGTCAACTCCCCCTGGACCAGTCAACTCGGATCTGTGCACCCGACCCGTTTTTCTCCAAATTTTCCTTGCTTGATCCGAGCCCCAAATACCCAAACCCCGGGTCCTAATCACACTAGATCCGTTCCTAATCCACGCCCGGTAGTTTTTCGTAGGGATCCGAGCTCCGACAACGATGCCCGACCCCTTCTTCTCGGACCCCTAGCTGTATATAGCCTCGCCTCCGGCCAACTTTTCACGCCATCCTTGGCTACGCACCTTTGTCCCAGGACCTCCACCTTACTCCCCAGAGTGACAGCTGCGCGAGGAGGGTGTCGAAGAGAGGAGAGGACGCCCCCGGCCATCGATCCGACGACCCCTGTCGCCGTGCGCTGCCGTGAGGTGCGCTGAGCCTCGGAACCCGACGCTTCCTCGAGGCAAGGACCCCCAGAGCTCCGCAAGCTCATCCCCAGTCGAATCCATCCATTAGGTAACCTCGAATCCCCATAGTTTTGTCTAATTTTTCATTACGGCCAAAATCGCCTTCCACCGTCGTCGATCGATTCTGCTCGCTCCGATCATCCATTCATCCATCCGACCCTTCCGTCACGACCAAGAGACCTCCCTTCACGTTCTTCACCCACTCACTCCCCTTGGTTCGCCCCGGAACCAAGGCTCGACCTCCACCGTCGTCGCCTCGCCGGAGGTCGTCCATCTCGACCCGCCCGACCACCATTCCACCTCTAACCGGGTCGAGGCAATTTACCCTCAACCCAGGAAGCTTCTGGTGCTCTTTTGCAGGTCAATGCGATCCATCTGAGGGTTTTCTCGTTCGAGCCCAGGAGCTTCGTTCCATCGCCATCGCCGATCCAATCTGGTGGTCGCCGGCCTCATCGGTGGATCCCATCAGCTGCGGAAGAGTTCGACGATCACGTTCCACATCCCAGTAGCTCAGGAGGAGGGCTCTATCGCGCACACGGGGCCAGCGAACCTCGTCGGCGTACTGTTCTTGGAGCACCTTCAGTAGCCGTCGGATCAACCCTTCGCTCCAGACTTGATCACATCCGTCCATCTGAGGAGCTGCAGCCACCGCCTGATCCACTTAGGGCTTGATCCAAGCCGTCCATCCGGACGAAGAGGCGCCCGTCATCCAGAGCCGTCAATCATCCACGTGGCATCTCCTCGTCTCACCGATAATAAGGAGTAAATTATACTTAGGCCCCCGCTCTTTTGTTTTTGCAATCAAGTCTTGTAAATATTTTAGTCAGTTGTTTTTATTTTGTAAAAATTGCACATCGGACCTCTATGCTTTTCTATTTGCATTTTAGTCCTTCTATACGTGGGACACATGCTTCGACACGTGAGGACTTGGATATTTTGCAATATAAACCCTGTGTTTCCTGTGCTTTATTGTTTGATCTTTTATAAATAGAATTTGCATATATACCCCTCTGTGTCTGATACACGTGCATCGTGCGTGTTTTGTGGGATTTTTGCGAACCAGGCCCTACAGTTTCTTGTTTTGTTATTGTTTAGTCCTGGAACATGTTTTGTTTGCATTTAGGTCCCAAGCAGCTGTGAGCCCTTGTTTTATTTAAATAAAATAGCAAGTTTAACCAAAATTGCGTGAAATTTGGACACATGGCTCCTGCCACTGTGTAAAAATTTCCCTAAATTTTGGATACATTTTGAGATGTTTTGATATTTTTAAAAATTCAAAAACAGTAGTTTTTATTTCTGCTTGATTTAGAAAATCATAAAAAATATAAAAACTATTTTAAAAATTCTGAAAAAATTAGGAGTTGTTAATTTTGGTGTGTTTTATTTTATGTGGGATTTTGATTATTTTTGGATATATAAAAACCTTAAAAATTAAAAACTCTAAAATACTTATAAAAATTCTAAAAAATTGTAGAAAACTCAAAAAATTATAAACTCTTTTTCTGAATTTTACTTGTTGTTTCTATTTGTCATAAAAATTACCTCCAGATTTTTATAGTCCATTTTACATTTTTTATGGACCTTTCTAGTCTGGCTGGACAGTAGCTCACTGTTTTTGCTTTTCTTGATTTTTAGAAAATTATATAAAAATTAGAAAAATCTGAAAAATTCACCAAAACACTAAGAAACCTAAAAAGCATAAAAATATTTTTGTTTGAATTTTTGGAGCCTTTTTGAGTGTTTAAATAATTTGTTAAGTGTGCTTATTTTTGTCTTTTCTTATTTTTCTTTATTATTAAAAAATCCAAAAAATATAAAAACCATTAAAAATCCACCAAAAATACTTTTTTTTATTTCCTTTTATTTTTAGACTACTTTGTAGGCTACAAGGCCAATTCGTGCTCCCTGAGACTGACCCTGGGTGCTATGCCAGGCTAATCCCATAGCCAGGACCGCTATTTTTGATTTGCTTGTTTTATCTTTTTTTATTTGGTGATCTGCTTCTAATTTTCTTGATCGAGTTGACTCTCCGAGTGACTGAGGTCGCAACGACCTTAGTTATCTATTTACCTTAGTCGCTCGGGATTTTTCGGCTCATCAATAAACTTTGGATCGAGGTATGTATCGACTTTAGATTTTTCGATTTCTAAACGTATGTATCGGTTTAGGATCTCGTACGATTATCGATCACATATGAAATAACTCTCCTAATGTAAGTGTCGATTTTGTATACACATACGAAGTTGATCATGTTTGGTATAAGACCTTTATCGTATGATCTAAATCATCCAGATAATAGTTATGTAGTTTGAGATATCCAAAATAATATTTTTTTTGCATATGCTTAAATCTGAACTATTCGATAATGGTTTGTATTATACGTGTTTTATCAAATCAGGAAACTGCCGTTAAAGAGATTAATTTTAAGTCTTTATAGGTAACTCTTTATATCAATATCATGTACGCATGGTTGTGATACAAATTTCATGTTGATTGTTTATTACGAATAGATTCCCTATATAATAATGGTTGGTCTTTTGGGTTGTTAATAATATTACAAAATTGACATGGTCAAGGTATCTCCTGTATTATTAATGTCTTGAGGTTGGACAAGTCTTATACATTGAATTTATATTTTGTGATAGCCTTCCCCTTTTGAATGTCAATAAAACCATATAGAATGAATCGTATTTGCAAACATGCACGTATAATTGACCCATATGACCAAGTTCTACGTAGTTATAAAAAAAGTATAAATATTGGTGAAGTTGTCAATCAGTTATAACTATATGAGAGACATGATTCCAGTTGATGGGTTGTGGTTATCTAAGGGATAAGTCACATATAGTAATCCAGAGGTTGCCTTGAACTGTGAATAAAAAGATAAACAATGTATTTTCTTTTAAAACATATGTAGGTTTATACGTGATATCGCTCCCGCACCCTCTATTAATTCGGTCAAATTAATGCCCAAATTAATTAATGTGATTCGTTGCAGTCGGATACGAGAGGTTAATCAAAAACCACTTATCAATTAATGTTAAGTTAATTTTAAGAGGCAGATTTTTTTTACTTGGTGGAGACCAAGGTCGATCTCAGGGAGGCATCTGTCTCCTTAGATAAATTTTAGCAAGGTTCAAGTGTTGATTCTCGAGGAAGTAATTTTTTTTGTCTTTTTCAATATCTATGCAGACTTATGCATACAATGCAGGCCAATTTAATGTTTAATTTAATTATGATATCAAATGAAGTCCAAAAATTCTAAAAATTGGCCAAGTGGTTAATGATGATGAAAATGATCTACACTAATTGTTTTGGAATTTTTCGACACTAAATGGATTTACTATGAATTAAATAAACAGACAGGGTGATTTTCAATATTTAATTTTTAATAAATATCAAACCACAATTTTTTCAAGAACTAAAATTATCCTAGATAGAACTAATGACAAGGGATCTAGGAAAATTAAAAGATGTTAATTTCACTGTGAAATGAATTAATTGAAATTAAATTAAGAAAATCACTTAACAATTTATTTAGGCCTCGATATGCGTGCAAATACCATGAAATTATTATGGTGTGCTAAGAATATTGTCCTTAAGCTACTGTGAATTTTTGATGATTTTTGGAAGCTCAGAGAATTAACTACAAATTAAAAGGTGTCACTGGGAAAAATATGTCAAAAATTCACCAATTAATTCATTAATAATTCTACTGAAATTACATAAATATGACATGTGGACCAGTAGACAGAGGACAAAATTCTCAACAAAATGCAATTTTTGGATTTGCAGAATGATGTAAAATACAATCTAGGGATGCGTGCAAACACAGGGGTGTAAATGCAATACAGAAAAACTAAAATTACAATAAGCAAATATGCAGACAGGGACTAAAATGCAATTACCTATAATGCGGTGGACTTGAATGCAAATTCTCCACAGGGCATGTGCTCCTCACGTGGGGTCTGCTTCACAGGGACCTTTTTGCAAATATGCAAAGCTCCAGGGGCTTCGGTGTAATTTACCCAGGCCGCACGTGCTCCTCACGTGGGGCGGCCTAGGCTCGGATGGCTGCGGCGGCTCGGAGTGAGGCTCGGGCGCTTTGGAGGTCTGGAGTGAGGCTCGGTGTAGCCTCGGGTCGTCCGAGCCTAGGGTTGGGAGCAAGGCTCGGTCTTTGTCGACGTGGTTGGCTGCGGGCCTTTGGATCAAGATGGATCCAAAGGATGGCGGTGATGACGCGTGGCGAGATCAGAATCCGTCAGATCTGGAGAGATCTAACGGTGGTTGGCAGCTCCGGTGGGCGGCCTACGTAGCTGATTGCGAACTGTTCGATCGAGATGATCGAACGGTCACTGGTCCTTCTTCCTCGACGGCCCTCCGCCTCCTGCGGAGGAGAAGGTGGGCTCCGACGAGGTGGCTCGAGCTCCGCCCGTTCCTCCAGGTGCCGATGACGCTCTCCGACGTGTTGGAGATAGCCCGGAAGATGCGTGGCGAGGAGACGGAGATGATGGTGGTCTCAAGAGCGTCGGAGAGCGGCTTGACGTCGATGGCGATGAAGCTCAAGGGCGTCTCCGACGAGCTTCCATTCAATGAGAAGATGGGTACCTGCAAGTGCGAAAGAAAGAGCCGGAGCTCGTGCGTGTGTTTGTGAAGAAGTGACGATGGTTGGCGAGGCCTAAGGCGATGGAAGGCGGTCGGGCGATGGAGCTCCGGCCAAATGGCGGAGCTGGAAGTCGATGGAGGTTGACGTGTGTCGTTGGAAGGTGCGGAGTGGTCAGAGAGGATGGGAGCTTCGACGCGAAGCTCGGCGAGATGAAAGGGAAGCGAGAGAGTGACCGGTGACGGTGAATAAAATCAGAGAAAACAAAAGGAAAATAAGAAGAAGATCGGAGGTGGGATGGAGGGGGTTCACCTGGGGATTGGACCTCCTGCTTGAGGTCCAGGTCGTCGCTCGAGGGCCGCTGATGTCCCGAGCTCGTGCAGCTGCTCGTGGGAGTCGCTGCGACACGGCGGAGCTGCCGTGGATCTCGTCGGAGTTGAATCCCTTCGTCGCTCGATGAATCGCCTAATTGTTGTCACCAACTGGAGGATCAGAGCTCGGGGATACTCTCTGGAGTGGCGGAAGCGGCTGAAGGTTGTCGGTGGTGGTGTATTTATAGGTTGAAGGTGGCAACAGTGTTGGCGACGAGGCGAGGTTGATGGAGGTAGTGGGGCTTCTATGGTGGAGGTGGTGGAGCGTGAGGGAGCTGGCGAGGGTGAGGGATGAGTGGGGCTCATCGTGGGAGTGTTGGCGGACGTAGATGGTGGCTGACGTGCAACCGAGAATAGGAAGGGGGCGCCCCTCCCGCAAGGCAGGGAACGTGGGAGAGAGGGGCGCCCGGAGGTAGGAGACGAGGTCTCCACTGTTGGATCTTGTGATCCAACGGTGGTGATCGAAGCGTGGCGGGCGGGTAGGATTAGATCGGGGGCTCGGTGATGATGGGCTGCGGTGGAGCCACGTGGCGAGCTGCGGACGAAGAGCCATCGGGCGGTTTGGATGATACCGAGGGTCTGATCAAGCGGCTGAGGGACGCCAACAGAGGAGCGGCTGAGATGGGCTCGATCAGATGGTCCATCTGCCGCCACGTGGCGAGCTCTGGAAGAGGCGCGGACGAACGGTGATGATCAAGGGGCGGAGAAGATCAATGGCTGAGGCAATAGGCGCGCGTGGACACAGCGGGGCCGTTGGATCTGAAGCGAGATCCAACGGCTGAGGATGCAGGCGGATGAGGCGAGGGGAAGCGGGCCGCGTGGCGCAACCAGAGGGCGCCACGTGGCCTGCTGTGAGTGGCTGGAATAAGATACACGTGTAGAGAGAAGAGGGGGCCGAATTTGGAAAAACTCAAAACATGAAAGTTGTAGATCTCGATGAGGTCTACAAGTTTCATGTTGACCAAAGACGGAGATGAGGTCAAATATGATACATAAATACAAGGATACATAGATATACATATGTAGTATACAAAGTGGCCCAAAAACCCAACTTTCTCATACGAGCTCCAAATTCAATGAAATTAGTCTCATTTTGAAGGTCTTTTAATATGTAGTATTATAAGAGTAAGTAGACCTAATTCGGAGTTTGTATGAGGGCTTTATGTGTATTTTAGTGTACAGGGGTTCTGAGGCTTTATTGGCTAATTTACAAGGGAAACTTTTGGCCTTCTTCCCTATATTAATATCTAAGGAATACATAGTATAAAGAAGAGGTTATTTTTAATGAATGGATATTTTACAAGGGATTCTTGGCTTATTATTTAAATGCAAATGAGCTGCTAAAATGTATGAATTATGAATGTATGCATGAATGCTATTTATGCAATATAAAGGGAAATATGCCTCTATTTTCTCGGGAACAAGGCTCTATTTTTGACTTTTAAAGTGATGAATCACAGATTCATCAACCCCCTATACTTAAACCTTGCTCGTCCCCGAGCAACTAAATGAAATGCAAGAGTGAAATGATTTTGGGTTCCATACCAAGGTCATGAACAAAAGTTGAAAATGGAGCCTGACTCGACCTTTGGATTAATTGTGTGGCAGAACCTTATTTGGACCCGAACTTAAGACCTAACAGACTTCAAGTTCCACAAGTCTTCTATTCAAGACGCCTCAATAGTCAGGTCAGAACAAATCCTCAAACGCAAATTTCTGATGACTATGATTCTTACTTGTACTGTGTAAGTGATATGTAACTCTCCACATCAGAAATGGCTCGGAACCAGCCTCCTCTAACAAGGTAACTCAATAACCCGGTCCAGCAACTCTTTCCTCTAGGAGCGGGGTATTCCCTTCTAAGTTCAAGTGCGACCAACTCAAGAGGAGGGGGTAGAGAAGAGAATGGACGGTAGCCAGTGTAGCTACCTATCCCGGGATGCCCGACCAGTGTAGCCAAGTCATCCAGCTGCATTTCTTTACTAGTATACAGTCTCCGACAGGTATTTTATTTTTTTCTTGAACCTGTCTGATTTTTTTGGAGTTTTTGCATTTTTTTTCAAAAAGAGCAGCATGTACATCAGGAGTTTTTCCTCTTGAGCCAGTAGACTATCCCTCTTTTGAAGCATTATTGCAACCCACAGCATCCCGTCCTTAGATGTCAACACCACTAGACTAGGTTGAGATGCACTACCCTCCCTAGAGGAGGACGGATGTTTCCACCCATGTGCTACTCCAAGCTAAAGGATTCTACCTCCTCACCACCTCATCAATGAAGAGCTACGTGCATAGTGCTTGTCCAAGTTAGGTCATTATCTAAAAGAATCCTGCGTATGCACGAGATATTCTACTTAGACTGATCAAGATGACATGTGAACATAGACATGCGGACTCAAAGAATTAAGTCACTTGACCTGAGAAATCTTAACTCCAGTTCCTATAAGGTTCCTCTGAAATTAGGTGGATTAAGGTCAAATCAAGTCCATCCTCAATATCTACTCATAACTTGGTCCAGAACCCACTAGCTTTTCACTTTGCATATGCAAAGTATGCAGATGAGATGAGATGTCATGCTATGAAAATGCAAGACTCTTTTTCTTTTTCTTGGATGTAGAGATGATATGCAAGAGTAAATAAGAAGCCTCTTTTTATTTTAAATTAATATTTTTTTTCGATTTTTACCCACCCGTAATTATTGTAAAAAATATACAAAAATACGCGAAAGTACGAGCTATGGGTAAAGTATATATGTAGTATATACACGCCCCCCTATACTTAGCGTGTGCTATGTCCTCAGAGCACGAAGAGCGAGGAAAAAAAAGACATAGCTCGTGCTAAGCGTAGGAGAGCTAAAGGAATAAAAAGTATAGAAATCGTCTCGCCCCCCTATACTTAGGCTCTGGCAGCCTAAGTGTAGAAGAAGATCAGAAATGGGGCGGACGAGGGAAAGATGGGTATCAATCCGGGCATCGGTCCCCCCTATACTTAGGCTCAGGTCAGCCTAAGTATTGGTAGGAAATGAGTATGAGGACCAATGTGATCTGGAGAATATACAGAGAATCGACTCAGGTGACCCCTCCCCCCTATACTTAGGATCTGGTCATCCTAAGTATAGTCCAAGATAATGGTTCGATGATGTGGGGGTGGGTTACTAGAATCGTGGGGGTAAAGGATAGGATGTACAAGATTGATGGTATACACAGATGAGTCGGTGTGAATCTTTCAAGATGCTGCTGATGGCTGGAGATCATTGCTGCGAGGTCTCATGTGCGGCTCGATGTGAATATGTTGTATCTGTCTCGCGCATGAACACAATCTCCTCAACATGGACTAACTGCTCATTGGATTCGACGAAGTGCTTCAACAGATGTCCATTCACTAGGAATGTCGGTGCGTCGTCTGCGAGATCTGAGATCTCGACACATCCACTATCATGCACCGTACGGACGACAAATGGTCCCGTCCACTTAGACTTCAACTTGCCTTGGAAAATCTTCAGCCTAGCATTGAACAACCATACCTTCTGTCCAGGAACAAAGGTCTTTCGTCTGATATATCTATCATGCCAACGCTTCACCTTGTCCTTGTACACCAAACTGTTGTCGTATGCTTGGTTTCTGACTTCCACAAGCTCATTCAGATCCATGTCTCTCTGTTTCTGACCCAGGTGTGTGTTCCAGTTGACCTTCTTTATTGCCCATTCTGATTTGTGCACTAACTCTGCGGGCAAATGGCACGGCTTTCCGAATACCATTCGGAATGGGGAGGTGCCTAACGGTGTCTTGTAAGCCGTCCTATACGCCCAGAGGACTTGATCCAAGATCTGAGACCAGTCCTTCCTGTCCGGGCAGACAAGCTTTTGCAATATGGTCTTCACCTCCCTATTTGACACCTCAGCCATACCATTGGTTTGTGGGTGGTAAGGACTCGCGACACGGTGTTCGATGCCGTAGTCCTTCAGGAGTTTCTTCACCTCCTGATTCACAAAGTGGCTACCCCCGTCTGATATCATCATTTTGGGGATCCCGAACCTAGAGATTATGTGCTCTCTAATGAATTTACAGACAGTCCTGCTGTCTGCGGCTCGGGTTGGGATAGCCTCCACCCATCTGGACAGATAATCTACCGCAAGAAGGATGTATTCGAACCCGTGGCTGACAGGGAATGGGCCCATGAAATCGATGCCCCAGGCGTCAAAGACATCACAAATGATGACCGGCTGCATTGGCATCTCATCCTTGGAACCAACGGTTCCTCCCATTCTCTGGCATACTGGGCACGACTTCGCGAAGGCGGTGGCATCACGAAACAGAGTCGGCCAGTAGAAGCCACACTGAAGTACGTTCCATGCGGTCCTCTTCCCGGAGTGGTGTCCTCCTGCCTCTAAGCTATGGCATAAAGAAAGGACACTCTGGTATTCCTCCTGAGGAATACAACGTCTCCAGACACAATCCGGTCCTTCGAAGAAAAGGATCGGATCCTCCCAATGGTAGTGTCTTGCGTCCGACTTTAGTCGGTCGATTTGGCTCTTGGGCCAATCTTCGGGAACTTTCTTGGAGACAATATAATTCACGATATTGGCGTACCATGGGAGTGAGTCGATAACAAAAATCAACTCGTCAAGGAAGGAGTCTCGAAATGGTGAAACCTCGGAAGTATTAGGATCTTCGAGACGAGAAAGATGATCGGCTACTACGTTCTTCTTTCCATGTTTATCACGGATGTCCAAATCAAACTCCTGGATAAGTAGAATCCAACGAAGAAGACGTGCCTTCACGTCCTTCTTCTCCATCAAATATCGTAGTGCCGTGTGGTCTGTGAACACAGTTACCTTGGATCCGATTAAGTGGGATCTGAATTTGTCCAAGGCAAACACTACCGCAAGCATTTCCTTTTCTATAACTGTATAATTACGCTGAGCAGAATCAAGCACTTTGCTTGCGTAGTGAATTGCAAATGGGACGCCATCTCTTCTTTGTCCCAATACAGCCCCAACAGCATAATCAGAGGCGTCCGTCATGATCTCAAAAGGTAGAGACCAATCTGGGGCTTGTAAGATGGGTGCGTCCATGATCATTCCTTGTAAAAGCTTAAAGGCCTCAAGACATTTGTGATCTACAATAAACTCCATGTCTTTGCCTAAAAGCTTAGTTAGCGGTCGGGCAATCTTAGAAAAATCTTTAATAAATCTCCGATAAAATCCAACATGCCCGAGGAACGACCGCAACTGCCTTACGTTGGTTGGTGGCTGGAGTCGTCTGATCACGTCCACCTTGGCAGGGTCAACCTCCATTCCTCTCTTGGAGATGACATGCCCCAACACTATGCCCTCCGTCACCATGAAGTGACTTTTCTCCCAGGAGAGCACCAGATTAACCTCACAACATCTTTTGAGGACTCGGTCCAGATTCCTAAGACAGGAATCGAAAGAATCGCCATGGGCCGAGAAGTCATCCATGAAGACTTCCAGGAATTCGCCGACCATTTCGGTGAATACAGCAATCATGCACCTTTGAAAAGTACATGGAGCATTGCATAGCCCAAAAGGCATGCGCCTGAAAGCATAGGTACCAAAGGGGCATGTAAACGTGGTCTTTTCCTGGTCCTCCGGAGCTATGGCTACTTGATTGTAGCCCGAGAACCCATCTAGGAAGCAGAAGAATTCTTTCCCCGCCAGTCTTTCTAGGATCTGATCAATGAACGGTAGGGGAAAATGATCCTTCTTCGTCGCAGCATTCAGGCGTCTGTAATCCACACAGACGCGCCACAACGTGGGTACTCTCGTCACGATCTCCTCTCCGTCCTCGTTGGTGGTTGTCTGAATTCCCGATTTCTTCGGGACAACATGGATTGGGGCCACCCACTTAGAGTCGGAGATTGGGTAAATAAAACCCGCGTCACACCATTTTTCTATCTCTTTCTTCACTACCTCTCGTAAATTTGGATTCAACCGGCGTTGGAATTCACGAGAGGGTTTGGCTTCGTTCTCCAAGTAAATATGGTGCGAACACAGAGCGGGATTTATCCCGTGGAGATCGGAAATGCTCTAGCCTATCGCCTTGCGGTTTTTCTCCAGGATCTCTAGCAAGCGAGATTCCTGCTCCTCGGTCAATTGCGAACTGATAATGACCGGAAATTTCTTGTCTTGGCCCGCAAGGAAGGCATATTTCAAGGTTGTGGGTAGGGGTTTGAGCTCAGGAATAGTGTGATCGTCCAAGAAATTTGGCTCAATATGTTCTGGTTCAGTGTTGAACGTGGCTGGATCGTCTTCTGTGATAGCTGCCACCAAGCGCGGCTCTGGAGTCGGATCGTCAAAAGTCTCCATGCAATCGGCAAACGCCTCGTCCGACTCGTCATCCTCATCTTCCGATTGTCCTAAGGATGTAAGGACTGACAGGCCCAACTGGGCCTCTACGTCATCGAAGATGTAGGGCGATGCAGGCTCAGAGCTGTACTCGTTCCTGAGGATCTCGCAGACTGACTCATGCACTGGATCATCTTCGAAGGAGATGGACACATCGGTGCTGGCTGGGTTCTATCTCCATGGCCCAACTAAGTCTTCATGCTCGCAGTCTGTTCCGGTAGAAGAGTACTCGGTGCTGGATTCGGAATCAGGTCTCTGCCATCTCGTCTGCTTCATTTCAAGTTCCTCATCTCCGCCTGGAGTTTGGAACTGAATCTTCCCATTCTTATAATCAAATAAGGCCCCTGCTGTTCTGAGGAAGGGCCTACCTAAAATGATCTGGGAATCTCTCCAATTATGAGGGGTTTCCATATCCAGGACAGTGAAGTCCACCATGTATTCTTGCCCCTCGACTTTGATCACAATGTTCCTTAACTCTCCTTGGGACCTCTTAGTTGATTTGTCAGCGAACTGAAGAAGAGCTCTAGCAATCCTAAGAGGTCCGAGATTAAGCCTCTCATAGAGGGCTGTGGGCATCAAATTGATCGAGGAACCATTGTCCAGGAGAGTGCGTGCAAACGCGATGTCATCAACATGACTCACTACATAATGTGCACCCATGTCTCTTCGTTTCCGAGGAAACGAGTTCTTTATTGCACAAGTCGTGGCTACTGATAAAACGTGTTTCTCAACACGGCTTTTGGTCTTCCTGCTAACCCTAGTAGGTGTGCATCTCACCTTAAGGTATTTTTGGAACGCAGGGGTCATTTCCACAAACTTGTCAAAAGGGATTGTGACCTTGATGTGTTTATTGCAAAATTCAGCCATCTCAGGGTCATCTTTTTGGATTTTCTTTGTTTTCTTCTTTCCACCCTTGAGAGCTCGGGGGAAAGGGATTATTGACTCCAACTCAGGTTCTGGAACTGAAATATTTTCATTAGCTGCTGGAACTGAGTTCTTAACATGACTCTGACTCTGATACAGACTCGGACTCGGACTCTGACCAAAAAGAAAATGCTGAGGCGAAACCGGTGACGCTTCTTCCGCTTCTTCTGGACGATCCTCCTCAGCTGGAGGTGCGGGCTCATCGGTGTCGTCTGACTCTATGCGACTGCGGGACTGATGCTTCGAGGACTCAGATGTCCTCTTCTTCCGCCGGTGGTGGTGGTGGTGCTCCTCCTCTTTTTCCTTCGAGTTCTCCTCAGGTAGAGTTTCGGAGGCTCCTTCCTTCTGCGCCCGTGCCCGATCAGGTATGGTCACGGTCCTTCCGCTCCTGAGGGACATATGATTTACATTATCGTACGAAAGGATCTCATGTTCAGATAAATAATTATCTGAATAGTATACCTGATTTCGAGGTCGGTTCTGGCCCTGGTGTAAGCTGTTTGGGTTGGCCTGAACCTGTGCGGGAATTGGGGTCCTTGGCGCCATTTGTTGGTCATGGGCACGAGAGACCCGATTGATGTCGGTCCTCATGTCCAGGTAATCATTCTGCATCTGTTGGACCCTATCAGACAGGGTCTGGATCGCCAAGGTGAGGGACTCCAATTCGGTGGGCTGGGCTTGCTGCTGTGTTGATGCCGTCCTGTATTGGCCCTGCTGGCCGTGCCGATACTGCTGCTGATGGGACGGTGCTGGCCCCTGCTGGTAGGTGCGCTGCTGCGGCTTGTACCCCTGTTCTGGCCTGGACTGGAAGCGCGGTATGGCAACGGGCCTGGTGTCTTGGTAGACTGGGGATGGGCGGTGCTGCTGATCCTTCCCCATTTCGATCTGCCGGACTACCGGGTCACGGCTATACCAAAGCCCGTTGATCTCGTATACTGGCGGAGGCTCCTCGTATTCCGTCTCCACTTGTGGGGGTGCATGATGGTTCTGCTGGGTATAAGTCCGATCCCAGCTGCTCTGAGACCTCGATGCCTGTTCCTGTACAAGATGGACTCGATGTACACGTACAGGTGGTGCAGAAGGGGTAGGTAGCTTGATCTTGGCTACCTTTTCAGAGAGTTCCTCCACTTTCTTGGGTAGGCTCGAAAGAGACTCCATCTCCGCGACTCTCTTGTGGATCTACTCGACCATGGTAAGCTTGTCAGCAATCATCCCCATGCTGGGAATGAGGTCCTCAGTCAGATTTGCTACAGTCCTTCGAGTTGTCTCATTGGATAAGATTGAGGGAGACAACTGATAGGCCCTTGTGGCCTGTGACCTGCCGGTTTCTGCCATCTGTTCTAGGATCTTCCATACAGCGTGCTCGTTCTTGTTCAGATAGCTTCCTCCACAGGCGGCGCTGACTAACCCCTGCATCTCCGGGGTTAGACCACAGAACAAGGTCTGGACTAAGATCGCCTTAGAAATGTCGTGGCATGGGCATTTCTGCACTAAATCATTGAACCTATCCCAAGCCTCATGGAAAGGTTCACTGGGTCCTTGAGCGAAGCTGGCGATCTTCGTTCTCATCTGTTTAGTTCTACTGAGAGGGTAGAACTTCTTCAAGAAAAGATCCTTGAACTGCATCCAGGTAGTACATACCACCCCTAAGTTTTTCAACCAATGAGCAGCCTTCTCCTAAGGCAAAAGGGGTGGCCTTCAGTCGGATATAATCTTGGCCAACATTGGGATGGCTAAGATTGTTGCACACTAATTCGAAGTCACGGAGGAAGGTGTATGGTTCTTCACTGAGGTTTCCGTTGAACTTCGGAAGCAAACTAAGGAAGTGGGGCTTCAGCTCGAATGCCTGGTCGGGAACTGCAGGTGCTAACCAATTTTGGATCTCGTTCTCCGCCGGGTTGTAGGTATCGACCATTGGTCGGTCGATCCCCTCAGCTACTATGATCTGTCCCATCCGCGCCGTGAGATCTGCATTCTTCTGTTCGGCTTCGGCGAGGCGTCTAAGAATCTGTCGCATCTGGTCCTCATCTGGTGGCATCCTTGGCGGCATCTCGCCCTCCAGTTCTGGGGATTGGGAAATAAGATCGGTGTTAGAGGGCAAATCAAGGAAGGGATTACCGAGGCGATGGTCTTCCTCGACAATCTCGGAGGAGATATAAGGGTTGGTTTGAGTGTAACCACCCTGAGCATGAGGGAACTAGGACTCAAGAGGGTCATGAGTCCTGGGTGGTCCAAGGTGCGCTCGGACCGATAAAAATGGGTTACTTGGGGGACTCATAGAGAGATCAGTGAATAACGCGTCGAGATCTCCCCAGTCACTCATCTTGATGAAGCGAGAAGAAGATAGGATTTTACTCCTACCTGAAGCAAGCAAAAAGAACAATCCAAGACCCTGGGTTCACACTCAACACAGTGAAGGACTCAAAGTTGAGTCCAATTAATCTTGTAGTTTTTAAGTGTGATTTTCAAGCAAAATAGCAAGGATTACGCGACCTATAGGGAAGTCGGCTCAGAGCCGGATGCGTCTTCCCTGTCTATCCTGTCGCCTAAGATACCACCGCTCCTTCCTTTCTTCGCTCCTATCCCAAGCCGATGGATTCAGTGACCACACCCCTATCTACCTGCAAGCAGGCGGAGGCTGACAAGGCCGGAACTTCACCCCGGGGGGTTACTAGCAGCTTGTCGCAAAGTATCGCAATTTCGCCCCTATCTACCTGAGACAGGCGGAGGCTACTTGGTACTAGTCAAAGACTCTGAAATTATTCGGCTCGTGATATTTGCTAGGATCAGTTAGAACGTGATATGGAAGACGGGGATTTGGGCTCTACCTTAAGGTGTTCACACACACTCAAGTACCCTCACTCAGCCTGAATACAAGGTCGGGGATTAATCTCCCGCAAACAATTTTCAGATTTTATTCTTTTTTTTGGTCAATATTGTTTAGCAATCCCGATTTTAAAGTTTAAGTTATCACTTTGTTAAGTCCACTACAAAGCACGCCTATCGGACAGTCCCAATTTCCTGTTCAATTTAAGTGAGAAAATCAGAGGGGGAAATCGAGAAAAGCCGATGCACGAAAATCGATGATGCGTATGCTGAGTAGAGAATACTTACAGTGATCCCTTCACTTTTTATACAGGATGCAATACAGAATTGAAAGCTTTTTATTCTACATGCAAATGCAAACAATGAAAGCCGCTCCTAGACAGACAGTTCTATTAGCGTGAAGAACAGTTTAATTTTGACTAAGTACTGCGGTCTAGGTGCGTCTTTTAAGTGTATTGTGTGGTCCTGTTGATTACGAGCACAAACAATTCCTAGAGTGGCTCGAGGAGCCGCTAGTGCAAGCTAAGTTACAATTCACCCACACAGCACACGGGACACAGTTCCACTATCTTTACACGCGCGAGATCCCAAACTGGAACCGCTGGAAATGATGCGAAAGAAAAAGAAATAAAATGAAATAAAATGTAATTACAAAGCCTCACTTTCACTCAACAAAAATTTAAATGCTAAGTCCTCGAAGCGTCGCCGACTCCTCGCGGTCCTCGCACAAAAATAAATGGAGGTCAGAGAGTTACACCAAAAATAAAATAATGCAAAAATAAAGGAGAGAAAAAATAATTACAAGAAAACCGGGGGTCAGACTACCCGGGGAAGGAAAATCAAACACTCAAAAATTTGCTAGAATTTAACCTAAGCCGTGCCTCCCCGGCAACGGCGCCATTTTGATATCGCTCCCGCACCCTCTGTTAATTCGGTCAAATTAATGCCTAAATTAATTAATGTGATTCGTTGCAGTCGGATACGAGAGGTTAATCAAAACCACTTATCAATTAATGTTAAGTTAATTTTAAGCGGCAGATTTTTTTTACTTGGTGGAGTCCAAGGTCGATCTCAGGGAGGCATCTGTCTCCTTAGATAAATTTTAGCAAGGTTCAAGTGTTGATTCTCGAGGAAGTAATTTTTTTTGTCTTTTTCAATATCTATGCAGACTTATGCAGACAATGCAGGCCAATTTAATGTTTAATTTAATTATGATATCAAATAAAGTCCAAAAATTTTAAAAATTGGCCAGATGGTTAATGATGATGAAAATGATCTACATTAATTTTTTTGGAATTTTTCGACACTAAATGGATTTACTGTGAATTAAATAAACAGACAGGGTGATTTTCAATATTTAATTTTTAATAAATATCAAACCACAATTTTTTCAAGAACTAAAATTATCCTAGATAGAACTAATGACAAGGTATCTAGGAAAATTAAAAGATCTTAATTTCACTGTGAAATGAATTAACTGAAATTAAATTAACAAAATCACTTAACAATATATTTAGGCCTCGATATGCGTGCAAATGCCATGAAATTTTTATGGTATGCTAAGAATATTGTCCTTAAGCTACTGTGAATTTTTTATGATTTTTGGAAGCTCAGAGAATTAACTACAAATTAAAAGGTGTCACTGGGAAAAATATGTCAAAAATTCACCAATTAATTCATTAATAATTCTACTGAAATTACAAAAATATGACACATGGACCAATAGACAGAGGACAAAATTCTCAACAAAATGCAATTTTTGGATTTGTAGAATGATGTAAAATGCAATCTAGGGATGCGTGCAAACACAGGGGTGTAAATGCAATACAAAAAAATTAAAATTACAATAAGCAAATATGCAGACAGGGACTAAAATGCAATTACCTATAATGCTATGGACTTGAATGCAAATTCTCCACAGGGCACGTGCTCCTCACGTGGGGTCTGCTTCACAGGGACCTTTTTGCAAATATGCAAAGCTCCAGGGGCTTCGGTGTAATTTACCCAGGCCGCACGTGCTCCTCACGTGGGGCGGCCTAGGCTCGGATGGCTGCGGCGGCTCGGAGTGAGGCTCGGGCGCTTTGGAGGTCTGGAGCGAGGCTCGGTGTAGCCTCGGGTCGTCCGAGCCTAGGGTTGGGGGCAAGGCTCGGTCTTCGTCGACGTAGTTGGCTGCGGGCCTTTGGATCAAGATGGATCCAAAGGATGGAGGTGATGACGCGTGGCGAGATCAGAATCCGTCAGATCTGGAGAGATCTAACGGTGGTTGGCAGCTCCGGTGGGCGGCCTACGTGGCTGATTGCGAACCGTTCGATCGAGATGATCAAACGGTCACTGGTCCTTCTTCCTCGACGGCCCTCCGCTTCCTGCGGAGGAGAAGGCTGGGCTCCGACGAGGTGGCTCGAGCTCCGCTCGTTCCTCCAGGTGCCGATGACGCTCTCCGACGTGTCGGAGATAGCCCGAAAGATGCGTGGCGAGGAGACGGAGATGATGGTGGTCTCAGGAGCGTCGGAGAGCGGCCTGACGTCGATGGCGATGAAGCTCGAGGGCGTCTCCGGCGAGCTTCCGTTCAATGAGAAGATGGGTACCTGCAAGTGCGAAAGAAAGAGCCGGAGCTCGTGCGTGTGTTTGTGAAGAAGTGACGATAGTTGGCGAGGCCTAAGGCGATGGAAGGCGGTCGGGCGATGGAGCTCCGGCCAAATGGCGGAGCTGGAAGTCGATGGAGGTTGACGTGCGTCGTTGGAAGGTGCGGAGTGGTCAACGAGGATGGGAGCTTCGACGCGAAGCTCGGCGAGATGAAAGGGAAGCGAGAGAGTGACCGGTGACAGTGAATAAAATCAGAGAAAACAAAAGGAAAATAAGAAGAAGATCGGAGGTGGGATGGAGGGGGTTCATCTGGGGATTGGACCTCCTGCTTGAGGTCCAGGTCATCGCTCGAGGGCCGGTGATATCCCGAGCTCGTGCAGTTGCTCGTGGGAGTCGCTGCGACACGGCGGAGCTGCCGTGGATCTCGCCGGAGTTGAATCCCTTCGTCGCTCGATGAATCGCCTATTTGCTGTCACCAACTGGAGGATCAGAGCTCGGGGATACTCACTGGAGTGGCGGATGCGGCTGAAGGTTGCCGGTGGTGGCGTATTTATAGGTTGAAGGTGGCAACAGTGTTGGCGACGAGGCGAGGTTGATGGAGGTAGTGGGGCTTCTATGGTGGAGGTGGTGGAGCGTGAGGGAGCTGGCGAGGGTGAGGGATGAGTGGGGCTCATCGTGGGAGTGTTGGCGGACGTAGATGGTGGCTGACGTGCAGCCGAGAATAGGAAGGGGGCGCCCCTCCCGCAAGGCAGGGAACGTGGGAGAGAGGGGCGCCCGGAGGTAGGAGACAAGGTCTCCACCGTTGGATCTTGTGATCCAACGGTGGTGATCGAAGCGTGGCGGGCGGGTAGGATTAGATCGGGGGCTCGGTGATGATGGGCTGCGGTGGAGCCACGTGGCAAGATGCGGACGAAGCGTCATCGGGCGGTTTGGATGATATCGAGGGTCTGATCAAGCGGCTGAGGGACACCAACAGAGGAGCGGCTAAGATGGGCTCAATCAGATGGTCCATCTGCCGCCACGTGGCGAGCTCTGGAAGAGGCGCGGACGAACGGTGATGATCAAGGGGCGGAGAAGATCAATGGCTGAGGCAATAGGCGCGTGTGGACACAGCGGGACCGTTGGATCTGAAGCGAGATCCAACGGCTGAGGATGCAGGCGGATGAGGCGAGGGGAAGCGGGCCGCGTGGCGCAACCAGAGGGCGCCACGTGGCCTGCTGTGAGTGGCTGGAATAAGATACACGTGTAGAGAGAAGAGGGGGCCGAATTTGGAAAAACTCAAAACATGAAAGTTGTAGATCTCAATGAGATCTACAAGTTTCCTGTTGACCAAAGATGGAGATGAGGTCAAATATGATACATAAATACAAGGATACATAGATATACATATGTAGTATACAAAGTGGCCCAAAAACCCAACTTTCTCATACGAGCTCCAAATTCAATGAAATTAGTCTCATTTTGAAGGTCTTTTAATATGTAGTATTCTAAGAGTAAGTAGACCTAATTCGGAGTTTGTATGAGGGCTTTATGTGTATTTTAGTGTACAGGGGTTCTGAGGCTTTATTGGCTAATTTACAAGGGAAACTTTTGGCCTTCTTCCCTATATTAATATCTAAGGAATAGATAGTATAAAGAAGAGGTTATTTTTAATGAATGGATATTTTACAAGGGATTCTTGGCTTCTTATTTAAATGCAAATGAGCTGCTAAAATGTATGAATTATGAATGTATGCATGAATGCTATTTATGCAATATAAAGGGAAATATGCCTCTATTTTCTCGGGAACAAGGCTCTATTTTTGACTTTTAAAGTGATGAATCACAGATTCATCAATACGCATGTATGTATTCATGAATCTAGAGAGTGGTCGGCATTCGACTATACTGTGGCTAAACTAATCATTTAGGAATAATATATTCTAGACATCACTCATTACTTCTGTATATGCAAATTCCATAGAAAAAGTTAATGTGTATGCGATGTGTCATATATTTATTAGTATTCTCTTTTAAAAAAACGTCAAGTTGCATTGATAAATCATTTCATCTAAATCAGGCTAGATCATCAACGACTGAAAAAATGAATACCATGCAAAACATATCACTTTGCTGGAAGAATTAATCAAGATTTAAGGCACATACTCACAAAGAGTCATATGAACGACCGCAAGGGGTCGAGTTTGCCTCAAGGGGCAATGCCGCAAGGGGCATATGGTTGAAGGAACCACAGAGGCAAAAGCTAAATCCTCTACAGTTGTTGCTACACTGTCATGTCATGCCATGGACCGCAAGTGCCAGCGGTTAAAAACGTATAAAAGATACGTAAATGAATGTTGTGCAAGAAAATGGTTTATAAAGGAAACCGTCATGAAAAATGCAAGGAATGGTTTAATAAGAGAATAAACCATCACATGTTATGCTAAAATTGGTTTAAGAAAGTTAAACCATCAAAGTCATGGGGGCTAATATGTAAAGTAGTTTATATGTTTTATAAGTATGTAAATTGCTTAGTATTTTATGAATTATGCCCACAAGTAGAAATAAATGTTTGTCATGACTACTCATGCAATTTACCTACTTTACATGTATACCCATGTTTATGAAAGAAGTCAAACTAAACATGATAGGGATCAAACTTAGACATGCATAGGAATTATCTAGGCACAGAATGATGTGTATACATGAAAATCCAAATACATGATTTATAACGGATCAAGGACCGTTAGAATACCCATGCATGGAGCCCGATACATACTGGGCATTAGGCTCATACAAATTATGTTTGTCATTTTCAGGTGAAGAATAGGCTTGATTGCATTCTCTGGATCGTGTTTCGGACTCACTGAGATTCTTGACATTGTACGATTTAGCATGTGAAGATCTAGTGGATATCTGTATGCCCACAGGAACCATCGAGTTGTTTTTTTTTAAAATTCTAGATTAGTTATTTTTTTATTTCCCAATTTAGAGTTGTAATAATGGCACTCTAGTTTGAGTGGATATTTTATGGAATTGATATTTATCTCTGCTCATTGTGTGTCATTTGTTGATATTTTGGGTAACGGTTCGGTCATGCGATCAACTATCGCCTACTTCCGTCGATTGTCGCGATCTGTTCGGTTACACCTCAACTTTCACATACAAATCCCAAAAACCTTAGAAGTGGTTCATAAGTGAATGTATGCATGAGAAATGTGACTTTGAAGTTGGGCAGGCATGTAATTAGGGTTTGAGTTTGTGGGCAATACACATGTAAGTTTATATTTTCTAGGGACTTTTTATGAGCTATTGTAATCCGTAGGTACAGTATGGAGGTAGGTGATAAACGCAGAAATCGATCGGTCTTGTGTTCCACACAAGGCGGGAACACAGTCGAAGTGTCGACCAATCAAAATCTGAATTTAATCAACAATTAACCCACACTAAAGATCAATACATTAGAAATAATGTGGAGTTAAAATTTATTTTTAACTCTGCACAAATGATGTATAGTGACAAGTATGCAGAGAGTTCGAACACAGGGAGCAAACAGGGTAATTCAAAAATTCATGCACAAGTGAATGTGTGTGATGTGTCTACACTAAGCAAGCAATCAAAGGAAAATTTTGTGGGTTTTAATTTTTAAATTTTTTTTCTTTTTATTTAATTTTTAATTTTGTATTTTGATTTTTAATTTTCTGATTTTATAATTTTATATTTTATATATTTTTTATTTTCTTTTTCAATATTGGAAATTAAGGACAATGTAATAAAAAGGGTAATAAACTATTTATAAAAATATGCTAAAATAACCAAAAATTCAGAAATAAAATGTTTTTGATATTTTTAGGATTCTTTACTGTTTTTGTGATTTTTGGGTATTTTTCAAAGTATTTTTGGTATTTTTAAAGACTGAAACAAGAGAAAACAGTGGAAAATGTGCTGGCTGTGAATAAAATGAGAATTAAAATTAGCAAACAATAACCAAAATTTTTCACATTTTTCAACTAAAGAGAACAAATTAAAGAACAAATAGGAACTGAGTTTGTATTTTTTGGAGTTTTCCTTGATTTTATATAATTTTTTGAAGTTTTTGAGTGTTTTTAAATTTTTAGTGTTTTTCTTTTGAGATTTTTAGTGATTTTTGGACTGACACTAAAATATAGTGAAATAGACACTAGGGAATTTTTGTGGAATTTTTAGAGGTATTTTACTATTTTTTGGCATTTTCTAAGCTAGACAGTGGAGAAAAAGCATGTTTTTGATTTTTAATAAATATAAAAATAGAATAAAATCAAAAACTAAATTAATAGCGTCAAAGTACAAGTATCCAGGAGCTTAACCCTATTTTTGTGGAATTTGTGGACTTGAAATGATAATTTAAACAATTACAACAAGTATCCAAACAATTAAAGGCCTGACAGGGGTATTTCTGCAATTTCTCAAACATCCAGGGGCTCACATGCAATTTTCCACAAAGTTCTACAATAAATATTCAATTTTCAGGGCCAAGCAACAATTACAAAAACCGCCTGGGTATCGGTGTAAATTGCCCCCCAGGGCGCGTGACTTGCACGCACCTAGCAGGGACCAAAATGCAATATTTGAAATTCCCAGGGGGGTCGATGCAAAATATCCCAAAGTTTTACACTGTACTACAAAATCTTTGGACTAAACTGAAATAACTAAACCCCAGGGGGGTGCTTGCAAAAAGCCCACCACCTCACATGTACAGGTCACGTGAGGTGACGTGGCGGAGGACCTATGTGTAAATAAAAATAAGTGCAGGGGCGTACATGCAAATAAGTTCGCCTTGGCTGAGAAGCGCGCGGTGGAGCTGTCACCTCCAGCAATGCTCCGAGCACCAGAGAGGCGGAGAGGGGTGGACCAAGGGGACTCAAATTCAAAAGGAAAAATGGGGGGTCGTTATATTTGGTTTGACCCCTGACCGAGATGCTCCAAAGATCAAGGTGCCTGGAGCATCACGTTGATCCAAGGCCCAAGGCAATCATAGGGTGAGGTAGACCATTGACCGAGGCATGGATTTGCAAGAGGAACCATCACGAAATGGTGCAAGGAATAGCCGCGAAAAAGCCAAGAAGATGGCTCAAAAATCAACTTCTGACAGGGGTGCAGGGGGTAGGGCGTCCAGTTGACCGAGGTCAACTATTGACCCCTCCTGGTTGGTCCACGTGGACCAACCAGGAAAAACCCTGATAATTTATTTTGTAAAATCAATTAAAATAGAATTAGGTCGAATTAATTAATGGTTATAAAATAAAAAATATTCGTTATTTTATGTAGTATTTTATTATGATTTTTAATAAATTTTATGATGTTTTTTTAAAAGTTAACTTTATACCCCTATATAGGTGTATTGCCTATGTATTTTAGTATTTTATTTTTATTTTGTGTATTCTATTTTTATTATTTTCATTTCTTATTTTCCAAAATTATAAAACACTTTTATATACACAAATATATTTTTATTTTATTTTTCTGATTTATTTTGTATATTTAATAAAATCTAAGAGTATTTTGTACAGGCCAAAGTATAGGCAGCATACCTATGTGTCCTTTTTATTATTTTTATTTTGTATTTTCTTTGCATTTTTATTCTAATTTTAATGCACATAATTATTATAAGTAATATTTACAACATTATAAAAATATAAAAATAAATAAATAATGAGTAAAGAATTAATTTAATATTTTAATATGTACAACTATACAATAGGGGTCCAAAACTCAACTTTCAAACCGTAGATCCGCTAAATGCGAAACCACTGCCATTAAAAAGCTTATTTTCTTCTATATACAATTAAAGGTGAGTATGCTGCATTTGGAGTTGTCAATTGTGAGATACGGGTCTGGGAAGTTGGGATTCTGGATTTTTATTCAGACCATAACTTTTTATCTGTACATTATTTTTCTGTGAAATCAATTTTGTATTTTTCTTTATTAAATTATCTACAATTTCATGTACAAAGTTTCTTTATTTGAAGTATAAAAAGTGCAACCAAAAATAGGTCCCAAAATGAATAAAGAATGAATAAAATGTATAGGTATTTTATCTGTATTTCTGACCTTATCTCCCCCTACTTTATTCCTTGTCGACCTATTCATCAAGATGCCTAGGTCTCGGGGTTTCGGGACATAAAATATTTACAATATTTTATTCTTTTTCTTTTCTTTATCTATTCTATAATTTTGGCTTTAATTACAGTATTTTACACACTAATATGATGCACATGCATGAATGCTAAGATGATGATTTTAATGCTATTTACAAGCATTTGCTAGGGTTTTTGATGCCAAAATGATAGAATAAAGATGATGAAATGTGGATTCATCATCCCCCTATACTTTACCTTTGCTAGTCCCTAGCAAACACTTATGCAATAAGTGCAAAAAGAAAAAAGAAAAAAGAAAGAAAAGAAAAAGAAGAACTTGGATTTAGTTTAATTATCAAACTTGTCTTCACAAAATCAAAGTTTGGAGCTTAAGTCGGACCTTTGCAATTTTAGTGCGGGCGGAACCTTAGTGAGAACCGAATTTGAAATCCAACAGTCCCTGAGAATCCCAAAACTCTGTCCAAGTCTCCTCAATAGCCAGGTAAGAAATACTTCAATTCATACGCAAACCCTTACGACTATAAGTCTGACTCGTACAGTGTAAGTGATGGTGGCTCTCCCCAACTAGAATGACAAAGAAACTGACTTCTCCAGTACGACAACCCAATGATTCCCCAATGCAGCAACTCCATCCTCGAGGAGCGGGGTATTCCCTTCTAAGTTCAAGTGGCAACCAGCTCAAGAGGAGGGGGTGAAGAGAAGAATGGACGGTAGCCAGTGTAGCTACCCATCCTGGGATGCAAGACCAGTGTAGTCAAGTCATCCAGCTGCAGGCTCACATGATATGACTTTGGAACTCAAGCTTGCTTATTGACTTTGTACATACTTCCAGGCTTTTTATTTTTGTACATGCCTGAACTTTTTTTTTGAAATACTTTATACAGCAGCATTTACATAAGGAGTTTTTCCTCTTGAGCCGGTAGACTATCCCTCTTTTGAAGCTTTATCGCAACCCACAGCCTCCTGTCTTTAGACTTCCTAATCACTGGACGGGTTGGGGTGCACTTCCCTCCCTAGAGGAGGACAAATGTTTCCATTTGTGTGCGTCTCATACCGGCAAATCCAATCCCCTCACCACTCCAACTGAGTTGAGCCATGTGAAAGGTGCAGGTGTCCAAGTTAGGTCATTATCAACAAGAGTCGTGTGTGTGCTCCGAAATACTCTACTTAGGCAGTCAAGAATCCATTGAACCAAGTCCTGTGATCCTCAAAGAATTAAGTCAACTAGACCTGAAGTACCTCAAACCCAGTTCCTATAAGGTTCCTGTTATTAGGTAGATTTAAGGTCCAATCAAGCTCCAATCTCCGGATTTTACTTAGACTTGTTCAACTATCAAACTCAATCCGAAAAATGCTAATGCTATGCAATGCAATGCAGTAAATATTTTTGTGATGCAATTTTCAAAGATTTTGAACTTTTTATGAATTTTTGAAAACATGATGCATGTATGCAGATGCATTTTTTTGTATTTTTCAAAAAGATTTTTCAAATGTTTTTGGATTTTAGTTTTGCAAATTTTTTTGGGATTTTTGAAAACAAAAAAGGTTTTGGCTGAAAACTAGGTTAAAATATGTACACGGGAATGCTTCTTATATACACAAGAAGTGGATTTTAAGAATTTACAGGGTAAGTGGTCAATTTTATACACATAGATATATACATATAGTGAATTTTGGTGTGATGTCAGTATTTCTCAAACTTATTTGACACAAGCTTTTCACACAATTTTTGAAAACTATAGTCCAAAATAATTTTTACAAACATTTTACAAACATGTACACACATTTGAAAATCATTTTGCAAAGGTTTTCAAAAAAGTATAAATAGATTTTTCAAAATATTTTTGCAACCATTTTTCAAACCATTTGCAAATCATTTTTCGAACATTTTATTTCACACAAAGAAAAGAAATTTTACAAACCACACATTTTACACAGGTTGAAAACATGTAACAAAATATTTTCAAAATAGTTTTCAATAGATGTTCACAAAGATTTTCAAACTATTTTTCAAACATTTTGCAAAAAACATTTTCACCTTATTTATTAATCAGTAAATACACAATGAACTTGAGGAATAATCACATTTTTATTAAAGAATTTTTAGTGAATTTTAAAGAATTATTAGCCATATTATTAAGAAAATACGCAAGTACGAGTTGTGGCTAAAGTATATACACAGTATATACGACCCCCTATACTTAGCTTGAGCTATGTCCTCATAGATCGGAGAGAAAAGAGAAGACATAACTCGTACTAAGTATAGACAAGTCTAAAGAATGAATGAATAAACGAATGAATGAATGAGAAGTTGACCGTCCCCCCTATACTTAGGATCAAATAATCCTAAGTATAGCAGACTGTACACAAAGCAGGGAGGGTCAAGGGTGGGAATGAACAGATCGTACTCAAATTGTCTCCCCCTATACTTAGGGTAAAGTATCCCTAAGTATAGACAAGAAAAGGAGACAATGGAGAGGATCAAAGAATAGAAAAACTCGGGGTGCACACCCCCCTATACTTAGGACAAAGTACGTCCTAAGTATGGAAAACTATCTACAAGGGAGGCACTTTTTTTATAGATAAAGAAAATAGGAAAGGAAAAGAAGAAAAGAAGAAAAGAAGAAAATAAATCAACAGATGAAAGTGATATGAACAGATGGATCTGTACAGCGGAGGATGGGATTGATCACTATGTATGAGATGCAGATGATGAGAGTCAAAGAGTACATCTCATACCAGAAGAATGGGGGCAACATCATTGGTCGGCGGATCATGATCTAGATATAGCTTCAGGCGTTGACCATTGACGCGGAAGGTAGAGGGAGATGACGGTTCGGATATGTCGATGCTGCCATTGTCATGTACCTTCCTGACCACATAAGGACCTTTCCACTTGCTCTGCAACTTCCCTGGGAATAATTTCAGCCTGGAATCAAACAACCATACTCTCTGGTCTGGGTCAAACTGTTTGTGGCTGATATGCGAATCATGCCATGTCTTCACTTTCTCCTTGTATTGTAGGCTGTTGGAAAAGGCTGTATCTCTCAATTCTTCCAGGGCTGCCAATTCAGCTCTTCTCTGGTCTCCTATACTCTCGGGATCTAAAAGCAACTCAGTGACTGCCCAAAAAGATTTGTGCTTGATCTCCACTGGCAAATGGCACGTCTTGCCATAGACGAGACGAAAGGGAGATTTCCCCAATGGATTCTTGAAAGAAGTCCGATGATCCCACAAGACCGAGTCTAAAAGCTGTGACCAATCCTTTCGGTCTGGGCGGACAACTTTCTGCAAGATAGTCTTTATCTCCCGATTCGATACTTCGGCAAGACCATTAGTCTGAGGGTGATATGGAGTGGCAACCTGATGGTCAATGCCGAACTCGTCTACAAGGGCCCTGACTTTGTCATTGATGAAGTGAGACCCCCCATCTGAAATCAAGACTCTAGGTACCCCGAACCGTGAAATGATATTCTTCCTCAAAAATTTGCAAACGGTTTTAGCATCTGCGGCTCGGGCGGGGATGGCCTCAACCCATCTACTGACATAATCCACAGCGAGCAAAATATGCTCGAATCCCTGACTCTTAGGAAATGGGCCCATGAAATCAATCCCCCATGCATCAAAAACCTCACAAAAGTGAATGGGTTGCATGGGCATCATGTTTCTCTGTCCGCAGGTTCCCATTTTCTGACAGTCAGTACATCTCTTCACGAACTCATCAGAATCCTTGAAGAGAGTAGGCCACCATAGGCCAGATTGAAGCACCTTCTGTGCTGTCCTTTTTCCAAAATGATGTCCTCCTGCCTCAAGCTTGTGGCAGTATGTGAGGACGCTATGATGCTCTTCTTGAGGAATGCACCTCCTCCAGATACTGTCCCCTCTTTCATGATAAAGGACGGGATCCTCCCAATGGTAAAACTTGGCCTTCGCCAGGAAGGTCTCGAGTTTCTGCCTGGGCCAACCTTGTGGAACCGTCTTGGCAACAAGATAGTTCACAATGTCAGCATACCACGGGAGCGAGGTGACAGCCAAGATCGCCTCATCTGGAAATGTCTCTGTGATAGGTGTGCTGGGCTCAGATTCCTCAAGATTCTCCAATCTGGAGAGATGATCCGCCACCACATTCTTGACTCCAGGTTTATCCTTAATCTCAATATCAAATTCCTGGAGTAGAAGGATCCATCTGGTAAGACGTGCTTTGGCATCCTTCTTAGCAATTAAGTACCGGATGGCGGTATGATCAGTGTAAATGGTCACTCTAGATCCGAGAATGTAAGATCGATACTTATCAAGAGCGAAGACTACAGCCAGCATCTCTTTCTCAGTCACAGTGTAATTCCGCTGCGCGGCATCCAAAGTCCGGCTGGCGTAGTGAATGGCAAAAGGTAAACCATCCCTCCTCTGTCCGAGCACAGCCCCAACGGCAAAATCTGAAGCATCCGTCATGATCTCGAATGGGAGAGACCAATCGGGTGGCTGAAGGATAGGAGCTGAAACAACCATATTTTTGAGAGTCTCAAATGATTCAAGACACTTATCATTAACAATAAACTCGGTGTCTTTAGTCAGCAAGTCAGTAAGCGGTCGGGCAATTCAGCTGAAGTCCTGAATGAACCGTCGGTAGAAACCGACATGCCCCAGAAAAGACCGTAACTGACGCAAATTAGACGGCGGATTGAGTTTTCTGATGATGTCCACCTTGGCCGGATCGACCTCCATGCCCCTGTTGGAGACGATATGACCAAGGATCGTCCCTTGAGTCACCATAAAGTGGCTCTACTTCCAAGATAAAACAAGATTGACCTGAATGCAGCGCTGAAGTACACGGTCTAGGCAGTCAAGACAAGCATCAAACCCGTCGCCATAGACCGAGAAGTCATCCATGAAGACCTCTAAACAGTTACCCACCATGTCCGAGAATATGGACAACGTTCACCTTTGGAATGTCTCCGGAGCGTTACATAGACCAAAGGGCATCCGTCTGAAAGCATACGTCCCAAACGGACAGGTGAATGTCATTTTTTACTGGTCTTCGGGCGCAATGGCCACTTGATTGTATCCAGAGTACCCGTCAAGGAAATAGTAATGACTCTTCCCAGCCAACCGCTCGATAATCTGATCAATGAATGGTAGCGGGAAGTGATCCTTCTTGGTGGCCTCATTCAATCGTCTGTAGTCCACATAGACCCTCCAAGAAGTTGGTACTCTGGTAGCGATCTCCTCTCCAGACTCGTTGACAACTGTAGTGATACCCGTCTTCTTGGGTACCACATGGAGTGGACTAACCCATTTGGAGTCGGAGATGGGATAGATGAAATCGGCGCTCCACCACTTTGAAATTTCTTTCATGACTACGTCTCGAAGATTCGGGTTCAGCCGTCATTGGAACTCACGCGACGGCCTAGCGTTATCCTCAAGATAAATGTGGTGGGAGCAAAGCTTCGGGCTCAGCCCTTGGAGATCGGCTATATTCCATCCTATTGCCTTGCGGTTTCTTTCAAGAACCTCCATCAGACGAGATTCTTGCTCTCCAGTCAAACTTGCTGAGATGATGATTAGGTGCATTTCGGGCTCACCCGCAAGGAATCTGTACTTCAACGACTGTGGCAGAGGTTTCCGTTCTGGACAGCAGGGAGGTGGCAGATCTGGCTTCTGATATGTCTGTGTAAATGCTACCAGGTCTGCATGGGAGAACTCTCGCTCTGCATGGATCTCTGACGAAGGGCGGCCTGCGGAATCATCAATAAACTGCACTGGCTCGCACTCTATCATGGTTGTTGGCTCAAAAGGAATCAGACAAGGCAAATAATCATCAAAATCGTCCCAGTCAATGTCTGAATCCGAGGGATCAGAAGAAGATGAGCATGAATGAAAATCATATGCACCACTCATCACAACACTGTCAGCTTCATGTGTATCCTCATCCAGGAATGTGCTCTCCCGGCTCTCGACTGCCATGAGCTTGAGATATAGTGAATCTTTGGGCAAGGCGAGGGTCGGTGCTACAGTATCTATCCAGTTGGATTCATCATCAGTCATCTCGAAATCACAAACCTGGTGGGTGTCTAGATCTTCCTCTGTCGTCTGCGCTGCTTCGCTGGACTGCTCGGAGCACTCTAACTCTCTAGCTCTGGTCTCCTCGATCGTCTCTATTTGTATGGTTTCGCTCTCGACGCGAAAACATACCTTCCC
This sequence comes from Ottelia alismoides, assembly GCA_037367405.1. NCBI lineage: Eukaryota > Viridiplantae > Streptophyta > Magnoliopsida > Alismatales > Hydrocharitaceae > Ottelia > Ottelia alismoides. The sequence goes on from JAZKJV010003311.1 coordinate 271,653, forward strand.
GCTATCATGGTCGGTCACCGCCTTGGCTGTGGCCAAGAATGGACGTCCGAGAATGATGGGGGCATCGGTTACCGACTCAGGGATCTCCATGTCCAACACAACGAAGTCCACGGGGAATTTCAGGCCCTGAATGGTAACGACCACGTCTTTCAATAACCCCTTCGGCCTCTTAGTCGACCTGTCAGCAAACTGAAGGACCGTCCTGCTCCTAAGAAGAGGACCAAACTCGAACCGGTCGAGTAAGGCTGCCGGAAGAAGGTTAATTGAAGAGTCGTTGTCTAATAGAGTACGATCAAACTGTTGCTCCTGAATCTGGCATCTGACATAGGGAGCCCCTGCGTCTGGTCGCTTGGCTGGCAGCTTGTTCTGAATTGTGCATCAAGTGGAATGAGTGAGCACATGGATCTGATCTCTGTGATTCCTCCTCTTCCTGCGGATGGTGGTTCTCTCCTTCAAGTTCTTCTTGAAGAGGGGGATGTGCTCAAGTGCTTCCTGTAGAGTCAGCTGAATATGGAATCTGTCTATCATCTGATTGTTGAACTCTACCTGCTGGTCTTTTTTTTGGATTTCTTTTTTATTCCCCTTCGCCCGGCGGAGTGCCTCGGGGAAGGGGATGGTAGGGGCCTCCACAGATGGAGGACTAGGAATAGGTCCCTGTGCCTGTGAAGAAGGAGAATCCATACAATAATCATCATTCACCACATATGGATCCGTAATTTGAACAGAAACCTTTCCTTTATTCATATTTTTGTTTTTCTTTTTGTTCCCACAATCCATAGGTACAAACTGTGGCAACATCACAGTTGGGGGCTCAACAAAAGTAGAAGTGGTGGCCTCAGTACCACCACTGGCACCTGACTCTGCGGCATCAGCACCACACTCTGGTTCAGCATCCAAAATGGTGGCATCAGCACCACCGTCTGCATCTGGTCTCTCGACGACATCAACACCGTCGTCTGGATCTCCATCATTGGTGGCATCAGCACCACCGTCTTTAACGTCATCATGGGCGGCATCAGCACCGCTCCTCTGCTCCTCTGGCGCTCCTGATCCTGCATCTGGTTGTCGCTCAGAAGAGGCACCGCCGGCTGGCATCCTACCACTCCTAGTAGTAACAAAATCAGCATCATAATAGGAATAAGACATGTCACTCAAATAGTCACTAGGAGAGGTATCCTCTGTGAACTCTACCTGCTCAGATTTTCTTTTCAGATTATTAGGGTTGGGTTCGATCTGAGCGGGTATGGCGGCCTTGCCTTTTATGATGTCCCTCATCTCCTGCCGGAATTCATCCATTTCTTGCCTGAAAGATGCTCGCTGTTCAGATAGCAAGCGGGCAAGATCATCAAGGGCTGGGTTCTCGAAGGCAGGACCCTGAGAACCGGATGGCTGTTCCTACTGGAAATAGGGCTGCTGCTGCTGTTGTGGCTGATACTGGGGGAAGGATGGTGATTAGACTGCTGAGGCGGCTGGCACTGCCTCCATGACTGTCCCTGATAGGTGGGACGAGGACCACTGTGATATTGCTGCGGCTGGGCATATTGGGGCTGTTGGTGTTGCTGTTGTGGCTGGCTGTTCTGATGCCCTTGGGCAGGATTCTGCTGCTGGGAGGAGGAGCCACCGTTGCCCCAACGGAATCCGGGGTGATCCCAACGAATCCCGGGCTGAGGGTACCGGTCGTACCAAATCCCATTGACTTCCATCAATGGGTCCTGCTCGAAGGAGGGTGGAGGAAGAACTGCTAGTGGCTGCTCCGGCTGATAGACCACCATCTGCGTGTCCGAAGATGGCGGTTGAGATGGATAGTATTGCAGCAAGGGAACCGGCTCTGCCTGAATGTGATTCACTTGGCGGTACGAGGTAGATGCCTGGTTGGAATTGCTGCTACTCGGATCAACACGTGATCTGGGAGGCTGCTGGGAACTAGTTTGTGCCTCCTGGACGCACAAGATCTGCGTCTTCAGATCACTCATGGACTTGGCAATCTGGTCCATCTGGGCCATGCCTTGCATCTGCTTCTTCTCGAGGATCTCGAGGCGGTCCAGCTTCTCACTAATAATGCCCATGTTGGCTTCGGCTGATTCAGCTTGGGCTGCGGCAGCTGACACTGTGTTGGGACCGGCATCGATGCGGGCGATCCTCTGAAATGATCCCGCTCCTTGCGGGGGCTTCTGCTGAGTATAGACTCGGGCTTGGGCCATCACTGTGGAGTTTTCTACCATGCCTTCGTAGATGGCCCTGACGTCGTCTTCTCCCTTGGAGAAATAAGACTCACCACAAGAGGCGTTCACTAGCCCCTGCAGCTCCGGTGTCAGCCCACAGAAGAAACTCTGCACGAGATTGGGCTTGGAGATGTCATGATGTGGACACCGGTCGATGAGCTCTCGAAAGCGATCCCAGGCTTCATGAAATTGTTCGTTTGGGATCATGACGAAGTTACTGATCATGGCTCATGCTGCGTTGGTCCGGCCGAGAGGGTGGTACTTCTTCAGGTACGCGGTCCGGAGATCTGCCCATGTGTCGATGAACTGCCCTAGATGTTTGAGCCAATATGCGGCTCTATCAACCAAGGAGAATGGGAAGGCAATCATCTTGATGGTGTCCTCGGTCATCAGCCAATCACGGATAGTGCTGAAAATCATCTCGAATTCCTGGAGGTGGAGGTGCGGCTCTTCGGTCGGCAACCCATGGAACTTGGGTAGAAGCTGGATCGTGTGGGGCCGAAGCTCGAAATCTCCGTGGATTGGCGGGAGTCTGATCCAACGGTGAGTGAGGGATGCAGCTGGGTTGTGCAGTTCCCTCATGATAGTCTGTGGCGGTCGCTCAGCGTCTGGATCGCCTCCTCCTGCATCGGGTCCTCCTCCTCCGCCACCGCCCCCAGGTCGGTTCTCTCTCATCTGTGCTATCTCTCTCATCAGATCACCCATGAAGGTACCCTGGTCACGGATCTATCGCTGCATGGTCTCCAGGGACGCTAACAAGGAGTTGTTGATGGCCACCTGATCAATCATGAATGGAGGGCGATCATGGTCATCTGGGTGCTCGCCTCTATCTGCCATCGCTGGATTTTCTGAAAAAGCAAAAGAGGCCATCTCAGGTGCTGTCGAATGAGCCGAACTCTGTGATGCACTGAATTCTGAAACAATTGGACTGAGAGAAGGAGAATGGGAAGGGTGGTCGAGGGGGAACAGGGTGGATGTGAACTCAGGCTCGGAGAGCGGACTCTCCGAGGCATTCCTAGATGAATGAGGAGGAGTGCTGGATAGCGGTGCCGACAAGGTCGGCCTAAGAGATCTCCGTCCCATCATCTTGATTATTTGGGAAGAGCAGGGAATATGCATGAGAAGAAGAAGATGATATGAGATGCAACAAAATTGCGCATAATTGTGTTGTATTTTTGATCTTGACCTAAACAAATCTAGCAATCAAACACAAAGCAGGGGTAAGTTCACCAACTCAACACGTGAAGCCATGAAGGTTCGGCTTTTATCTTGTCAATTTTATCTTGATTCAGGAACTAGTCTTTTCACGAGTCCTTAGAACGCTACGCCTAAAGGAGAGAGAGTACTGCCGGGAAAGTGTCCCCGTACTTGTCCTCCTCCTATGTAACCTATAACTTGCGCTTTTTAAGGTCCTTGTAACCCTTCCTGGATCCCTACTCAGCCAAAGAAATAGAGGGAGGAAGCCGATAGGCGAAACCGATACTTCGGACCTCGCTCGCAACGGAATCACCCGTGAGCGTGCAAGGTCCTACTCGGACGCAGCCGGTGAGACAGACACACCCGTGAAGGCGTGGACTAAGCTCGGTACTTCGGACAAGGTCGGTGCTCACACAATAGTGAGTCACCAATGGCGACCAAGCCCTACTCGACTACGTACGATAGTAGCGCCAATACTTCGGAAATCCAGGCGATACACAAGGCAGCCACAAGTTGGGTTTTTGGCTCTAATCCTTACGAAGCGCTCACCTCACTTGGAAGGAGACCTTCCCATGCAACTTGAATACAAGTGAGGGTGTTACTCTCCCCATGCAATGAATCCAATTACCGATTTTATTTTTGGTCATGTTTTCTTAGCAGACCCTTTTTTTAATTTTTTTTGGTGTTATCGCTTCTTTTGAGTAGATTCAAACAAGCACCTAACGAATTTTGTATTTTTCCTTTATCCTACTTTGTCCAAAAACAGAGGGAGAATAGAGTCGGAAAAGCCGTGCAAGTCGACACCAAGGTGGAAATCTCACCTTTGTGCCTAGATGATGGATGCAAAGTAAGAAGACTTACAGCGAATCCCAGCTCTCTCCATGCGGGATGCAAAGCAGAATTTATAAACCTAAACTACATGGCGATGTGCAAAGCGGAAATCGTCCTAGAATAGGCAACTGCTAGCGTGAAGAACCACAAGCTAACCACTAATCCTCAATCCGAGTGTCCGGTCTAGGCTCACCCCTCCTCTGCTCAACACATTTGAGTTAGGAGAAAGCGCTTGTTCGGGAATGAGATCGCGGCGCGTGGATTGAAAACTAATGATCAACTATTTAATTAGTCTCAGTCCAACAACGAACTATAGGAGCATGCAAAGATAATTAGTGTGTTTGGATCTATTCTAATCGAATCAAGCAGGACCTACAATCTAAGGGCTCAATCCACAAAAGAAAGGGAAAAGGAAAACAAAACCGGAAAATGACAAGCGAGAAAACACGTCAAAACCGCGGTGAGCCCCCGGGTGAACAAACACCTGGAAATTAGGCTCGGTAGTGTCTCAAGAGTCCAAGTGTCCAATGTACCTGTATTATTACAAATTAATAAGGTCACTCTCTCACAAAAAAATAAAATTCAAGCTAAGCTACCATTCTCTCTCACTCCTCCTACTCCCTCCTGCCGACTTGACCTAAGAAGGCCGGCTCCGCTTCCCAAGGATGCTTCGGGTCACCTAAGCGATCCGCCTCGCTCCGCGGTCCCTCGCAAGAAGACAAGAAGGGATGGTCAGAATAGCTAAATCAATATATATCAAAAATGTAAGAGAGATGAAATGAAGCTATGGTAAACAACAATCACAAACAAACAAAAATGTAAACTACTCGATGTTGCTCCCCGGCAACGGCGCCATTTGATAAACACAGAAATCGATCGGTCTTGTGTTCCACACCAGGCGGGAACACAGTCGAAGTGTCGACCAATCAAAATCTGAATTTAATCAACAATTAACCCACACTAAAGATCAATACATTAGAAATAATGTGGAGTTAAAATTTATTTTTAACTCTGCACAAATGATGTATAGTGACAAGTATGCTGAGAGTTTGAACACAGGGAGCAAACATGGTAATTCAAAAATTGATGCACAAGTGAATGTGTGTGATGTGTCTACACTAAGCAAGCAATCAAAGGAAAATTTTGTGGGTTTTAATTTTTAATTTTTTTTCTTTTTATTTAAATTTTAATTTTGTATTTTGATTTTTAATTTTCTGATTTTTATAATTTTATATTATATATATATTTTTATTTTCTTTTCAATATTGGAAATTAGGGACAATGTTATAAAAAGGGTAATAAACTATTTATAAAAATATGCTAAAATAACCAAAAATTCAGAAATAAAATGTTTTTGATATTTTTAGGATTTTTTACTATTTTTATGATTTTTGGGTATTTTTCAAAGTATTTTTGGTATTTTTAAAGACTGAAATAAGAGAAAACAGTGGAAAATGTGCTGGCTGTGAATAAAATGAGAATTAAAGTTAGCAAACAGCAACCAACATTTTTCACTCTATTTTTCAACTAAAGAGAACAAAATAAAGAACAAACAGGAACTGAGTTTGTATTTTTTGGAGTTTTCCTTGATTTTATATATTTTTTTGAAGTTTTTGAGTGTTTTTAAATTTTTAGTGTTTTTCTTTTGAGATTTTTAGTGATTTTTGGACTGACACTAAAATATAGTAAAATAGACACTAGGGAATTTTTAGAGGTATTTTACTATTTTTTGGCATTTTCTAAGCTAGACAGTGGAGAAAAAGCATGTTTTTGATTTTTAATAAATATAAAAATAGAAGAAAATCAAAAACTAAATTAATATCGTCAAAGTACAAGTATCCAGAAGATTAACCCTATTTTTGTGGAATTTTTGGATTTGAAATGATAATTTAAACAATTACAACAAGTATCCAAACAATTAAAGTCCTGGTAGGGGTATTTCTGCAATTTCTCAAACATCCAGGGGCTCACATGCAATTTTCCACAAAGTTTTACACTAAATATTCAATTTTCAGGACCAATCAACAATTACAAAACTTGCCTGGGTATCGGTGTAAATTGTCCCCCAGGGTGCGTGACTCGCACGCACCTGGCAGGGACCAAAATGCAATATTTGAAACTCCCAGGGGGGTCGATGCAAAATATCCAAAAGTTTTACACTGTACTACAAAATCCTTGGACTAAACTGAAATAACTAAACCCCAGGGGGGTCCTTGCAAAAAGCCCACCACCTTACGTGTACAGGTCACGTGAGGTGACGTGGCGGAGGACCTATGTGTAAATAAAAATAAGTGCAGGGGCGTACATGCAAATAACCCGAAGTTTTTAGACTACATACGAAGTTTAAATACTAAACAGTAAATACAAAAGGCGCGAGGGTTAATACGCAAAATACCCTTGGCGCGTGATCCAACGGCTGATGGGGGCCACTTAAACACGTGGCGCAATCTGGACGACCGATGACGCTTCGCTTGGACGGCGGAGATTAGATCATCTGGGGACGATCAGACGGTGGAGACGTGGTGCGATCCAACGGCGACTGTGCAATCTGGAGGCGCCCCTCGATCCAACGGTTGGAAGTCGATGACGAAGAACGACGTCGGTCGCCGGCGAGGGCGGACTTCGCCGCTCCAGATCTTCGTCCTCCGGCGATGTCTGGGCTTCAAAATAGACAAGGAGCTTCCTGGGGGTCTTCTCTTTCTCCTGGGGGCATCAAAAGGCCACGGCGATGGCCGTGGCGCTCACAGGTGGTCGGCGGAGCTGGAGAGCTCGGCTGAGCTCCGGCGAGCAACAAAAACGCGCCCAGGTGCAAGTCAACGACCTTTGACCCTGCAAAAATAGTTAAGAGGTCCAGGGCAAGTTTCCAGGACCTTAGGTGGACCGAGTCGAAGCGAAAGGCGGAGTGAGGATAGGTGGCCGGAGGTGCACTCCGGCGAAGGGATGTGATTTGGCGAGGGAGTCGACGAAACTCAAAATTTCTTGGGGGCTAATGTTCCTAAACCTATGCCTAAGCTAATGAGCGAGGAATAAAAGGGGGAAAGGGCCCTCAATGGCCGGAGCCAGAGGGAAGAAAGTACCTCAACCGCCGAGGTTGCGGGAGGTGGCGGAGTCGTCCTCGACCTCGTTCGCCTTGGCTGAGAAGCGCGCGGTGGAGCTGTCACCTCCAGCAATGCTCCGAGCACCAGAGAGGCGGAGAGGGGTGGACCAAGGGGACTCAAATTCAAAAGGAAAAATGGGGGGTCGTTATATTTGGTTTGACCCCTGACCGAGATGCTCCAAAGATCAAGGTGCCTGGAGCATCACGTTGATCCAAGGCCCGAGGTAATCATAGGGCGAGGTAGACCATTGACTGAGGCATGGATTTGCAAGAGGAACCATCACGAAATGGTGCAAGGAATAGCCGCGAAAAAGCCAAGAAGATGGCTCAAAAATCAACTTCTGACAGGGGTGCAGGGGGTAGGGCGTCTAGTTGACCGAGGTCAACTGTTGACCCCTCCTGGTTGGTCCATGTGGACTAACCAGGAAAAACCCTGATAATTTATTTTGTAAAATCAATTAAAAATAGAATTAGGTCGAATTAATTAATGGTTATAAAATAAAAAATATTCGTTATTTTATGTAGTATTTTATTATGATTTTTAATAAATTTTATGATGTATATTTTTGAAAGTTACCTTTATACCCCTATATAGGTGTATTACCTATGTATTTTAGTATTTTATTTTTATTTTGTGTATTCTATTTTTATTATTTTCATTTCTTATTTTCCAAAATTATAAACACTTTTATATACACAAATATATTTTTATTTTATTTTTCTGATTTATTTGTATATTTAATAAAATCTAAGAGATTTTTGTACATGCCTAAGTATAGGCAGCATACCTATGTGTCCTTTTTACAAGTATTTTTATTTTGTATTTTCTTTGCATTTTTATTCTAATTTTAATGCACATAATTATTATAAGTAATATTTACAACATTATAAAAATATAAAAATAAATAAATAATGAGTAAAAAATAAATTGAATATTTTAATATGTACAACTATACAATAGGGGTCCAGAACTCAACTTTCAAACCGTAGCTCCGCTAAATGCGAAACCACCGCCATTAAATAGCTTATTTTCTTCTATATACAATTAAAGGTGAGTATGCTGCATTTGGAGTTGTCAGTTGTGAGATACGGGTCTGGGAAGTTGGGATTCTGGATTTTTATTCAGACCATAACTTTTTATGTGTACATTATTTTTCTGTGAAATCAATTTTGTATTTTTCTTTATTAAATTATCTACAACTTTCATGTACAAAGTTTCTTTATTTGAAGTATAAAAAGTGGAACCAAAAATAGGTCCCAAAATGAATAAAGAATGAATAAAATGTATATGTATTTTATCTGTATTTCTGACCTTATCTCCCCCTACTTTATTCCTTGTCGACCTATTCATCAAGATGCCTAGGTCTCAGGATTTCAGGTCATAAAATATTTACAATATTTTATTCTTTTTCTTTTCTTTATTTATTCTATAATTTTGGCTTTAATTACAGTATTTTACACACTAATATGATGCACATGCATGAATGCTAAGATGATGATTTTAATGCTATTTACAGGCATTTGCTAGGGTTTTTGATGCCAAAATGATAGAATAAAGATGATGAAATGTGGATTCATCAGTAGGTTCACATCAATTAGAGTTGATATGAATTTATTAGGAATTAGGGAAGTTTGTACACTATATACATAGATGAATATATACAGATGAAGGGTTTTATTCTTGATTTTCCTTAGCTTTTCTTGGATTTACCTTTAAAATGTCATTTTATGCTTCTTATTTCACTCTTTATTTACAAGAACACATCATTATTGGATGCATGTATGTATTTTTTTAAGGTTTTAGGCTCAATTTTCATTTAGGTAGGTGTATGAAACCTATATCCATCATCCGTCCAAAACCTATATCCATCATCCGTCCAATGCTTCAGTTAATTTCCAACCAAAACCATTTTTTATCGTGATTTGAGTATCTTCCTTGGAGAATGAGGATGCTTTGTGATGAAGATTTGTTTTGGTGAGGTCCCACTGCCACTATGAGAGATCAGGAGGATACAATGCCTAAGGATCGAATATCTTTTATCGACAGTGGGCATACTTGATAACAGAATTTTCCCCGCCACACCACAAACCTTTGATATGGTATCCAAGGGTCATGTGGTAGAGTTTACAAGGGTTTTGAATCTATTTTGACCTTAGCTCGTTTGAGGTTTTGGTGTCTTAGGTTGAGTTTGTTCTATACGGTTATCATTATAACAGACATAAAAACATGGACATAAAAAAATAAGGATATAATGAGAAGCTATGAGGGCACATACCCATGACTGCGCCAACTTGTTTGTGAAGCGTAAGAGGAAGTAGACGAAGAAAGTTGCTTTAATGGAGAAGGGTCATTTCTCTAAACCAAAGTTGAAGTAGCCTGATGTAGATGAGATGACCCTCCCTCCATCCCTAGCAAGACACTAACCCCAACAAGTATTAAACCCTTAGACCTGCTGAATGGTCTTGCTTTGATTCATTTTCCTTCCTTTGTTAATTACATTCTTGTCTTGATTACATTCCATTGTAATTCCTTTCTAACCAAACTAACAAGGCCTTAGGGTGCATGATAATTGTGGAGGAAAGGGGGTGGGGAGGAATGGATTTGTTTCAAGATGATTTTCATGATATGGTATATTACACGAGTCAAAAATTGCAAAAGCTGAATTTTGGGGAAGGGGGGATGTGCTATCGGGTATTTCAACATAATCAAATTTCTTTATGCCGCATCGATCTTTATTGTGCCACCCACAAGTTGGGTGTATCAGTATCAAGTCGACGCTCCTCATCAACATGCGGTGTACCCATAGGAACCTCTCGCTTACAACTACGGATATAATTACAAGCATGATGGACCAAAGATGCGTGAATCGTGCGGCGGAGCTGAGATCTTATATGGCTAGGGGTCCGAGAAGATGAAGATCGGGCGAGCATATCGGAGCTCGGATCCCTGGAACCCACCCCGGGCATGGATCTCGGATGATCAAGGAGCAAATGGAGCCCGAGATTTAGGTGTTTGGCGATCGGGTCGAGCGGGGAAAATTGGAAGAAGTCGGGTCGGGGCGACAAGATCCGGCTCTGGTGGTCCTGGGGGGAGAGTTGACCGGGGGTCAACATCCCCCGTGGACCAATCAGAGCCCGCCAATTATTAATGCTTTGGAAATTAAATAATAAATAGAAAATAGCCGAATTTCAAAAAAGTTAAAACATGAAAAATGTTTCTTTATTTTTAAATTATTTTTTTGTGATTTGTATTTATTTTTTTGAAATATAATTTAGGTATTTACCAAATAGTATTATTATATATAGATATTTACAATATACATTTTTTATTTTTTATTTTTTAATTATTTATTTTTATACATTTTATTCCAATTTTATATTTTATTTATTTATAGAATAAAATTTGGAATAAAAAGGCATTTTTATTTTATTTTTATTAATTATTTACAAGGGTTAAATAAATAAATAAATATATATACATATATACATGGTCTATATACAATGTAGGTTTTGATTTTATTTTTATTTCTTTTTATTTTATTTTCATTTTTGTGATTTTTATTTTATTTATTCAAATTATGAAATAAGGAATATGTACAAATTTTTGTGGAATTTTATTTATTTATTTATTTATAAGGGAAAATAAATATGTTTCGGGTTTCTATGTGCATGGTTTATATCTACAATGAAGGATGAATTTTTATTCCTTTTTATTTTTCTCATTTTTATTTTAATTTTATATTTACAAACATATACATATTTAAAAAAATATATTTTATTTTATTTAGAGGAAAATATTTTTATTTACATACAGGTATATATGTACACACATGAGCTTCCTTATCTCTCTCTACTTGGGTTTTTATGCGGTCAGGCCCATACTGAGCCCTCCCTTGGGATTAGGTCGCTCAATATTTATTCTAAATATCTCCCTCTTTTTCTTTTATTTCTTTATTCTTTTATTTATGCACAAAAACATGCTAATTATTCATAGTTACACAATACATGCTGAATGCTAATTATTGTTATTTACACATATCTAAATGTGATTTGCATAGGTTTTGTAGCTAAAATAAAAGAATACAGAGTGATGAATGGGTATTCATCAGGCGACGCACCTCCGCCTCCCCCGACTTCGCGTGCAGCCGCGCGGGCCTGCTCCGGCCTTTCCACCGCCGAGCCCCCTTCCAGATCTGCGCGCCCCCGCGCGTGGCGTCCTCCTCCAGGTCGATATCTACCTCCAGCGGTGCCGCCCCGCTCTCCCTCGCACCTCCAGATCTACGCCGCGCATCGTCCTTTCCCCCACGCGGTGGTGCAGACCTCCTTCGCCACCTCCCACCGTCGTCGTGTGCGCCCCTCTCCGCGGGCATCCACCGATCAGGCAGCCTCCACCCGCGCGCTGGCGCTGCCCTCGCGCGCGCGTGGCACGCGGCTGCGCGCCCGACCTCTGCCTCCAGGTTGCCCTCAGCCCTGCATGCCGCCCGTCATCTCCTCCTGCGGCGGCGGTGACCTCCCTTAGCCGTTCCCTGTCCTTGTGGTTTGAGAAGGAAGCCAAAGAGAAAACCCTAAGGGTATTAAATTATTCGGAAAACTTGCATTCTCTTCCCTGAAGGTTTCAGAATTTGCAAACGTGCCCTGAGCTCTGGAAAGTCCATTTTTGGGTAAATTACGTCTTTCACCCTGAAATTTACTTTGTTCTATATTAGGTCCAAAAACTTTCGAATGTTTTCATTTTAGCCCATGTGCTTAGACAGTGAATTTGCTTATTTTCTTAATGGAATAATTTTTTGTTTATCTAAAAATTCTCAAAAAAAATTTGTGTGTTCTCCTGTTGTAGTATTAGTCATTGTATAAAATTTCCATTACATTTTGTTAACTTTTGATATATTTAAAAAATAAAAAAACAGCATCTTTTTGCTTGTCGAACTTTGAAAATTCATAAAAAAATAGAAAAATTGCCTAAAAATTCCAAAAAAATTACTGTAGGTGCATTTTGATCTCTTTTATTTTCTGACTATTTTTTGTGCATTCTCCATTTATAAAACTCCAAAAAAATACAAAATATAAAAAAATCTTACAAAAATTTTAGAAAATTCTAGAAAAATCCAAAAATAGTAATTTCATTTCTTGATTGTAGATATTGTCTGTAGTTTCTATAAAAAATAAATTTCAGGGATTTTGAGCATTTAAAGGCTTTTTAAATTGAAAAATACTCCTGCTTGTGAATAGTTTGTTTATTTTCTACTGTTTTATTTTTATAAAATCATAAAATCATCAGAAAATTGCGAAAAAATTTCCAAAAATATTTTAATATGTATAAAACCCAAAAACATTTTCTTTGTATTTTTCTGTACATTTTTTACTATTTTGAAAAATAAAAAAGAGCGGTGTGTGTGTTTTTATTCATTTGTGCTTATTCAAAAAATACAAAAAAATATAAAATTTAAAAACCACTAAAAATTAGCTTGGAAATCTGACTGCATAGTTGTTTTAATCATGCTCCTTGTGTTTGACCCTGGTCGCTATACCAGGTAAAAAGAATAGCGAAAGCCGCTTACATTGTTTTATTGATTCATCTTTTATTAAGTGGTTAAAATATTTTTTTTCGTTGACCGAATTGCGCCGTTGAGAACAACGACTTTGCATATTATTTTCCCATCTCGATTGCGTCGGATTTCGTGTCATCAACACACTCATACATATAGCAACACATTTGTCCCTGGTCAGAGGATGCATGCCTATTCTGTGACAGCATTCAACATAGGTCTTTGGTTATCTTGATCTCATTAAGTCAACCCACTGACTCAACTAATATGACACCTCTGAATCATTATTCCCATGTAGAGGACCTGCATCAAGAGGTCGGTCAGATATTAGCCATATGAGAAAGTATTGCCATCTCCTACTCAGACTGGAGATCATCACTAAACAATCATTTGATGATGCTTAATGAGTCCTCTATCTAACTCCTTAGGTATTTATCCAAGCATCAACCTCTATGATTCAATCAATGAATCAACAACTGTATAATCATCAAGTTGGCCATGGTACATAACCCTTATTGTACAGAGGGACCTTATAGTGCATTCATTCATTCAATCTCAGAAAGGGAGTGAAAAATAATCAATAACTGTTATTGATAAATCATGTATCACAATAACATTTATTGTAGGAATGGTTCGCCCAGGGCTCACATTGTTAACACTCTACACTTAGCTCAACTTGCATGGGGTTGTGAAGGGTAATCCGTTTCGATGGTGAGTTTCTATCCTTGTCTAGTGGCACTGACATCTAAAAACAGGAGAGAATGGAGTTGAAATAAAGCTTTGGATGAGGGATGGATCTGTTGGCACAATTTTTCCAAGATCTCAAAAATGGATAGAAAGAAAAAAAACCATATTTGTTCAGGCATAAAAGATCTATGTAGTGCAACTACCAATCTACCAAAAAGAATCCAAATATACCAAATACTGAATTTGACCACAATGATTCAAGCCTCAGAAAAGCCTGCATTATCTTAGCGGAGACTTGGCTAAACTGGACAGACTTCGCAGGAGATGTGATTACTCTGATGACACTCCAGTTCTCTTCTCATTCTCCTTCTTCTTCCTATACTCAATTTGTGGACACAATATGACCTGACCTTAGAAGGTAATACCCCCCTCCTCGAGGAACGAGTAGCAGGATGAGATCCCAATGGGAGTGTATTATTGGGATGGGCGGTTTTTTTCGCTTCTCTAAGCAGGAATACCTCTCACACACAGTACAAGTTGCTTTCAAAGCTGAAAAAGTTTGCATGATGGATAAGTGAATCTGAGCTGGCTGTTAAGGAAACCCGGATAAGTATTTGTGGAACTTGAGGGTTGTCGAGGCTTAAATCTTAATTCTAATAGAGTCCCGACACACTATTAATCCAAAGGTTAAATTCGAGTTCTAGATTTTGGGTAAAGTGAGATTCAGTTTACAGAAAAAGCATGCTCTAAGTTTTTTTATTTTCCTTTTCCTTTTTCATTTTGCTTGCACTTATTTATATAATTAGTGTTTGCTAAAGGACTATTAAAGGTAAATGATAGGGGAATGATGAATCTATGATTTATCATCTTTATTCTTTCTATTTTCTTTAAATCCATGATAAAATGCATGTAAATATCCATTAATTTCTATTAATTAACATTCTAACAACAATTATTAATATTATTTATTTAATACTTATTTTATCCAAAATAAAATAATAAAGAGAAAAATAAAAAATAAAATAAAAGAAATTTGTAGATATAAAATATATGCAAACTGATCCTAACCCTGAGAGCAGGTCAATATCGACATGGTCGACAAAAGAAATAAGTATGGGGAGATAAGAGTCTTAACTTATAAAAATAATAGAAAACCGAAACCAAAAATTCAATTTATACATTTTTCACATTGTAAATATTTTACCTATTTTATTTATCACTTAGAAATTTCCAAATCAAATTATATATATATGTATATATATATGTATATATATATGTATTATTTTATAAAAATACCATAAATATTATTCAAAATAAAAATAAAATATTACAATGAAACAAAAAAGTTGTAAAGCCGATTTCTGAGGTTCTTAACTAATTATAAAAAACTCCAAACAGATTTCATTTTATATTTAATATTATTTATTAAAAATATCCAAAGAAAATATTTTTCTATAAACTGTTATGAGCTAGTTCGATCCATAGGTACAATATGGAGATAGTTTCAAATGGATTAGAGTTGATATGAATTTATTAGGAATTAGGAAAGTTTGTATACTATATAAATAGATGAATATATACCTATGAAGGGTTTTATTCTTGATTTTCTCTGTCTTTTATTCTTGATTAATTATTCTAGATGGATAGTAAATTCATCTATATAAATAGATGACTATATTATTGGATGCATGCATGTATTTTTTAATGTTTTAGGCTAACTTTTCATTTAAGTAAGTGGATGAAATCTGGGTCAATCAGCCGCCAAATGGTTCATTTTTTATTTTTTAAACCAATTTTAACCAAATCCAAATTTTTTGACAGTGATTTGAGCATCTACCTCAATGAATGCACATACATTTGTGGTGGAGAACTGGTTACATGTCAAGGTCGAAGATTTGTGTTGGTGAGGTCCCACTGTCGATAAAATATATTCGGTCATTGGGTATCATGTCCTCGTGATCTCTCACAGTGATACAAGAGATCTACAGTCGAAGATTTGTTTGTGAAACTTGGGAGGAAGTGAATGAAGAAAGTTGCATTGCATTGATAGAGAAGGGTCTTTTCTCCAAACCAAAGTCGAAGTAACCTGAGATTAGCAAGACACTGACACCAAGTATTAAACCACGCCAGCTTGAAAGACTTGTTGAATGGTCTTGATTTGAATTGTGGGTGCCAATATTTACGATCGTTTGGATCCAATGATTTTCTTTTTATTGTCAAGTTACCTCGGGATAACCTAACATACCCCCTACTCTGGTCCTGCAGTCCTGGGTAGTTGTATGGAACTCACAATTTCTACATTATAAATTTTTTTAACACATAATGATATCGCATCACATCACATTTATCATTCAAATCCTCTTGAACCATCGAAGTTAAGTCTGCTTTTGGTATTACATGAGTCAAAAGCTTAATGTCGGGGGAGGGGGATGGGTTGCGGGCTATTTTATTTTAGCATATTCAAATGTCTTTGAGTCCTCCATAAGATTTGTCATTCTTTGTGCCAGAATCATGATATGCACCCTATTTTAATGATAAAGTTTGCAATTTTCTTGAGATATGTATATTCTCCATTCGTCGTGTAGATGTTTACATTTTTATACATTCTATCTCCTAAGTTTCTCGTCACACATCTAGACGTGTCTATTCCGGAGCATCTATGCGTCTCAAAGGCCTCACTTCGGCGGAAGGCAAGACGGACAAGAGCAAAACAATGCCCCAGTACTATCTCGTATAAGAGTGCAAGACTCGAGTGCTCATATACTCTTCTCTTTTATTTTCCTTCTTGTATATTTTTCCAGATCTAGTCAAAAGTTCCCTCACAATACTTAAATTCACCAGAACCTAAATACAAGGAGGTTGAATTCGATTGTGTATACACGCTTTGCCTGTATACTATTTCTCATGTGAGAAGCAAGAATAATCATCCTTTTAATTCCTTAGCTTCTTGTAAACAAATAACATATAACTACTGTACAAGGATCAGATTTTTTTAATCTCCTTAAATTCCAAAATATAATCGCAAGTGTCATTTTCATCCGGAGGATTTTTTGCAATCAGTTTCTTCTCTAATCGGAGCCATAAATGCATGTTGTGACAGGAGTGATACCATCTCTGAGCTCGGATTCTGTACTGTGCAGCAGAGAGCTGTAACAGTAGGGAGCCGATCACGATGGAGCGTAAAATGCGCGTAAATCAATAGCGGAATCTGAACATTTCACACATCTATGTATGTGCTACAGCACCACATTTAGTCTCACAAAAATTCAAATAACATTTTATTTAAGAAACTAATTAACCGTACATGTTGACACCCCTAAATATGGAGCCTTTACATGTCGTCAAAACCAATATACTGTGGCATCAGCTAACATAGATCTTTGTTCTCCAACAGATTCGCAGTCATTCTTCGACAGCCGCCATGACCTCTGCATGAAAATAAATCCGACAAAAGAAGAGCAGTAATAACTAAAAGCGACGTACCACTTACAGATGAAGGATATGTTGACAGTCAGCAGCACCGTACAGTATAGTGAGATGGGGAGTCTGACATGAGAAGTGAAGAGCGAGACGCAGCCAAGTCTGAATTGCCGTGGACGAGCAACCAACCAAAACCAACCAGTGATATATAATAAGATGGCAACATAAAATAGATGTGTGCCTGCATGAATGCATGCAGCGGCAATTCATCCTTGGCTGCACATCACTCTCCGCCTCTTCATGTCGAGAGGCCCTCTCAATCTCTTCTCCTTCATTTCCAGAACAGAGGGATGTCCACGGAACTGATGCAACTGCGAACAAGGACAGGACACACACGTATATATAGTCATAGAACTGGGAGGGAGGGTGGAGACGTAACCTGTGGAAGGCGTGGGGGTGAAGGGCCGCCTCTTCTGGTGTAGCAGTTGCGCAATGGAAATGGTCATCGTCGATCCGATTCAGACGGGGAGGATCCGATCACTCCATTGAAGCAAGCAGTTGCCATGCCATTTGGGAACCGTCACGTCGGAGATTTTATGGGTCACGCGCGTCTTCCATGCAGAACAGATCGGACATCTGATAGTTAGGAGGATGCAGTATTTACATAGAGTGAAGGGGGAGGAAGAGTATATTCAACTGTATGGGTTTCCCTTCCATCTGCAAAGATGTTTTCGCCCATTTACCAGAATGTCGTTGGAGTAATAAATATTTTATGGCACGGTTGTCACCAAAATTTGGCCGTTATATTACAAAATATTCTCAGTTTGCATGAGGAGCGTGTGTATAGCGATATTAAATTCAGTGTAATTGTCGTCCATTTTTGCCTCAAAGCAGCTAGATACGTATGTGTTGGGAAAAACAATGGCATGTATTAACTGATTGTTTGTGCATTGCCTCATGTAACCTTCCTATGATTTGAAGAATATTTTTTTCCGATACCTGGATAAGGATATGAATATTATTTTTTTAAAATATGTATACGGATGTTGTTACATGTTTTTTGGACAGATACGGATATGGTTATCTATATTACTGAACATATGTGTGTATACTGTATATATATATATGTAGAACGGCCTTTTTTTTTGACCAAGTGGTCAAGAACCGATCCGGTCGATCCGGAGGGCGGCAGTTGCGACGAGGTCCGGATCTTGCGGATGACCGCAACCGTCGACATGGGGAAAGGGGGCGGACTAAGCGAGGGTTTTCAAGCCTATATATACACCTCGACGAGGAGGAGAATGATCATCCATCGATCGGTACCTCGCCAACGGGAGCCCCCTCCCATCTCTCCATCCCTATTTCTCTCGTTCTCTCTCGCAGCCAGGGCAAAGGCGTACCTGGACTTTTCCATCAATATAGGTACATCAACTTGTGTGTGTATCTCCAAATATGTTGCAGGATTACTTCCAATATATTGCATCTGAGTTATTTTCAAATGTGAGAAGAAAAATAAAGATTTCATATTATTTAATTATTTATAAATTTACTGTAATATTATTTATTTATTTTATTTATTTATCTTCAAATAACATTTTATTTAAGAAACTAATTAACCGTACATGTTGACACCCGTAAATGAATAGTACATAATCTTTTAATTCAATAACGCAGTATTTAGTTAACAAACATGAGTAACATCGTCTTTTAAATCAAGCAGACAGAAATACCCTTCTTTCCTATAAAACCCTATTTTTTATCCATTTTCTCCTCTCTTCCACTCCGGTCAGAGATTGAAGGGAGTTTGTTGATATGATATACTGGGTAGATGCTGTTGTTTATGCTACTATTGTGGATTAATTGCTTAACATAACGTTGTTGTGTTGTGGATGCGACCCTGATTCCCTCAGCCGCTTCGTTGGCAGCTTATTGTTGCAGACATATCCCTTGAAAAAGAATGCACAATTTCTTTGAGATACTTTTATCACTCTGCGATCTCTCATTTCCCCGCCCTTCTTGTTGTCACTGCCATCATCCTCTTCCTCCCGGAGGATTATGCCAAAGGGGTGGAAGAGGTGTTCAATGCCATCTTAAGTGGGTTAAACGCAGCTGCAGGGGCACCTGAGGAGCAGTCGGAGGTGTGCCAGGCGGTGTGGGAGGGGATAAGGGATGAAGTCGCGAGAGTACGAAAATTATTTTTTAAAAAATAGACTTTTGTCCTCTCCCATGATTAGGGTATTTTCGTCCGTTTATCACCTTGTTACTTTAAATTTCTGGGTATGACTTTGAAATGGGACATATAGTTCAGGACTTTTGTTTAATTTAATAAATTATAACATAGCCTCTTAGGTGCGTTTGATTGACGGGTTAAGGCGGGTTAAATTGGTAGAGGGTAACCCGTTTTTGGATTTTGGTGTTTGGATAGAGGGTTAAACTGTGAGTGAGTTAGAAGTGGGTTTGGGGTGATATGATTGTATTGAAGTTTGAAAAAGTAAGTAATTTTTGTGATGCGATTGTATTGAAATTTGGAAAAGTGAGTACAAGTGGAGTATTTTATAATTTTTATATGATATGATGGTATAATATATTATTTTTTGATAGGATTGATGTTGTAAAATTGATTGATTTATTTTTTGTAAAAAGGAATAAAGTGGGGCCCACTGGTAGAGAGGGGGATGTGGGTTATGGGGAGTTTAATCCGGTAACCAAATGCTACCTTAGGGTGCGTTTGGTTCGTTTGTTATAATGGGGAGGATAACCTGGTTTTGTGTTTGTATGTTTGGCTGGTGGGTTAAGGATTGAGAGGGTCTGTGTGATGTGATTGTATTGGAATTTGAAAAAGTGATAGTTATTATGATATGATTGTATTGAAATTGGAAAAAGTGAGTGGTTGTTGTGATGTGATTGTATTGAAGTTTGGAATATTGAGTAGAAGTTGATTTTTAGATGGTATGATAGTATAATATATAATTTTTTTGATGGGAACGGAGTGGACCTCACTAGTGGGTTAGAAATGTGGGGTTTGGGGGGTAACCCGCTCAAATTGGGGTGGTAACACCCAACCGAACGGGCACTAAGGGTAGGTTTGGTACACAGGTTAAGGCGGATTAAACTGGTAGAGGTTAACTCGTTTTTGTGTTTTGGTGTTTGGATAGAGGGTTAAACTGGAGATGGATTTGAAGTGGGTTTGTGGTGATATGATTATATTGGAGTTTGAAAAAGTGAGTAGTTATTGTGATGTGATTGTAGTGAAGTTAGAAAATTGAGTAGAGTTGGAGTAGTTTATAATTTTTATGTGATATGATGGTATAATATATTATTTTTTGATGGAATTGATGATGGAGAATTAATTTATTTAATATTTTTAAAAGATAAAAAGTGGAATACACGCAGGAGAGAGGGGGAGTGGGTTAAGGGGGGAGGGGGGTTACCTCGGGTGCCGAACGGGGCCTAAAAGCGTGAGATAGTCTGTTGTGCCATGAGCTGCAGCAGACTCTGCTGCACGTCCGGGAGCCGTTCGATCTTGATCGAGCGGTTCCCACGAATTCGCATGATTCGGATCCACAAAAAGTGTAAATTCGTGGGAACCGCTCGATCAAGATCGAGCGGCTCCCGAGCGTACATCAGAGTCTGCTGCTACCTATGTCACAATAGATTATCCACTTCCACACATTAACCGGTCTGAATGATGAATATGTACTCCGTATATATGGATAGAAAAATTGGATCTTTCATTTTATAAAGGTCGAATCAATTGAATCGGAATATATATAGGTGAAAAGTGGATTTTTTTATTCACGATATAGAAGAAATAGCGTAATTACTCTATTTGATTCTTGATCACGAAATTTTCGCATCGATCTTCAATTAAAGATTTTACACAAACGAATCAAACTAGCATATGCTTCTACTAGCTGGTGTGCTTTTATCAACATCTTTTAAATTGCAAAAAGATATTTCCAGAACGACGATGTTGGTAATTTTAGACATTGATGGGACTTAGAGATGGCGTAGGGTAGATATGCTTGAAAAAAATAAAAATATTAAAATTACTAATAAAACTATGTAAAGATTGAAACAAAAGCATATACATATAATCACTATTCACAAATCCTTCTCACCATTGCTTTAGAGGACATCTCACCATAATATGTGTTAATGCATGAACAATCTAATTTTGAAATACATATTTTTATATTTGTGGGCCGAGCCGAGTTGGGTTTTGTGGCCATATTTCCATGGCATGCCTAGTTAATGGGAGGGACAAAAAATGGTCGGAGCTGGTCCATTCATGAAATTGCTTGGCCCAAGTCCAACCCATGAACGAGATGGTGGACGGTCCTCTAGCCCACTATACGGGTCTATTGATAACATGCAAAATGTGTACCTTGTGTACTCCTAGAATAACAAGTGCATACGGTCTTACCACCTTGATGGACATGTGGATTCCACAACAGAAAAACTTTTACTTATATTCTAGTGTGTATGACACCCGAGTGATCCATTGTCCAAAGAGAAAAAGAGAAGATAGGAACACAATTTTACTAATTCCATACTTGCCTTTTACAATGCATGGTCGAGCTCCCACGATCTGCAGCTAAGGGGGCAGACGGTCTCATGTAATACAACACATGTTGTATTATAGCATGCGATCCTCTCATCGTTCCATCGGTCAATCAAGCGAGTTCTTTGTCGATCCACTTCCTAAAGGTACCTTCAAAATGACGCACGTGGAGCTCCGACGACCGCTTGATCATGAGATGGCGTGATCACGTGACTTAGGGTCATGTGGTGTGAAATTGCAGAGAGGTACATTGACCTTTCGGATATCAGACGCATACCCCGCCTCCTTAGTAAAGTGCAGCTATTCCCTAGTATTTTATCATATTTATACATGATTCCCTATCAACATTTATTAGCATTGTGTTTATTTCCAAAAATTGCAATTCAGTAACTAACTTATGCGTTGAATATCTTGCAAAACAAATGTCCAATTTTATTGAAATTATTCTTCTATTAAAGATTGATTGATCCTAAAATAAATGATCTATTGTGGGTATTTTCATGATAAGAATTGAACTTATTGTGAACTTTTGATTGAAAAGTTGATTCTGAGCTTGCAAAATAAATATATATATTCGAGAAATTGTGGAAATTTTTAATTTGGATATTTTGTTCCTTTATATCTTACTTTAATCCATTAAGAAATATGCTAATGTAAAATAATTTGTATATAGACTTTCGAATTTAAGGTGGTTTGTGAAATATTTTTCAACATCTAAATACCTTTAGATATCTCACATTATGCTTTACATCATATGATTTATTGAAATTAATTTTGTGATTTATTTTTCTTTAAAAATCAAAAAATCAAATCAAGTTATTGTTGCATTTCCATTTTCATTAATTCATATTGATTCTAGAAAAATTACAATAAGTTCCTTTTTCATTTTTCATCATCCCAGTTTTTTATTTTGAAAAATATTATAGTTTTAGCCTTAAAATACAAAAACAGATCAAAATTTTCAAAAATTATATAAAAATTATTATAATGTCAAGAAACACAAAAAAATGTGATCTGGATTCCTCATAAAGTAAATTCTAGGAAGAATAAGATTATAATTTGTGGGCTCATTTTGTTGCAAAAATTCCTATTTTGTAAATTGAGCTTATCTCCCTTTTAAAAACTGTCTTATAAGTTTTTATTTTAATTTTATTTGCATATTTTTATAATGCCCAAAACATCACAAAACTACTAGAAAAAAATGGAAATATTTGTTTCCCATTTTATTGTAACTTGTCACCATTAGAAATAATAAAAACAATGATCCATACCCATAATTTAATATAAGTATCAACTTATATTCATATTACATCCAAAGACACACTTGCATTCATGTCGCTTTTGCTTAGTGGGCAATATCATCCATCAGATACTCCATTAAGCATGATTTCATCTTAGTCTGCTATACATATTGAGCTTGATTGCTTGTGGTACAACATGGTCCTACATCTTATGAAGAAGGGATCCAACCCGAAAATTGGGTTGTGGAATAAACTTCCCTCTGGTATTAATGTCAATATTCATTGTAGTGATTATAATTAGTGTTGTTTAACAGCTATTGACATTCGTAGTTATATGGTTTGGGGTATCTGCCACTTATAATCTCGGGTACACTTATAATGCACTTCTAAATTTCCTACTTTTTTTCTCTACAATTAAAAAATCCTCACTCAGGTATTGCAACTCATTAAGACTGATATTGCTATTTTATTTAATTACCTTGAGAGAGAAACTCAATTTACTTCTATTTGCTCATCCTAAAAACTGTATTTGAAAAATTAAGTTCGCGTATGATTGTAGATTGCATTACTATTGTGGATCTTAATAGGGTAGTGAGGAGCATCAACTTGCTTGGAAAAGATTCACTCATTCCCATGACCTATACTTAGACGTCCCTCCCCAAGCACGTCAAAGGACAAATCAAAGTGGACAGAGTCGAGTTACCTTGCATTATTCACTCCCAGTTTTGTGTTTCTTTCTAGTTATACTAATCTAGATTAGCAGCGATCGAGTCCCCCTCGATCGAAGATCGCCGTAGTCCCCCTTCATTCCAGTTCCTTCAAGTGCTCTCAGGTCTGTTCAGATCAAGAACTCCACGCAAGATCAGATCTTGACCATTGATTTCTCCCCAAAGTTCGGCCATTGATTGAAGGTCCAACTTTGATCGACGGATCCATTCAAGAACTATCTCAACCATTGGATCACAGCAGCATCACATCAGAGCCATTCCTCATGCCACGTATTTAAAGGGTATAATTGCATTTATACACTTATCCTTATTTTTTTTAAATAAGTCTCTGCGAGGATACATGTTGTCTTATTTTTATCTGAACATTTGCATGCATGCCCTTGGTATTTATTTCAAGTGCTCTTTAGTCCCTACTAAAAATGAGCTCGTGTGTTGCACATGATTTGTTGGGTTATTTGCAATAAAAATAGTTGCAATTTTGATTTATTATTTGGACCATGAGATTATTTTATTCACATCCAAGTTCGGTCCTGCTGGGCGCACGTGCCTGTGCACGTGTGTTCTTAGATTTTTTCATTCTTCACCTCGCAACTTTTTTTGTTATTATCTACTTTGCAAAGTTTAAATAACTATGTTTAAGTCCCTGTGAGTCTCCATTTAATTTGTATCTTTGAAATCAAGTAAAAATATCAAATCCCCTCTAAAAACTCCATAAAATTCATTTAAGCTCATGTTACATTCATCTTGCATCTACATTTTGAATTTCACATTTTCATTATTTTTATTAATTTTAAAAATTCAAAATCCTCATCAAATCCATGTTTGCATCCAAAAATCAAAAAATATAAAAATGTCATGAAAATTCAATAAAAAATAAAAAATTCTTATGTGTTTCTTTTGATTTATTTTATATTCTGCCCAATTTTGGTATTTTAATTCTTCATAAAAATCATAAAAATCACAAAATTATTAAAACATTAAAATTTCATAAAAACTTTTTTAAAATAAAAATAAACAAAATGGGTTTCTGAAAAGCATAAAAAATCCCTTTAATTATATATGTATTTCATTCATTTTTGATAGGGATTTTTACCCGGCAGACCCTATAAACTTTTCCAATCACCTCCACGACCTTTGAAACATCCTAATTCCCCCCTCGACCCCATAAACTTGCCAACTCTTACCCCATGAACCCTCCGGATAATATGTTTTAAGCATGTGGGGGTTCTTGGGGTAATTTATAGGGTCGATGGGGTAATTATGTTGCGCAAAAGGTCGTAGAGGTATTTTAAAATGTTTATAAGGTCTGTTGGGTAAAAATCCCTTTTTGATATTATTGTTATTTTAAAATTCCAAAAATATTCATTTCATGTTCTATTTACTTCATTACCTATTTTTAATTTATTTAAGTACTTTAAAATAGTAGAAAAATCTGGAAAATTATAAAAAACATTTAAAAAATTTATCAAAACCCAAAAAAATTAGACTCTGATCCTTTTTATATAATTGAAAAATAGAAAAAGAGAGGTGTGTCATGATTTTTCTTTATTTATTCCATTATTTTTAAAAATAAAAAAATATTTTGCAAAACTAAAACTAAAAAAATAAAAAAATCATAAAATCAAATAAAAAATACAAAATTGAAAAACACAACCACCAAGCATAGTGTGCATAGAGATTCATTCTTCCTTTCATTGATTTTCCATTGCAAAGAATCACCTTCGGGATTTTTGTAGCCTCCCTGAGTTCAATCATGTTAGTTATACAAGTAAGTTAAATAGAAAATTCACTTGTTGTGTTTTTCTCTTTTTTTATTGCTGCTTGAGAATTGAATAATTTTTTGTTTGACGCTTCATTGGGTTGCAACGACCGCATTTTCACTCGTGATTAATCCATTGAAATAAAAGCTTGAATTTTAGCATTCAACACCTGCCCTTCCTCCCAACCAACTGACACTACCAACTCCTTCACCTAACACCCGTCTCCCACGCTAATTCCCTAGCTCCTCCTAACCCTAACTCCTCTACCAAATGGTGGTGGTTGAAACCACCACAAAACCACCAACCTTCCTCCATCAAAAGCTCATCTATGGCCTCTATTACCACAATACATCACTATTGAAGCAGATTTTGCAGAGGTCGTGTTTATTCACAAAGTGAATTAACAGTCGTCGAGTTGACCTCGCACGAAATCCGGACTTCAAACAGCAATTAACCCACAACAGATTATCAAATAATAAAAAGCAAATGCGGAGTTAAATTTTAGTATAACTCTACAACAAAGATGTGTATAGGTGCAAGTATGTGTGGAGTTTCAAACACAAGGAACAAGAAGGTAGATCGGGGCAAAAAATGAACAAAATGAATGTGATGTATTTGTCTATACAAGTGCTATTTTTTGTGGGTTTTTAATTTTATATTTTTTTGATTTTATATTTTTATATTTTGATTTTAAATTTTTTAATTTTGTATTTTCCTTTTATATCATATTTTTTATATTTTTCTTTTTCTTTTAAAATAGATATAAGGTTATATATAATATATATACAATATAGGTAAGAGAGAGATAATATATATACAAAAATAGGTAAAATAATCAAAATATAAGGAATAAATTTTTTTGGGTTTTATATAATTTTTTACTCTTTTTATGATTTTTCTAAAAATTTTCTAATTTTTTTTATAATTCTTCAAGTCAAAAATACACAAAGCAAGGAATAAAATAAATACCCGAATTAAAATGGAGATTAAAAATATAAAATAGTGTCAAAAATTCTTCAAATTAATTTTAATTAATAATAAAAAATAAAATTCAAAAATAGAAATTATATTTTTGTGATTTTCTAAGATTTTTATATGTTTATAAAGGTTTAGGGGGTTTTCATTTTTATGAGGTTTCTTTTATGTTTTTTTAGTGATTTTTGTTCTGGAGTTGCAAAATACTTAAATAAATATAAATATATTTTTTTGGATTTTTTCAAAAAAGTTTTATAATTTTTATGTATTTTCTTTTGCATACAAGGACAAAAAGACATGTTTTTTATTTTTTATAAATACTAAAATTCTTTAAAAATGTAAATTAAAAATATTGCGTATAAATGCAATGTAACAAAAAGCTATGTCTATTTTTTTGGATTTTTTAGAGCAACTTAGATGTATGAAATATATGCTAGAAACAAAGAGAAACTACACTACTGGCAAGGGCATATATGTAAAAAAAATAAAATAAACCTAGGGGGCAAAAGTGTAATTTCATCAAAAAGATACAACTTTCTTTTCAAACTATCCAACCAAACAGTAAATACCCAAAACTGCTGGGGCATAGATGCAAATGTGCCAAGTTTTGTTGGCTGACTCAGTGTAGGGCTAGAATGTAAATGTAATTAAGTACAAGGTCTTTTGCGTAAAGGTACCAAAAGTTTTTGACTGATTAAAATATTTACAATACTAAATAGTATATAAGCAAAAATGGGGGGTAGCAGCTAATATTTACCCACAAAGAGGCTCGATCTAACGGTGTTGCACGCCCCACTTGAACACGTGTCATCGCAAGGACCCGCGATACCCCTTCGTGGATCAATGCACGAGATTAAAATGTGGATCAGATCTGATGGTTGATGAAAGTGCAGATCCAATAGTTCTCTTCTAATCTTGGCGGCACTTGAAATCCAATGGCAAAGAACTAAAGGGGAAGAACAGCGTATCAACTCGCTTTGGGCGAGTTTCTCCTCGATCTCGTGGGTTCCTCTGGTGATCTAGGCTCAACCAAGGGCTGCTATATGTTCCTCTCAATGCCCCGAAGCTACCAACACCATCAGAAATGTCTGGGGACCATCGGTGGGTCCCTGGAGCTCGATGACATTTAAGCGGTCCTGGAGCTTCTCCTTGGTTCCTGATGGGATGCAGAAGCCCCCTTCAGGTCCTGCAAAAAGAATGCAATGCATGGTAGAGAAACACAGCAAATACCTGGCCTTTATTGGCGATTCTGGGAGGCGGGATGGTGGCGGTTTTGGCAAAAAGGAAGGTGGCCGGAGCAGAGCTCTAGCGTGGGCGTAAAGTGAAATCTACACTATGAACAACGATGTAAATGCAAGATAAGAGCATTAAAATTATTCTAAATGCTACATCTAGATAGGGCACGAAGGAAAACTATGAAAATCTAGCTCGAACGGCCAGAAGCCGTGAGCATGTACTCGACGGCCAGATGGCCAAAGATGTCTGGAGATCGCCTCGAAAATGCTCCCTCGACCCAACCAAGAGTTGGGCGAGCTCCCTGTCACAGAGCTCAAGCCCTAAGGCGTGAAAGGATGGGGAGAGAAGGGCAAAAAGGGACACAAAAAATTAGAGAAGGTCGGGTGGTGGTTTATACAAAGTGGTCACGGTGTGATGTTCAAGGGAAGATCACAACATATACAAGAAGATATGAAATGGGATATGTACAGAGCATGGATGGTGTTTGTACATAGAACAATTTTCATGAAGGGTCCCATCATCCTCGATCAATGGATCACGTTTGAAAATTGCAAGAAAAAGGGGTCTTCGTGATCTGTCAGAATGGTGGAGACAGCAGATGTACAGTTGATGAGGAGATGAGAAGATCGAGATATATCCAGCAAATCGATGATCCAATCCTCGATATAAAACATGGGCATGTATGCTCAATGTATGATGAGAAAACGTCAAGAAAGGACTGAGGTGGAATGGTGAAAGATGCGAGCCCCAAAAATTTGAGAAATGAGGCCAAAACGCAGGTCCAACGATCACAGACCTAGGGTCATGGAGTTGACCCCGGTCAACAGATGGCATGGCCTGATTGGGCCACATCATCCGCAAAAAGATAAAAAATAAATAAAAGATTTGTAAATTCAATTAAAAATAATAGATGATTTTATTAATTTAGTTTTTAAAATCAAAATATTATTATTTTATAAGGTATTTTATTATGATTTTTATTTATTTTTTTGAAGTAATTAGTTACAAGTTACCTTTTAAGGGCTATTTATAGGTAAATTTGTCTATGTATTTTAATCTTTTATTTTACTTTATATTTTTAATTTTATAATCTAATCTATTATTTTGTATATTTATAACTTATTTTATACACTTAAATATTTTTTTATGAAACAATATATACAATTAAAGAAATAGTTGTATTATTTATATAGGTATAGATATAAGTAATTCATCTATGTATTTTATACAAGTATTTTATTTTTATGTTTTCATGATGATTTTATTCCTACTTTAATATGCATATATATTATAAATAATTATTTACAAAATTATAAAAATATAAAATTATAAAAATAACGAGTAATAAATAAAATGAATATTTCAATCGGTACAAGTATACAATAGAGGTCCAAAACCTAACTTTCAATTCGTAACTCCAAAAAATATGAAACTACCTTCATTAAATAGCTTATTAAAAGTTATATATAATTAAAGTAATTTTGTCATATTTTGAGTTTTTATTTGAGAGATATGGGTCCGGGAAGCTGGGATTTTGGAATCTTATTCAGATCATAACTTTTTATGTGTACATTATTTTTGTATAGAATCAATTTTGTTTTTTTCTATATTTAATTATCTACAACTTTCATGTTCAAAGTTCCTTTATTTGAAGTATAAAAAGTAGAACTAAAAATAGGTCCCAAAAATAAATAGAAATAAATGAAATAAAAGGTATTTTACTGGTATTTTGGCCCTTATCTCCCCCTACTTTATTCCTTGTCGACCTAGCCATCGAGATGCCTAGGTCTCATGGTTTTGGGTCATAAAATATTTCTAATATTTTATTCCTTTTCTTTTCTTTTCATTATTCTATAATTTTGGCTTTACAACCGCTTTTTATACACTATTTACACAATGATGCATGAATGATAAAATGTCTAAATTAAGCCTATTTACATGTTTTTACTAGGGTTTTTAAGGACAAAATGATAGAATAAAGATGATGAAACGGAGATTCATCATCCCCCTATACTTGCCTTTGCTAGTCCCTAACAAACACTTATGCAATAAGTGCAAAAAAAAGAAAAAAAAGAAAAGAAAACAAAAGAAAGATGGATTAAATTTAATTATCAAACTTGTCTTCACAAAATCAAAGTTTGAAGCTTAAGTTGGGCCTTTGGAATTTTAGAGCAGGCGGAACCTTAGTGCGAATCGGATTTGAAATCCAACAGCCTTCGTGAATCCTAAAACTCTGCTCAAGTCTCCTCAATAGCCAGGTCAGAATACTTCAACTCATACGCAAACCCTTATGACTATGAATCTAACTCGTACAGTGTAAGTGATGGTGTCTCTCTCCAACTGAAATGACAAAGAGACTGACTTCTCCAGTATGACAACCCAATGATTCCCCAATCCAATAACTCCTTACTTAAGGAGCAGGGTATTCCCTTCTAAGTTCAAGTGACAATCAACTCAAGTGGAGGGGGTGGAGAGAAGAATGGACAGTAGCCAGTGTAGCTGCCTATCATAGGATGCAAGACCAGTGTAGTCAAGTCATCCAACTACTGGCTCACATGATTTGACTTTGAAGCTCAAGCTTGCTTATTGACTATACAAATATATACACTCCAGCATGCATTTTATTTTTATTCAAGCCTGTCCATTTTTTGGAGTTTTGCTTTTTTTTTTCTTTTTTTTCTTTTTTTTAAATACTATTTCCAATAGCATTTACATAAGGAGTTTTTCCTCTTGAGCCAGTAGACTATCCCTCTTTTGAAGCTTTATTGCAACCCACACTCTCATGTCTTCAAAGTACATCATCACCGGACAGGTTGGGGTGCACTTCCCTCCCTAGAGGAGGACAAATATTTCCACTTATGTGTATCTTATACTGGCAAATCCAATCCCCTCACCACTCCAACTGAGTTGAGACAAGTGAAAGGTGCAGGTGTCCAAGTTAAGTCATTATCGACAAGAGTCGTGCAAGTGCTCCAAAATACTCTACTTAGGCAGTTAAGAATCCATTGAACCAAGTCTTGTGATCCTCAAATAATTAAGTCAACTAGAGCTGAAGTACCTTAATTCCAACTCCTATAAGGTTCCTGTTATTAGGTAGATTTAAGGTCCAACCAAGCTCCAATCTTCAGATTTTACTTAGACTTGTTTGATTATCAAACTCAATCCGAAAAATGTGAACACTATGCAAAATGAAAAAAAAACTATTTTTGTGATGCAATTTTCAGAAATTTTGAACTTTTTATGGATTTTTAAAAAAATGATGCATATGCTTTTTTTTATTTTTCAAAAATATTTTTCAAATGTTTTTTGGATTTTAGTTTTGTAAATATTTTTGGGATTTTTAAAATTAAAAATAAAAAGATTTTGGATAAAACTAGGTACAAATATTTACACAGGGATGCAACTTATATTTACAAGAATAAGATTTTTAAGAATTTAAAAGGGGTAAGTGGTCAATTTTATATACGTATATAATAAAGAATTTTAGGTGAGTTGTATATATTTCTCAAATTTATTTGAAAAGGTTTTCAAACAATTTTTGAAAACTATAGTCCAAAATAATATTTACAAACACTTTTTACAAACATGTATACGCATTTGAAAATCATTTGCAAAGGTTTTCCAAATAGTATATATAGATTTTTCAGATATTTTTGCAACCATTTTTTTGCAAATAGTTTTCAAACATTTTTATTTCACGCAAATAAAAGAAATTTTGCAAACAAAATATTTTACAAATGTTGAAAATATTTAACAAAATGATTTCTAAATAGTTTTCAAAAGATTTTTCAAAAAGATTTTCCAACTATTTTTCAAACATTTTGCAAAAAATATTTTTACCTGATTTATTAGTCAGTAAATACAAAAAGAATTTGAGGAATAATCAACATCTTTTTATTAAAGTTTTTAATGAATTTTAATATTATAATTAGCCATTATTATTAAGAAATATATGAAAATGTGAGTTATGGATAAAGTATATACATAGTATATACGACCCTCTTATACTTAGCTTGAGCTATGTCCTCATAGATCAGAGAGAAAGAGAAGACATAACTTGTACTGAGTATAGACAAGTCTAAAGATTACATGAATGGAGAATGAATGAACGAATAAGAAGTTGACAGTCCCCCCTATACTTAGGATCAAATAATCCTAAATATAGCAAATGTACACAAAGCATGGAAGGTCAAGGGTGGGAATGACCAGATCGTACTCAGACTGTCTCCTCTTATACTTAAGGTAAGATATCCCTCAGTATAGACAAGAAGAGGAGACAATGAAGAGGATCAAAAAATAGAAGGACTCGGGGTACACACCCCCCTATACTTAGGACAAAGTACATCCTAAGTATAGAAGACTTACAAAAAGGAGAAACACCTTTTCGGTAGAAAAAGAAGATAGAGAAGGAAAAGAAGAAAAGAAGAAAAGAGAATAGAGATCAGAAGACGGACGATGATAGATAGAATAGGAGTACACATCACTCCCCCTATAATTAGGGTAAAAGAAGCCCTAAGTATAGGCAACAACAGGAGTAATGAAATGGAATGATGAACACTCGACTTATCCACCCCCTATACTTAGGACAAAGTACGTCCTAAGCAAGGCACATACACGAGAATGGGGTGGATGAGCAATACAGTAGAGGAACAGAGGGACGCGAAAGCAAATGTACAATAGAATGGATATACAAAGGATCAAGAAGGTCGAAAGCAAACCTTCTTGCGGGACAGCTGAGGGATAGATCTGACAAGGTGCAGGTCGACATCCGGGTCCTAAGATGATGCAAACCGATCAGGGTCGATACAGTGAAGCTCCTCAATGGTCCTAGAGAGAAGAGGCACAAACGAGTAAGTGGAAGTAGTATGGCTAGGTCTGGCCATAGGAGTCTCGTTGATGTCAAAGTTAAACGAGACGAACTCATCATTGGAAGAAGTGGTGTTAGTGTCATTCTGCGAGGTATCATCTATGTCAAAACCAAAAGGAACGAACTCATTAATGGAAGTAGTCGAATCCTGTTCATCTTCAAGAATCTCAATCGGATCGTCTTTATCATCAAAAGCCCCGAATTCCTGAATGAAAGCAACAAGATCAAATTCGGACTTAGTCTCATCAGGATCTAAGTGAACATGAACGGATTCATCAGTGAAAGTAGTCAAGTCATGTCCGTCCTGTCTAGTCTCTAAATCTACCCTCCCCTCAATGGTATCAATCATGTAAATCCCGAGGATGTCATCAACACAACGCCAAGTCCCAGAAGAAGGAACTTCAAGGTCCATGCTTTCCAAGTCTTCCTCCTTGGAGAGGAATTCTTGGGACTTAGTGGATTTCAATAAGCAGCAAAATTCTCTAATGGTCTCATCAAGGTCATGGTCCTCGAGGTCAGCAAAGATAGGTGTATACACATTATGTGCAGGACTCTGGTCGGTAGTTGGTGCGGTGATCAACACTTTCCTCTCGTCAATAGGACGGAAGCGAATCTCTCCTGATCCATAATCAATAACGACCCTCGCAGAGGCGAGGAATGGTCATCTTAGGATGATTGGAGAGTGCTCCCCTGTGGAGATCTCCATAGGCAGCACGGCAAAATCAACATTGTACCTCATGCCCTGAATCGAAATGACGATGTTTTGAAGGAAACCCTCCGGCCTCTTGATAGATCAATCAACAAATTGTACTATCATCCTGGTCTTCTTGAGAGGCCCTAGGTGAAGAGATTGTACCAGCGAGAAGGGTAATATGCTAATCGAAGCACCATCGTCTAGGAGTGTGTGATCACAAGTGAAGTCGGAGAAGGTGCAGCTAATGGAGGGTGTGGCAGTGTTCTTTTTCCTATGAATGAGATGGTGTGTGATGGCGTGAACAGTGGCCATGGTCAATATATGATGCTCAGATCTGCTCCTCCGCTTTCTCTTCTTAGGAAGAGGAGTAGATAAATGGGTTATGGCCTGCTGAAGTGGGGCTTGAATGATCTCATGAATGGCGGCCACCAATTCAGGTTCAGTCAGTATTTTTTGAATTTTTGGACCTCCTCCATACAAGGGAGGAAGTCAGAATCAGCGTATGCATGAGGAATGCCAAGAGCAGTCTGTACAGTGGCATCCTCAGGGTCAAAGGTGGGACAGAGTGTGAAAGGATGTGTGGGTAAAAGATCTACCAAGTGCTCCCTCTCCTCACAGTCTAAGTCAACCATATATCTCCCGGAATCTTTTTATAAATTTCGCTCACTTTTTGTATTTTTGGCGATTGCAAGCTCTCATGGAAATCCTCAAATGAATCCATATCATCAAATAGTGGAGTGACATTCTAGTTCTTATTTAAACTAGTAAGATCATCAATCCTCGAATTCATTTGCTCCATCATTTGGTTCAAGGTCTCAATCGTGGAAATCATGAAAGGTGACTCCAACAGATCAGTCTTGAGTGGATGTGAAGGGAAATGTGAAGGTGGAGGTGGGTAAAAATTCGAGGTCTGAATCTGTGGTTGAGGAGGATATGTACAAAAGTCGGGAGCAAAGTTCTCCTGGAAAAATGGAGTTGGACTGGCTAGAGGGTACGAGGGATCCGTAAAGTCCAGATAAAAAGCACTCCAGTTGGTCATTTCCGAAACAAGAGAAAACGATCGAGAGAGCACGATGGTCAAGTCAAGAGAAGTGTGGAGAAAGGCGCAAGTGCGCAGAAGCGATCTAGTATTAACTCTCAATTCACCTACTCAACTCGGTGAAGATCGTGAAAACATGATCTTTTTATCTTGTCTGTTTTAGAGTTAGTTGAGAAGTCAAAATGTTGTGCAAACACTTAGGGGGTTGGATGGGATTTTGGCACTACTCCTTAGTGTGTGCGCGAGCAAGTAAAATCGAAACCAATGAGGGGATTACTCACCCCAAGACAAATATTTCTTTTTGGTTGATTTTAGGGTCAAGTAATATTAGCAGTTTTTATTTGTTAACACTTTTTTTATTTTTAGTAAGAAATACACGAGTCTAACGAGGAATCAATTTTACTTAGCACCTAGGTTGGCAAAATCAGAGGTAGAGAGGCAGAAAAGCAATGCAAGAGACAAAAACGATGATGTATGATAAAGCGTAAATACTCACCTTGCCTCCAGCACTCTACATGCAAAGATGCTTAGTAGAATTGAAAACTACACTATATGCAAATGCAAGCTAATGAAATCACCCTAAGTTCAGAAATTGCCATTAATGTGAAGCACCAATGCTAATCACTTAGAATGGAACCTAAGAGTCCGGTCTTGGAGTCTCCTCGGTGCCCACAATAATGGGTCCTGCAAGCGCTGTATGGAACACTCCCGCGGTATGGGGGTTCTGAGACTAAGTGAGAAGCAATTCAAAATTGGACTAAGTCCAAACGTCACTATAGGCTTAGAAAAATATAATTAGGTTTTTGGCCTTAATCTATCGCAAGCAATCTTAAGGTCTCAATCACACAAAGTAAGGAAAACAAAACTGAGGAAAACTCGACAAAAACGGCGGTGAACCCCCAAGTGAACAAACACTTGGAAATTGGGTCTGAATGTCCAGAGTTCAAAGTAACTGTATTATTATAAATAAATGGTCTCTCTCACTAAAATTATACAACAAATAAATACAATAAAATAAATGGAGCTAAGTCTTAAAAAATTCTCTAAGTCTTCTTTGAAGCTAAGTCAGCAAGCTGAAGCCGGCTTCACATGGGTGCGCAGGTGCCTTGAGTAAAGCACCTCCCTCAATCCGCAGTACCTCGCACAAAGTCAACAAAGAGAGGAGGTTAGACATCTCAAACAATTATATCAAATAAAAGGGAAAATAAACGAAGCACAAAAATGGATAAATAAATCACAATCAACAAATAATCCCAATCTAAACGTTGTTGCTCTCCAGCAATGACGCTATTTGTTGAAGCGGATTTTGCGAAGGTCGTATTAATTCACAAGGCGAATCAACAGTCGTCGAGTTGACCTCGCACGAAATCCAGACTTCAAACAACAATTAACCCACAACAGATGATCAAATAATGAAAAGCAGATGCGGAGTTAAAATTTACATAACTCTAAAACAAAGATGTGTATAGGTGCAAGTATGTGTAGAATGTCGAACACAGGGAACAAGAAGGTAAAAAAAATGCACAATGTGAATGTGTTGTATTTGTCTATATAAGTGCTATTTTTTGTGGGTTTTAATTTTATATTTTCTAATTTTATTTTTGATTTTATATATTTATATTTTGATTTTTAATTTTCAGATGTGGTATTTTCTTTTTATATTATATATTTTTTTAATATTTTTCCTTTTCTCTTAAAATAGATATAAGGCTATATATAATATATATAATATAGGTAAGAGAGAGATAATATATATACAAAAATAGGTAAAATAATCAAAATACAGAGAATAAATTTTTGGGGGGTTTTATATAATTTTTATTATTTTTATGATTTTTCCGAGTTTATTGAATTTTTATATCATTTTTAAAGTCAAAAATACTCAAAATAGGGAATAAAATTAATACCTAAAATTAAAATGGAGATTAAAAATATAAAATACAATAAAAAATTCTCTAAATTAATTTTAATATACATATAATAATAAAAATAAAATTCATAAATAGAATTTATATTTTTATGATTTTTAAGGATTTTTTATATTTTATAAAGTTTTTAGAGGTTTTTAATTTTTATGAGATTTTTTATATTTTTTAATGATTTTGGTCTGGAGTTGGAAAAATACTTAAATAAATATAAAATATATTTTTTGGAATTTTTCAAAAAGGTTTTATATTTTTTATGTATTTTCTTTTGCAAATAGGGATAAAAAGACACATTTTTTATTTTTTATAAATATTAAAGAGCTTTCAAAATGTAAAATAAAAATATGGCATGCAAATGCAATGTAACAAGAAATTATGTCCTTTTTTTGGATTTTTTAGAGCAATATAGATGTATGAAATAAATACTAGAAACAAAGAGAAACTACACTACTAGAAAGGGAATAAATGTAAATAAAATAAACATCAGGGACAAAAGTGCAATTTCACCGAAAAGATACAACTTGCTTTTCAAAATATCTGACCAAACCGTAAATACCTAAACCTGCAGGAGCCTTGTTGCGAATGTACCAAGTTTTGTCGGCTGACTCAACGTAGGGCTAGAATACAAATGTAATTAAGTATAAGGTCTTTTATGCAAAGTTACCAAAAGATTTTGACTAGTTAAATATTTACAATACTAAATAGTATATAAGCAAAAATGGGGGGTAGCGGCTGATATTTACCCCCAAATAGGCTCGATCGAATGGCGTTGCATGCGACACTTGAACATGTGTCATCACCAGGACCCGCGATACCCCTTCGTAGATCAATGCACAATATTAAAACGCGGATCAGATCTGATGGTTGATGAAGGCACGGATCCAACGGTTCGCTTCTAATCAGGGCGACACTTGAAATCCAATGGCAAAGAACTAAGGGGAAAGAACAGCGTATGAACTCGCTTTGGGCAAGTTTCTCCTCTATCTCGCAGATTCCTCCGGTGATCTGGGGCTCAACCAAGGGTTGCTATACATTCCTCTTGACGTCCCGAAGCCAGCACCATTAGAAATGTCCGGGGACCATCGATGGGTCCCTGGAGCTTGATAACATTCAGGCGATCCTGGAGCTTCTCCTTGGTTCCAAATGGGGTGCAGAAGCCCCCTTCAGGTCCTGCAAAAAGAATGCAAAGCACAACAGAGAAACACAGTAGATACCTGGCGTTTATTGGTGATTCTTGGAGGCAGGATGGTGGCGGTTTTGGCGAAAAGGAAGGTGGCCATAGCAGAGCTCCGGCGTGGGTGTAAAGCAAAATCTACACTATGAACAACGATCTAAATGCAAGATAAGAGCATAAAAATTATCCTAAAGGCTACAGATAGATAAGGCATGAAAAAAACTATGAAAAACTAGCTCGAATGACCAGGAGCCGTAAGCATGTACCTCGACGGCCAGATGGACAGAGATGGCTGGAGATCGCCTTGAAACCACTCCCTCGACCCAACCAAGAGCTGGGCGAGCTCCCTATCATGGAGCTCAATTCCTAAGGCGTGAAAGGATGGGGAGAGAAGGGCAAAAAGGGAGTCAAAAATGGGAGAAGGTCGGGTGGTGGTTTATACAAAGTGGTGACGGCGTGATGTTCAAGAGAAGATCATGACAGATACAAGAAGATATGGAATGGGATATGTACAGGGCGTGGATGGTGTTTGTACATAGAACAATTTTCATGAAGGGTCCCATTATCCTCGATCAATGGATCATGCGTGAAAATTGCGAGAAAAAGGAGTCTTTGTGATCTGTCAGGATGGTGGAGGCAGTAGAAGTACAGTTAATGAGGCGACGAGAAGATCGAGATATATCTAGAAAATCGACAATCCAGTCCTCGATATAAAACATGGGTGTGTATACTCAATGTACGAGGAGAAAAAAACAAGAAGGGACTGAGGCGGGATGGTGAAAGATGCGAGCCCTAATAATTTGAGAAATTGGGAAAAAACACAGGTCCAACAGTCAGAGACCTGGGGTCATGGAGTTGACCCCCAGTTAACGGATGGTGTAGCCTGATTGGGCCACATCATCTGCAAAAAGATAAAAAAATAAATAAAAGATTTGTAAATACAATTAAAAATAATAGATGATTTTATTAATTTTAGGTTTTAAAATAAAAAAATATTTATTATTTCATAAGGTATTTTATTATGAGTTTTATTTATTTTTTTGAAGTAATTAATTACAAGTTACCTTTTAAGGGCTATTTATAGGTATATTTGTCTATGTATTTTAATCTTTTATTTTTACTTTATATTTTAATTTTATTAATTTAATCTATTATCTTATATATTTATAACTTAATTTTATACACTTAAATATATTTTTATTTTATTTTTCTGAAGTAATATATACAGTTAAATAAATAGTTGTATTATTTATATAGATATAGATATAGGTAATTCATCTATGTATTTTATACAAGTTTTTTATTTTATATCTTCTTGATTATTTTATTCATGTTTTAATATGCACATATATTATAAATAATATTATTATAATTATAAAATTATAAAATTATATAAATAATGAATAATAAATAAAATGAATATTTTAATCGGTACAAGTATACAACAGGGGTCCAAAACCTAACTTTCAACCCTTAACTTCAAAAAAATATGAAACCACCTTCATTAAATAGCTTATTAAAAGTTATATACAATTAAAGCGAGTGAGGGAGCGAGGCTTTTGTTACAAAGCAACGAACATATAGTAGCATTCTGATTCCTCTCTAAGAGTAAGAGGTTTTCTCGAGTTGGGCAGAAAAAGTCTGCTGGAATTCCTGGTTGGTTTTTATGAGGTTTGGTTTGACATATGGTGAGATGCGACTTATCCTTTTCTGGCCCCTAGGTGATCACATCCGACTGAAACTCTTGCCCATTAGATAGCAAAGTAGATAATTTGACGTGAATAGGGCCTTTTCCGAATATGATTCTAAAGCTTTTGATATAACTTAATAGGGCCTTTTCCGAATATAATAGGAGAATTTCGCAAGGTCACTTTCCTTACAGCTTAGTCTTACTTTCACGCTCGTAAGGTACAAAGGTCCTTATATCCCCCTCATTGAGAGACCAGGGTCTATTCGAGTGTCAACCAATTGATGAATGCTTGGACGTCGAATCGATTAATCCTCGAAAAAAGCCCTTTGCTTTTCTTTGCGCCCTCGCGACCGCCTTTAACAATGCGAGCTCGGTCCCATGAATCCACCCGCTGCCAACTCTCACGTAAGTAGTGCTTGTCATACAAAGAATCCATAGTCCACGTAAGGGTGGCAGTCGTCCCCTGGAATGCTAGTTGTGTCAGTCTTGTTTTTCCCATCTTTCTCACAGAAGAAGCGCATCCGTCCATCCCCCTTCTCGCCGACCTGGCTTGATATATAGTGAGTTTTTTACATAGTTATAAAGAAGATACTATAGTATATAGCTCCCATTCTTAGGAGGTCAGATACTATCGTATAGTGAAGCTAGGACCCAAAGTAGTGAGGCATAGGATAGGATAAGAGGGAAAGGCGCCTAACAATGATTAGTTTCAAACGAAGCAGTATACGTAGGTGGATGGAGGTGAGCCGATCGTAGGTTAGACGTATGGTGACCCATGGAGGAAAGCGACAAAACCCGACCCCGGTGAAGGGCAAGAGTCACTATCAAGGGTCAATTCCTACCAACTACTTACTACCTTTTGCACTATTTGATTTCTATATAAAGATGTTGTTAAATAATATGAAATATGTTGTTCAAAATGCTTGCATCCCCCTCCCTCTTATCCTTGATTTATTTTATGAGAATACCTTCTCCCTGCAGCCTCCGCTCTCGTTCGGGCCCCTCTATTGACGTACCTTGTTTTGCCTAACTTTTTGACCCTTTTTGCACTCTTCCTTCTAAACTAGCTGCTCTCGCTTGACTCTTCTAGTGAGCAAGCGTCAGGCGAGATGTCAAGGTTATTATCGAAAGTCTAGTTCAAAAACTGAAGAAAGACTTTTGGAACAAAAATTCCCAGTAGTTCATATGGCACGAAAAGGAAATCCGATTTCAATCAGACTTTCTCTGAATCGTAGTTCAGATCTAAGTCGGTTCAATGAGGGCGACCGCAAAAGTCACCGAATGGGGTTGGCCCTATAGGACTCCCCACCTGTGATTTTGACATATTTTGAGTTTTTATTTGAGAGGTATGAGTCTGGGAAGTTGAGATTTCAAAATCTTATTCAGATCATAACTATTTATCTATATATTATTTTTGTATGAAATCAATTTGATATTTTTCTATATTTAATTATCTACAACTTTCATGTTCTAAGTTTTTTATTTGAAGTATAAAAAGTAGAACTAAAAATATGTCCTAAAAATAAATAAAATGAATGAAATAAAAGGGTATTTTATTGGTATTTTGGCCCTTATCTCCCCCTAATTTATTCCTTGTCGATCTAGTCATCGAGATGCCTAGGTCTTGGGCTTTCGGGTCATAAAATATTTCCAATAATTTATTATTTTTCTTTTCTTTTCTTTATTCTATAATTTTGGTTTTAAAAACTATTTTTTATACACTATTTACACAATGATGCATGAATGATAAAATGCCTAAATTAAGCCTAATTACATGCATTTACTAGGATTTTTGAGCCAAAATGATAGAATAAAGATGATGAAATGGAGATTTATCAGTCACTCCGTGCGACCTCTCTGAGCCTCTAACTACCCTCTATGATAGAAAGAGTGTGAAGAAAGAAAACTGATCATTGGTGAGATGCTTGGAAACTCAGCAAAGTTGTAGCACCCTCTAAAGCTGCTTGAGCTTTAAGTTTTTGCCAAACTTGTCAAGCGAAGACCAAATAAGCTATCTACGCTTCGAGCATAAGAAATCCTTCATCCTCAAACGAGTTTCTCCACCTTCAGGTTCTCCTTGTGTCGTTAATTAGTATTTTAACTCGATTTCTTTTAATTTATTCTTCACTCAGTTCCAACCATCTGGACACACTCCCATATTCGCACAACAGAGCCAATTAGGGCTCCAGGTTCTCCATCTTTGATAGCCCTTCCCATTCGCCGCCATTTCACCCCATAGTATTCTAATGTGCTTCGACTATAGTCTACTAACTACTGTAGGTACTCGAATTCCTCATTGGTCAGTATCTCAAGCCTACTTCGATCAACTCTTCATTCTCTGACAACCTTGCTTCAATACAACTTTCCAAGTGAAGCACCAACTTCGTGAGACCATCATATTCTAAACGAGACCATCAACGAGAAGACATCTCTCGAAGAACAGATACCGCACAAATAATACCCGATCCGCCGATGCATACCTAATGGATATGACAAGTCTGAGCCCTTCTCGAGGTGTCCATTCCTTCCATGTGGGTTCGAACCTCCATGTCGCACCAAGCCAGAGAAGTATGAGCCCCTGTCTCCATGAGATTTTATAGGCTCAACCCTTCATGTTTTTGGAATCATAGATAAGCCCCTCTGTGTTTTGTATTTTTTTATTGAAACCCTTGCGGGTTATTTTATTTGTATTTTAGCTCTTCCAGTACCTATTTGTGATGATTTTAAGTGTTTTTAATTAAGTTTTTATTGCCAAAAGACTTCTGACTTGCATTATTAATATCTTGTTCACCATTTATCCATCTTGGTTGGAAAGTTAATTTAAAGCTCTTTCATTTGGTTTAATTGATTCTTTGTTTTGATTATTAATTCACACACTTAAATTCATAGTTTTTGTTAGAACTTTAGATGTTATTTGAGCATCATTTCTTGTCTATAAATTGAACAATATATCTTAATCAATTTCTTACTCGCTTGCTAAATTGAGAATTGATTTGAGCAATTAATCCCTTATTATTTCATCATTAGGCTCACATTGCTTAATCTCATTAAGATGAATTAAGATTTGATATGTTCAAATATGCCTCTGAAAATTGATGTTTAATTAGAGCCTAAATCATTCTGTTATGATCAATTAAAGTTAAGTGGATTAAATTGAGATTAATTTAAGAAATATTCTTGCATTTTGCTTAGTGCACTCTATTGTATAGTGTGTATCATTTTGTTGGCTCAATCAGCATTTTTATCACTTAATATATTTGCATTTAAAAATCTAAAAAAAACATGCATTGCATTGTTTGCATTTACTTAACCTAAATTCACTAATTGTTTACTTAATTAAATATTTAAAACATAGGTTAAATCAGTTAATTGTATGTTTCTTTCGACCTTTGACTTATTTAGAATAAATTAGACAGAGTCCTCTTCACAGAGATTTGTTTGACTTGGTCCGATTAGTTGCTAATTGGTCGTATTACAACATTATTAACAGAGCCTATTAGCGGCAATCAAAGCTCGTCACTCACGCAAGATTATTTTGATTATAGTGTGCTTAGGTCTCACTCTAAGCTTTCGGTCCACAATGGATTTCGGCAGTTTCTTGTAAGAAGTCGCAGAGCGCAGCACAACGAATCTTCCCACGCAAGGCTTTCCACACGGACTCGAATGGTTCAACTCTTCCCATTGCACAAAACCATATTTTTGTATATATAATCAAAGAGTTGTACCTCTATCTATCTATCTATTTATCTATCTATCTATCTATCTGTCTGTATATAAAGAGCTGCACACATTCTCTTCCACTTCAACCCTAAATCTCCATCACTACTACCTCTCCTCTTCTTCCTCATCTCTCTCTCTCTCTCTGGTCTATACAGTTGTACTTCAACCCAACCATGAAGGTATCCTTTTTCTTTCTACCAGTCTTTTCATAATCGGGGTATGGATTCCACTCTCTGTTCGTCCAACTAGTAGGTCTCCTGCATTGATTATTGGTGCAGCAAAAGTTAGTGGTCGGAGTTCAGATGGACGACGCCAAGAAAAGATCCAGGGCCCTCAAGCTCATAGTCGGATTTCCGGGTAAGCAAAATAATACCATCATACACATTGAGTATTTATCTAATTTTCACCTTTTAATCAGTATTGATTAACTTAAGGACGGTCGATAATGGTCAAATTCCTGCAGGCGTGATCTCGGTGAGCATAGAAGGGGATGCCAAGACACATATTGGTCGTGATCGGAGAAGGTGTCGACTCTATAGTGTTGGTCTCAGCACTGAGGAAGAAGATGGGGTTCGCCGAGCTCAAGAACGTCGGCAACGTCGAGGACAAGAAGACCGAGGAGAAGAAGCCTGCTGTGGCGGCGGCACCGCCAGCCGCATCGATCTTAGTTGCGCCGCCCACAAGTTGGGCGTATCAGTATAGAGTCGGCGCTCCTCATCAGCACGCGGTGTACCTGCAGGAACCTCTCGCTTACAACTACGGATATAATTACAAGTATGATGAAGATTCTTCCTGCAGCGTCATGTGAAGAAGATTAGTTGTTTGATTGTGGGACGTTGAGGTTGTAGAAAAGGATTCGGTGGCGTTCTGTTTAGTTATTCTTTTAAGAATTCCTCATAAAATTACCGATCATCAGAGTATTGACACTCCGCTGTAAATTCCTTGAGCGAGTTGTGAAATACTAATACATCACTTTTGCCATGGATCCAAGTATCATAGATAATTAAAATGCAAGACCGGGACACTTGGGAACTGTTTTAATTCATGGAGGATTAGAGAGCGAAATTCATGCAGAGCACTTGTTTTATCAAAGGACTTTTAGTTGCTAGTGGCTATGCACA
The DNA here is from genome assembly GCA_037367405.1 of Ottelia alismoides. Lineage (NCBI taxonomy): Eukaryota > Viridiplantae > Streptophyta > Magnoliopsida > Alismatales > Hydrocharitaceae > Ottelia > Ottelia alismoides. Next base: position 315,387 of record JAZKJV010003311.1, read on the forward strand.
TTCGTGCATTTTATACTCTACACAATGCTTACCTGCCCCGCTTGCTCACATGAGATTCTCTTTATTATTGCTTGAATGATTTCAGATACACCATCAGGTGACCCCAAGATCTCTTTCATACTGTAAAAATAGTTCTAATGATACTCAACAATCCCCACCATCAACACTCAGCCAGTCATGATGTAGGAGGGGAGCAAGCATCTCAACAATCCAACCCTTTACCTCTCAGCTAATCAGGAAGCAGGAGGGGGGTCAGGCATCTCAGCCTTCCATCCCTTTCACCTCTCAGCCAATTAGAATGCAAGAGGTGGATAAGATATCTTGCTAATCCAACCCAATAGCTTTTAAGTAGTTAGAAGGCCAGAAGGATATCAACCACATCATCAATCCTCTCCACAATTCTTCAACGTCGATCAGTAGTACATGCAGCTTCCATGCTTGGATCATCATCAATGGTGTTGTGTGAGCTTTATTTTATGCTTGAAGATCAATAAAAGTTGAACATATCTTCATCTTGTCCACCGTAACAGACTTAACGAATGTATCAACATAGTTTTCCAATGTGTGGATATTCTTTAACTCAAATTATACTTTTTCTGGTTGCTCCAAATGAAGTGGTACTTTAACCGTCATTGAAAAATTGTCAATATTTACTTTATTTAATTTTTTCATCAAACCCTTCAACTATATCATTCTTTATTGCTTCAGTTGCTTTCATATATTCTAATTCTGTGGTCAAGATGGCCACAATCTTCTACTGTCTTGAGATCCAATTGATAGCTCAACTCCTTATGATATGATTGTACCCTTTTGTGCCTTTTCCTACCAATGATATCTCATGCAAAATCCAAGTTTACAAACCTCGAATAGAAATAATCATTATTTATTAACAAAATATCATATTAGAGGTAACTCTCAGATATCATATAATCCACTTTGCAACTTATCTATGCTCCTTGCCAAGATTCGCCATGAATCTACTTACAACTACCACTATATAGGGGATGCCTGGTCTATAAACAATTGCTAGATTAAACTACCAACAACAAATTGGTAGGGTATATAGGACATGCACTCATGCTCCTCCTTCGTATCAGCTTCTTTCTCCTTTGAAAGTCTACAGTGAATCCCAAAAGTTGTTTCCATAGGGTTTTCATTTTTCACACTAAATTTCTCTAATACTTTCTCAGTAGACTCTAACTAAGACAATCTCAGCTTCTTCTTCATGTCTGTTAATTTGCATTGTAATGATTTTTTTGGATCAAGATCCTTCATCTCAAACTCCTTGGACAACATTGTCTTGATATTTGCTATCTCTTCTTCGTTAGATCTTGCAACAACCATGTCATCTACATATAAGCATATAATGATGTAAGACATACCAAGCTTTTAGAAGTAGCAACATTGGTCAGTGTTTGACACTTGCAGAATCATATGTTTATCATATATCATCAAACTTTTTGTATTATTATATCAATTCTAATTCCAGTCATAAAGGCTTTTTCTAAGCTTGTATACCATATTTTCTTTTCCACTAGTAATGCAGTCTTATGGTTGTTTCTTATAGATGTCCTCCTCAAGATCCCATGGAGAGATTTTATCATAATAGATGCTCCAAATGTAGATCATCGGTGGTAACAATGCTCAGATGCACTCTGATGGTTGAGACCTTTACAATGAGTGCAAGGATCTCTGTGAAACCAACTCATTCTTTAAGTTGAAAAGCCCTTCCTTGTTAGTTGACCCTTATATCTAGTAGTACCATCAATTTACTTCTTTACATTTTATACCCACTAGTTATGCAAAAGCATTCTTTCCCTTATGTAGTGGGACTAAATCACACATCTTATAGCTTGTAAGGAGTCTAAGCCATCATCGATGGTAACTCCTACTTCTTCTTTATCTCACTCTATTGCAGTGAGGGACGTTGAAAGTCTCAGATCCTATGATGGAAGTCGATCCATGTGATTATCCAAGAGAGTAGATCGATATGATACTCTATCGTGGTGTACCTGAGCTGGTTGTTGTAATAGACAATGTGTTATATCTATATATACTTATATGATTATTTATTATTATAAAAATTAAAAATCATAAAATGTAAAAAATAAAATAAAAAGTATAAAATTAAACATCTAAAAAAGTATAAAACAAAATTTTCAAAAAATATTTAAAAACCCACAAAATTTGAAAACCCCTTAAAAACCCAAAAACATTTGTTGTCTTTTTTTAGTCAATTGTTGTTATCTATCCACCATTCTCCCTGTGTTCAACGTCCTGCTTGTACTTGACCACATTTATTTGCAGGGTTTATAATAAATTTTGATTGATGCTTTCTTGCATTGTTTGGTCTTTAAATTATGTGGGTTGTTGTTGATCGATCTCAACTTAGTGAGTGGTCACCTCAGCGACAATTTATCTTCGCTTCTTGTGAGAATATTTTTAGACCCTCGCCAAAGTTGAGTTCATCAAATGGCGTCATTTCTGGGGAGCAATGCATAAGATAGAATATTGTGTCCATTTTTCGTTTAATATTTCTCTTTATTTATTTTCCCTCTATTTGATATAATTGTTAATTGTTCTAACATTTACCTTATATTTTTCTTACAAGGGACTTCGAGACAACAACCACCGCCTAGGTTGTTGAGGCACGA